>JARHVA010004511.1:1330000-1537861 GCA_037957365.1 Torreya grandis
GATTCACTCCCCCCTCTTATTTATTATGCTTCCAATAATTTTTATTAGATCCTAATCCTTTAATGTAAGTCTAATAGCTTGAAGGTGATCCTAAGAAGCACAAATGTCTAGTGATCAAGAGGAAGAAGACACCATTTATGATGAATAAGTCTACTATGACACTGAAGAAGGAGAATCTGAAGTATACCTTGAATCTAAGCTCATAATTTCCCTTGATAATTTAAATAATAAAAATAAGACTATCAATGAACTTAGGAATCAATTAGAACATGTTAATACAAAGTTTAGATCAAAGGAAGTTGAGTATGACCAATTAAAGACAACTAGATTTCTTGAAGGTTGAGCATGAGTATCTCATATAAAAGATAAGCAAGTTTGAGAGAGAGAGTGTGATAATTTAGAACAAGTAGAGAGTACCAACATGAAAATTCCAATTCAGAAAGCTAATGTAATAAAGGATAAGTATCATGAGACCATGGGAAAAGGAGTAATCAATCAAGACGTATGTACATAAATGTTGTTTGATACATCTATCACAATATAGGACACATTGTAAGATTATCCTCCAATAGAGTTATAAGGCCCTAAAAATTCAATAAGACATATGAATCTTTTAGAATACATGAGAAGTATCAAACATTGGTATGGAAGCCAAATTAAGTTAGGACCTATCATATTGAGCTCAAGAGTCAAGATGAACTATTTGATGAGGAACATAATACTAAAGAGGATTCTATGCTAACTCAGATTGCCTTTCACATTCAAGATGAAGGCATGAAATGGTATATATAGTGGTTGCTCAATCCACATGATAGGAGACAAAAATAAGTTCATCTCATTAAATAAGATGATGTAGGAATAGTGAGGTCTGGAGACAAACACAATTACCAATATAGTTGGTAAAAGTGTCTTGATTTTAGACAATGGGAAGACCAAGACACAAAATTTGTTGTATGTGGAAGGTTTGAAGCATAACTTTCTTAGTGTAAGTCAAATTTTCAATCAAGGACACACACTAACCTTTCATGATAGAGGGTGTGAGATAAGGAGAGCCAAATCAGGAAGACTTATTATCAATGCTAAGAGGATTAAGAACAATCTATATGTCTTGAATAATATAAAAAAGGAGAGATGCTTCATGAGCAAGATATATGAAATTTAGATATGACATTAAATGTTAGGTCACCTAAAATTTTAAAATATGGTCAAGATTATCACTAATAAGTCTATGAAGAACATGCCTAAGATCATCAATCCTACAAACATACTTTTTAAGGCATGTCAACATGGTAAGCAAACTAGAATAAGGTTCAAGTCCAAGGAGTAATATACTACAAGACCCTTAGAATTAATACACACTATTCTCTATGGGCCTACAAGAATTCAAAGAATTCAAGGAAATATATACTTCATGTTACTCATATATTATTAGAAAAGAATGACTTGGTTTATATTCTTGAAATAAAATTTGTAAGATCTTGACAAGTTTAAGGCATTTAAAGCTCTTGTTGAGAATAAGAAGAATGGGAAGATAAAGTTATTAAGATCTAATAGAGAAGGAGAGTTTTGGTACAATGATTTTGATGACTTCTATGATGTTCATGGAATAAGGAGACAATTATCAATAGCTAAGACACCTCAACAGAATTGGATAATTGAATAGAAGAATATGACAATTAAAGAGATGGATATAAATATGATAAATGAGTCTATGTTATTTGATGGATATTGGAGAGAGGTAGTAAGCACTACAATCTACATTTTGAATATTATATATATATATATATATATATATATATATATATATATATATATATATATATATATATATATATAAGGAATAATGGAAACAAGACTCATTATAAACTATGGAAGGGTAGACTTACCAATGTGGAACACTTTAGAGTGTTTGTGAGAAAATGTTTCATCAAAAGAGATGACGAAGACTTGGGCAAGTTTGATTATAGATCTGATGAAGTATATTATTAGTATATTCATTAGTGATCTCAGCCTATATATTTTATAATAAGAGGATAGAAAATATAGTGGATGACACCAATGTGAAGATTGATGAGACAAAGAAATCACAATCATAGTCAAAGGACACTTTAGAGCATATAGACTTTAAAAATGAAGAGGAGACTATAGAGGTTGATGAGGAAGAAAAATTTGAAGAGAGACAAGACTCAAAATGACCCTCAAGATAGATTCAAAGAGATCACCCTACATCTCAAATCATTGGAAACAAAAATATAGGTATGCGAGTAAGGAGAAGACTGGTAAGTAATCTAAATCAAGAGAATGTTTCTCTATTTTCCAAGATTGAACCTAAAAATCTTATAGAAGCAAGTAAAGATAAATTTTGAATAGGTGCTATGAATGAGGAGTTAGACCAAATAGAGAATTATGAGACTTTTGAACTAGTTCCTAGGCCTAAAGACAAGAATTCCATTGGCACAAAATGGGTGTTTAAAAATAAGTTGAATGAAGATGGAGAAGTCACTAGGAATAAGGCTAGATTAGTGTGCAAGGGATATGCACAAATTTAAGGGGTATACTTTGAGGAGACATTTACACAAAAATTAATATTGGAGACCATTATATTGTTTCTAGCATATGCATTATTCAAAGTGTTCAAGGTATACTAGATGGATGTCAAATTTACCTTTTTCAATGAGAATTTAAAAGAGGAAGTGTACATTGAGCAACCTAAGGGGTTCTTAATATCAGATGACAAAGACTATGTTTGTAGATTAAAAAAGGCTCTCTATGTTCTAAAGCAAGCTCCTAGGGCTTGGTATGCTAGGTTGGACATTTATTTAATGGATCAAGGATTCAAAAGAGGAGTTACAAATAATAATCTATACATCAATATAGAAGATGACCATAAATTGATAGTAGTTATATATGTGGATGACATCATATTTGGTGGAAATAATGAGAACATGACCAAAGACTTTTTAGAGGTGATGAATAAAGAGTTTGAGAGGTACATGTTAGGAGAACTATCATTATTTCTTGGGTTACAAATCCATCAATTTGGAAGAGGTATATTCATCTCACAAGCCAAGTACATAAGAGAGATATTGAAGAAGTTTGAGATGGAAGATTTCAAGGCAATTAATATACCCATGATCACAAGGTATAAGTTGAGAATGGAAGATGAGTCTTCAAAAGTCAATCAAACATCATATAGGTCAATTATTGGAAGTTTGATATACACCACTACCTCGAGACCTAACATCATATAATCAATATGTCTTGTGGAAAGGTTTCAAGAATATCCAAATGAAAATCATCTACAAGAAGTCAAAAGGACACTCAAGTATCTTAAGGTGACTTTGAATTATGGATTTTGGTATTTGATAAGTAAGGACTTCAATTTGATAGCCTATATAGATGTAGACTAGGCAAAAATTATAGATGATAAGAAGAGTACAGGTAGAGGAGATTTATTCTTATGTGGGTGCCTAGTTTCATGGATAAACAAGAAGCAACCATCAGTAGCATTATCCACTTGTGAGGCTACAACATTGTAATAGATTCATGTTTCCCTTAGGTCCTATGGATGAGATAGACCCTAAAAAGCTACAAAGTGGAGTATGATGGTCCTAGCCCTATCTATTATGAAAATACAAGTGTTATAATCATCTCAAAGAACCCCATCATAAACTCAAGGACCAAACACATTCCCATTAGGTATTATTTTATAATAGATAAGGTAAGTGAACAAAGTGTTAGAATTGAATATGTTTCTACACAGGATCAGATTCTAGACATTTTGACCAAACCACTTCCAAAGGTAACATTTGAACACCTAAAATAGGAATTGGGTATAATTCCTACCCCTAGAAATCTTTGAAAAATACAAGTACTTAGGGGGAGATAATCATGATCATTAGCTCCAATAATATGTGAGTTATTCCAAGAATGTATGCATGGAGATAGGGGGATAATATTTGTATTATGTCTCATAAATTTATAGTCTTGTGTGTTGAATATTTTGGTTACAAGGAGTGTGATCCAAGGAGTTGCAGACATCAATTTATAATTTATGTCAAATGGGGAGATAATAATGATTATTATGTAGTATATTTTTCCATCAATGATAAATGGGGATATTTTTTAGCATTATTCATATTATTGAGGTTTGGCATTGATGTTATCATTGATGTTAGGTGTTCATGAGGTCATTGAAGAATGTAGCTATGAAAGAGAATATTGATTAGTGTTGTAATGATTCTAAGAGTGTAAGAAATGATTGGTATATGTTATTATTACTAAATGAGTGATGTGAATATCATCATGGAAGGTCTTTGTTATCAAATTTGTCAAGTGCTTGAGCCTAGTAAGTGTCTTGAGAAGGTATGTGCATAGGATGCCTAGTTTTGTGCATGAAGGGTCATGATGGATTGGTGATATGAATGCACACATGAATGAGAAGTTTTATGAGTATATTTGAGCATATATATGAGGAATTGGATCAATCATGTGGGTCTTAAGGTGATCCTACATGGGTAGGACTTTCAGGTCAAGTCTACAACTAGACCTCTTCTAGACCTTGCTTGGCCTAATGAGGTATCATGATCTATTTTCAAGGAACATGAAGGATGTATGAAACTATTTAAGTATTTATGAGGTTTATTGATTATTTAAGAGTGGTGGAGATCACATGTAAATAGGTATGAAGGTCAATTTCAAGGCCCAATGTGACTTGTAGGTCAAGGTCTAAGCAGACAAAGAAAGAGAGTGTGGCCAAATGAGGGGTCATGATCATATTTAAAGGTTAATAAGGTCATATAATAATTTTAATAGGTAATTTATGTTTTTTAAAGTTTTTTCATGAAGTTTTAGGTCAAATTTTGAAGGATAAGGAATGAAAATGTGTTATAAGTTCTCTTAAGTGTACAAAATGAAGGGTTCTTTACTTGAGAAGGTTTTTCTTGTACTTATTAGCTCAAAAAACCTTTGAATAGGAACTTAAGCTATTATTTTTATATTATTAAGGGTAATAGATCAAAATTATAGGAATTAGTTTTTGAAATGAGGGGATAAGCTTTATGAATGATCGCTAATAGTGGAAGATGGTTTAAACCCTCAAAAAACCCTAATAGTGACCTGATATGAAAGAAGTTATTCTAAAGTGATTAGAATGGATTGGTATGGATATTTTAGTGATTTTATGTTGTATTAAACTCTTTAAATCATATATATGGGTGATTGAGTCTTTAGGTGAGTGAGAGGACCCTAAAGGAAAGCTTTATTTCTCAATGATTTGTTGTAGTGGTCAGAGTTGACCAAGTCAAAGTATGAAAATAATTAGATGGAGAAGGTTGAGACATGTTTTTAATGTAAATTGTTGTTTATGGATATATTTTGGACCCTATTTTTGTTAAAATGGTCATCCAAGTTGACCAATCACAAATAGGCCTAATGGTGGAAATAGTGAAAAACCTAGGCAACATCAAAAAGATGATTAGGGATGTGTTCTCATGGAATAGTGATGGAAAAAATACATGGAGTTTTTAATGAATATTAATAAATTATAATTTATGGTATAATTTTTATAAAATAATTATTATAGTGAAAAATTTGATCACAAGTTGACTTGTCTAGTTCAGATGAGACAATGAGATGCAATGTTGTGAGATTGGTCTGCAAGACCAATATTGCCATTTCACCATTATATATATATATATATATATATATATATATATATATATATATATATATAATGATTTAATGATATATTAATATCATATTAACTCATCAAATGTATCTATAAATGGTAATACAGGTGTTGAATGTCATTATCACCATGACTGGTCTTTGAGAAAAAATAGCAGTTATGAGTGAGTAAGTTGCAAGAGAGTTTGTAAATCCTTTTGCCCTAGGTAATGAAGTATAATTAACTTGGAGAAGTTTTTGAGGTCTTGGAGGATATGTTAATATGATTTTTTGTCATTATTTTGTATCTAAACATTATTTTATCTTTAGTTATTCAAGATAAACCTTTTTGTGTGTGTGAAGGCCTAATGTGAATAATATAAATGGTGTGCTTTAAGTGGTGATTAGAGATAAAAGGTGTCATGAACTTAACATTCAATTATGATGGGTATATTTGAGTGGAATATTTAGTTTTAATTCAATGTATGAAGTTTTAAAGTGTTCCAAAAATATCAAAGAGTAACGTGTACTAATGAAGGCCTAATTGAATTAGGTCTCCTTAAGGCCTAAAGAAGGATTTGTTCCATTTGAGCTATGGATGACATAATATAATTTTTGATAAATGTTTTTGGCATGTAATAATGCATATTTTTTTGAAAATATAATTTTTAAAGTGTGTATGACCAACCAAGAGGTGTATGAAAAAGAGCCTAGTATAATAACAAGGCCTAACTGACTAGTTAGAGAATGAGTGAGTTGAAGCAAAGGATATAAAAATTTTAAGAGATAAAGGAGGTAATTTAGACCATAATAAGGGTTCATATAAAATATTATGAATATATAAAAAGGATAATATAGATTAAAATCAAGGTCATATGACCTAATCTATCTTGAAGAGACCTAGTTGAGTGAAGGAGCCTAGAAGGCAGTTTGAGAGGGATAGAAGAGTGTGAAGGTATGAACAGGTGGTCATCATAAGTTAGTTGAAAAAAAAGGTGTAATAAAGGTGATAAAATTAACTAGGTGATTGATTCATCTAGGTTTTGGTCCCTCCTTGCAAGTTGGTGCTTGCTAAAGCCTAACTGAGTTAGTGCTTAGCTAGTTGGGGTTGGTGCTCCATGTGGAGTTGGTAATTCACTAAATTTGGTGTTTGTATTATAGGACTATGGTATATTTGTAGATATTATTATGTTTTCTTCCCCTTTAGGGTTTACCACTCAAATAAGTATTCTATGTGTTATGCTCTTGTCTCTTGTTCATATAAATGGTTCTTGATATGTTGCTAGTTCACTGTATTGATTTGATAGTTCATGAATGATAAAGTAAAGTTCTAAAAGTTTTAAAGACTGATTCACACCCCTCTTCTTAGTAATTTTGATTCCAAAAAGGTTTAAATTGTTTTAGATTTTGAAGTAACTTGAAAGGTTGGTGATGTATTCTATTTCTTGGTTGTTTAAGCTCGGGAACTCTATGCATGTTTTATTATCAGGGTTGTTAGTAGTTATTCTACTATGTAGATATATCTTGAGATAAATATTTGGCCCTATAGATGGATCAAAAATCCACATAATAAAATCATTATCCACAAAACCCTTAATATTGTTAGATATGAATGTGTAAATATATTATTGGATGGAATAGGTTTTAAATTATGTGTAATTACTTTAAGGAAATTCATAGTCATAGACATGAAACTATAAATATTATATCGGGTTTTATTATATATACATGATGGACTATGTTTTGTTTGGATTAAAAAACCCTTTTATAAAATGTGTTAAGTATATATACAATATGATTATACTTTGTTTGTGACTTACGTTTGAGAATATTACATCTCTTATGGATATGACTAAGTATTATAGTCATTGGAAAATTTAAGAAGTTGTGTTAAGTTACAAAAATAAAGGGTTATGTCTATATACCCTATAAGGGTAATGAGGTATATATACATAATAGTGTATATATACATAGATACATACAGTACTATTTTATAAATATGAAATTGATTTTGTTTAACTACAATTATTAGGTAATTGTGGCTTAGTTTTGGACAATCCTCATGCATACAAAAATTTAATTATGTCTATTTAAATACTCTATAGATTCATTAGTTGACTATGTTGATGCTATGGAAGATTATGTGATATATATTTAACATGATTAATGCATTGAATTTGAATTATTTATAATTATGGTTCTTTTAAACTCAAGATTATATGATAGACTTAGTATATTATTGATGTTTGAAAATTGATAAGGAGTTAAAGGATTCTAGTTTAGTGTTGGGTCCTTTGGTGTGTGTGTGTGCGCATGCGCATGCGCACACACACACACACACACACACACACACACACACACACACACACACACACACACACACACACACACACACACACACACACACACACACACACACACACACACACACACACACACACACACACACACACACACATGGATTATCATTTGCATGCTTGCATACACATAGGGATTGTGTGTGTGTGTGTATTAATTTATTTGGAAATGGAAATATATACATATTTATAGCTTATTTGACTATGTATACAAGTATTTATGAATATAATATGCAAATATTAACACTTAAGTTGACTATTTATTTTAAATAGTAGGGAACAAAATATATACATCTATAGATGGTTGTGTCTTAACTTTTGGAAAATATAGTGTGCTAGAGACTATTGTTCATATTTTTATACAAAATTTTGTTTATAGATAAGAATGATTAAATGTTGTAAACTATAAGTCAAACATGGTTTACACATTTATATAAATATCACTGTGTGTTGTTACTCAATATGTTTAATATACATATATATAGTTTGTATACATATATATATAGTTTATATATATATATATATATATATACATATATATATATATATGTATATATATATATATAACATATATATATATATATATATACATATATATATATGTATATATATATACATATATATATATATGTATATATATATGTATATATGTATATATATATATGTATATGTATATATATATATGTATATGTATATATATATATATATATGTATATATATATATGTATATATGTATATATATATATATGTATATATATATGTATATATATATATGTATATATATATATGTATATATATATATATGTATATATATGTATATATATATATATATGTATATATATGTATATATATGTATATATATATATATATATATCAAATACATGAGTATATATATGTATATATATATATATATATCAAATACATGAGTTTATAAGTTTTATGAATATACATCTTTCAACATGTGTATGGAAAATTATGAGTATATACATGAAATGAATTATGCAAAATTATTATAAACTATAATGTGAAAAATGTTATGTGACCTTGTGTGGGCTAAAACAATAATTATGTTTTTAATTATATATATTATGGGGTATATATAATACAAACATATAAATATATGAAATATACGTATAAGAGAACCTAGGTCCTCATATATGTATATATCTTATATTTATATAATAAGTAGCGTGCCTATAATTATAGAATGTGACTAATCAAATAAGTCATGAAATCCAAAAGGATAGGAAACTATAATTATATGCATGTAGCCTAAGTTCATAAATGGATGAATAAGTGTTTGCTTATGATTTTATTAAATCTTTATATAAATTATGATTACTGGTTGTATTGAGTAATATGAATAATATACTAAGATATAGATAAATGTAAATGTTTGAATTTACTCTAAGAATGGGGAATGAAGTCCAAGTTTATATTTAAAATATTTAGGGAAATAAACTTATTTTTTATGCAAATCACTATAGTATTTAACAAATATTGCAGAGGTTCATTCATATGTTTGATGGACTAAATGTATGTATAGTGATTATTTTAGTAATTACCATGTGTTTGTACTTGATAGTAGAAATAATTGCATGAATCTATTATTTATATTAATGTCAACCAAATATCATATTGATGGTACTAACTAAGTAGTGAAATAAACTTCACCAGCTTAGTTAGCATCACAAATACCATATGAAGGTAATCCTATCAAGTGGTGGTTATGAATTTGACTGATCTTTGAGATCAATAACTATTTGAAAAGTTTGGCCAAAGTAATGTTTAGATAGATATTGTCATTTCATATGTATGATTTAAATGTTTTTTAAATATCATGTTAGAACATATTTTCTTTATGGTACACATAATGTAGTATAAATCTTATAGCACATGGGTACGAGCATGCCTCTTTGGATTTCTGCACTGTCACTAGCGACTGATACTTGAAAGGGGGGAAATTACCTATTTGGTGGTTTGTGTGGGGGATAAATGGTCCTTAGTGTGAAAAAGTACTCAGATGATGCTCTCCCTCCCCACTATAATACTTAATTGGAGACTATACTTGAGATTATCAAAGATACTAGAGTTAAAGTTACTCACACTCCATGAAGCATTATATATATATTATTATATTTATGTTGAGGATTAATGCCTATTATAAATTTAATTGAATACTTATTATACATTGATAACAATGGTTATATTATTTTACTAGCCATGGCTATATTTTAATGTAATTACTTTCTTTATGCAATTATGATATATTACATATGATGCTAGTGATCAATAGTTATTAATACTACATGTTTACATATGTTTAATATGATTAGTTAGTATACTAATATTACTAATTATATTCTCATAGTGTAATATAATGAAATAATAAGTGTTATGCAAATTTTAATTTTTTTTTACTACATTATTCTTATAAATCCCTATGGGGATGTTACACTGTGATATCAGAGTTGTGGCTTGAACTCTAGGACTTAATGAGTGCAATAATAATTTCATATTATTATAATATAAAAAACAAGAATGGTGTGATCAAGAGAATTTGGAGAGGGTCCTTCAAATTTTAATGAAAATAACCCTTTGTTTGATTCTAACTAATTTTCCACTAAACAAACATCAAACTTATATCAGATTTTTGTAGACATGAATGAGACCAGGGATATAATCATAGCCTTGGAATAAGAAATTCATGGACATGAGGAAGACTAGTAGAATGAGCATCAAGAGTATCTTGTTGAGTAGGAAATACCTCAAGATCAGAGACATGAGGAAGTGCCTTAGGATGCAAGAGCACATATAGTTGTAGAATTGGTAAGGGATATGAAAAAGGTGAATCCACATAAGTTTGATGAAACCATTATGGAAGATATAGTTGAAACATGGTTGAATAAATTGGAGAAGTATTTGAAGATTTAAAACATCTATGAGGTCACCAAATCCATTTGGGGAGCTTATTAGTTAGCTAAAGAAGTAGCTACGTGGTGGGCCAACAAAAAATTAGAAATGAATATAAACTTAACCACCACTACTTGGGAGTAGTTTGTGACACTTTAAATTATGGTGGTTTTTATAATTATATTTTGACCAAAAGCTTATAAATTTTCTAAATCTAAAGAAATGAGACTTGTCAATGAATGAGTACTAGGAATAGTTCACCAAAATTCTAAAATATGTACTTTAGTATTAGGCAGATGAGAGGTTTATAATTAGGAAGTTAATTATGGGATTAAAACCTCAGATTGGTGGAGAGGTGGAAATTTATGGACCATCTACAATGGACCAAGTCCTTAATAAAGTAGTCAAATATGAGCAAAAATTGAAATCTCTTTCTCAGGTTAGGGACAAGTTTAAGAGAAAGTTCTAAGCTAAATTCAAGAAAAAAATTGGAAGAAAAGGAGTGGAGACTCCAAGAGTCAATTAAAGAGTTAGAATACTATATTCAATAGTGGTTCAGGTAGCAAGAAACTAGGTAATGGTCTTAAAGTTAGTTTTAAGGGAAACCAATAGTTTGATAGGAAGGGACCACTAAGAGGTTGATTCATATGTGGAGGTGACCATTTTACATGTGAATGTACTTAGGATAAGTTGTGGAACAAAGGTTTTTCCCCTCATCAATTAAATTTTCATCAACATATTCATGTGACAGTTGATAATCGACAAGCTAAATTCCAAGCTTCACCCATATAACTCTCAAGTATTTTGTTTGAGCATATAGTTTCCATTTTGATAGATACAAGAGTTAAAAAATGTTTTATGGCTCCTAGAATTATAAATAAGTTGTTTAGGAAAGATGGTGTAATGGAAAATGCATGATTGGTATAATATGGGAAATATTCTAAAGTCTAAGTTGACAAGTGTTTAGTGGAAGTATAAATTAGGTTACCTAAATTCACAATAGTAATGGATCTCTATGTTACACAACTAGGGTCATATGATATAATCCTAGAAGTCAACTAACTTATGAATCATAAGGCCAAGGTTGATTTTTATCTAAAAAAGGTTGAGTGTCTTGATGATTTTGGAAATATAACACTAATTTAGGGTAAGAAAAAGGAGTCAAGGCTTAGGAAAATTTATACAATTTAACTCAGGAAGGCCCAAGGAAAATAATGTCAAGAATTTATCATCAAGATAAATGAAATGAAATAAAATAAGGAACTATTAATTGAAGATTATCCTTAAGAATTTTCATGATGTTTTTACAAAGGAATTACCAAGATTACTTCCTAAATAGGAGTTTGACTTCTCTATTGATATCAAACTAGGATCAAAACCTCAGTCTAAGGCTCCATATAGAATGAAAACCATTGAATCGATTGAATTGAAGATACAAATTCAAGAATTATTGTCCAAAGGGTTGAACAGACCTAGTGTGTCACCATGGGGTGCACCAGTTATCTTTGTTAAGAATAAGGATGAAATTCTTCAAATTTTTATTGATTATATAATGTTAAATAAAGAGACTATTAAAAATAGGCATCCACTATGTCAAATATATGATATTTTTGATTAGATGTGAGGAGAAATGATCTTTTATATAATTAATATTAAATATGGATATCATAATTTAAGAATAAAAGATGAGGATATTCTAAAGACTACATTTAGAACTCACTATTGGCATTACGAGTTTATAATGTTACCATTTGGGTTGACAAATGAATTTGCAACATTCATGAATTTCATGAATAATGTGTTCAGAGATTATCTAGACAATTTTGTTTTGGTCTTTTTAGATGACATTCTTATATATTATAAGGATGAATAAGAGCATATTCAACATCTAGAGCTAGTTTTTCAATGTCTATGAAAGCATATGATATATAGAAAATTTTCCAAGTGTGCATTTTATTAGAATAAAGTGTAATATCTAGGACATATTATCTTAGTGGATGACATTTCTATTGATTTGGCTAAGATAAGAGCCATAGTGTAATGACCAACATAAAGGAATGTCCAAAAGGTAAGGATTTTCATGGGATTAGTGGGATATTATAGGAAATACATTTCTAATTTTTCCAAGATAGCTAGTTTGATTACCTCTCTGTAGCATAAGAATCAAAGTTTTATTTGGTCATATAAGTGTGAAGTAGTTTTTCAAGAATTGGAAAGAAGGCTTATTTTAGCACTACTGTTAAGAGTCCCTGATCCCAATGGCCAATTTTTAGTGATCATAGATACATCTAGAGATGGACTAGGAGGAGTCCTTATGTAGGATGGTGCAGTGGTAGCTTATGAGTCAAGGAATTTGAAGCTTTATGAGGTGAATTACACCCATCATGACCTGGAACTTATAGTAATTATTCATGATTTACAAGTTTAGAGACATTATTTGTTGGGAAAACTATTTTATCTCAAGAATGATAACCTAGGACTCAAATACATCTTTAATCAACCAAATTTAAATGCTCATTAGATGTGCTAGTTAGATTTTTAATCTAATTATGATTTTGATATCAATTACATCAAAGGTAAGGAAAATAGAGTAGTTGATTCCTTAAGTAATAAAAGGTACATAACATTTGTGGCTACTATTAGGATTGATTTCAAGGATATTGTAATTAAATTCTCATTAGGAGATAAATTTTATGAATAGGTTAGGAAATTTTTGTCTGAGAATGCTCAGAATCTTAGGTATAAAGGATATAGCTTAGAAAGTGATGGTCTTTTATGATACAAAAAAGGATGTATGTGATGTATCAAGAGAATATAAGGAGCACCATGTTACATAAACTACACAATACCTCATATTTAGTACATCCATGTGTAACTAATCTCATGGCATTTTGGTTCTAAATTTTGGCTAAGTATTATCCATTTTGGCATGGGACCGACACGACATGAAAATACCATAACATGGGGAGACTATGGTGTGAGATTTGATAGACATAGAAGCACCATGGCACATAACCTATAGGGAATGGTAGGAAAAAGGAATAGAAGACCTAGAATGAGAGGACCTAGATAAAGAATAATTAGTCACAAGGAACTTGAGAACATAGGACTAGAAATTGAAACAATTAGTCATAAGGAACCCAAGAACATAAGACTCAGAACATAAGAAGAAGACTTGGGTAATGTCTGGGAAGTGAGGGTATTTAAGGAGTGGTTCATATGGGACACTTAGCCCTTATTGATTGGAGGTTTTTCACCAATCATGAGAAGATGAACATATGGAAACAAAAATCTAGCATAGTGCAGGTATATAGGGGGTGCAAAGGCTTGGGTCCTTAGGAAAAGTTTGTTGAATGAGTGCCATGACTTTTAGTATATTGGGAGTCCATTGGTTATTTATTTTTTCCATTAATGATGTAAACACACGGTCAAGGATAAAAAATATAAATACCCCTATTGTAATCGATGGGTTGTTGGTTGATTGGTTGGTTTTTGGATGCTCTCACTTAATATATGTGGGTTTCAGACATTACACAATTTTTATTGTGTTCATGATATATGAATGTGATGTGTTAAATGGAGAGATAATTAGAACTTAGAATGGAATATAATTTTTCTTTTCTTTTTCTAAAGTAATAATGTTAGCTAATGATAGCAGTAATCTATAATATGGTGACCATGCTTGGAAACATTAGAATCAAAGTAATTTGTTTATGATTTTACATAGTATATATTTAAATACATAAAGGGAATAATATGACTAAGGTAATAACAATTAGAAACAAAACCTACAAGAACCAGTCTCCAATTGTATTCTTTGGATGAACGTGTAAGACCATGATCTTACGTGAAAGGGCCAACATGCTAGCTCATTGGGATAGAGTCTAATGATGAAGCTATAATAACTATAAAAACCCCAACATTTTGGTTCCATTATCAAGACCTGAAGTGCTTGCTGCTTAGTCATGGAAAATGTTTGATCACATTACTCTTGAGAATATAAAATAATGGATTATCAAAGTTGAATAAAATTTTATAGTTCCCTATCTTGAACTAAGAATTTTTGTACATTAGTGGGTAGATAAAAATCTCTAAAGTGAATTATATGAATATTTATTTGCTGAAATCCTAGTTCACCTACACACTTATCTCTCTGTATATGCTCAAAGATGATCCCAAAACCTTGGGAAAAGATAGTCTTGGACCCTAAAGCAACAAAGAGATTTAGCACAAATTTTAACCCCATGGATTATAACTATTAACATTTGGTGGAAAGGAGATTTGGATAACTACATTTTGGAGTACACTTTAACCACCTATTCATGTCTTGAAGAAGCCAAGTTATAGTTCCTTCAAGAATCACATCATCATTACATTATACATTTTACCTTAGAAATTAAGAAGTTATTTGTTGATTTGGGACTTAAGACTATGTCAATGGAGAGTTAAATCCTTTTGTGCATGAGTCACACATTTAATAAGTGAGTAAAGGAGAGTTGGTAAAAGATTATTAGTTTAGAATGGTATCTAGTTAGTGGGAATTATAGAAGTGGAGGTATGATGAAGATTGACAAAGGATTATAGGACTAAGTGGTGTGGCAAGGGATCGAGGAAACTCAATAAGTGTTGTTAGGATTTATAGGGAAGAAGAGACATGCAAAAAAGACCCCATCACTTTTTAGTTGTGCCCTATGTGTCTAATATCATATGAAGGAGAAACTAGATAGATGGTGATAATTAAAAAACCAAGTTATAACCAACCAGGCTCTCCAAAAATAGTACATGATCAATATCTAAAATCAAACAAAGTACACATACATAATTAAAACATAGAAAATATAGAATTAGAGATTGAGCCAGTGTAGGATACTAAAACTCAACCATTTGACATAAATATAGACATAACACTTTCCTTTCCCCTTTAAAGGAATTTCATGGCATAATTAGGGATGCCTAGAGGGGCTAACCCTCAAAGTGGATAAAGTACAAGCCCAGGTTTAGTTAATCACCCAATTACCATGCCCCACATCATGAGTGCTACTATTGAAGGCACTAGAGGTGGATTAGGTGGAGTCATAGGAGGAGGTAGTGGAACTTCCCCTCAAGGGATAGGGATTAGAGGTTCTCAACAACCACTAGTTTAGGCACCTTATCCAAAAATGGTATATTATTAAATGATGCTTTATTTACCAAGATATCAAGGCATGGATAATGCAGTTGAGCATGTCAAAAAATACAAAATTATTTGGAGGGCATGAGGCATCACCTCTTTTGAGTATAAAGACACATAGTTCACAACTAAACTTTTAGACCACGTGCATAAATGGTATATAAAATTCAATCCTCAACATGATATAATTGACTATGATCAACTTAAAACAACATTTCTTTAGGAGTTTGACATTCCAAAATTTGAACAACAAAGCATAGTTGTGTTGAAGGACATCAAATATGAACTTAATAGAAGTGTGTGAGAGTATGATGCTCTTATCAAATATATCCTTCAAAACCAATGTTTTACAACATGAACAGTTATTTTTTCAAGGATTTTACTCCCTTTTCTATGAACATTATCTCAAAAGACTTTCACTATCTCATGTAAAACCTTGAAAGTTGCCCTCTATGTTGAAGCCATTAGAAGTGTCGACACTAAGATCAACCCATTTAAGGAAGTTCAAATATATTCAATGGCATCTTAACTTGAGAAATTAATTATAAGAGTGCACATGATACATGAAATAATGTTTGATGCATATATTACAAATTGAAAGGGCATACATGGATCAATTGCTTGTGCAAAAGCATTTACATATTACTTAAATAGACACATGAAATATTTCATGAGGAATATTATGTGCAATCTTGTCCTCTTCTATAGTGAGATATGCATACTAAGGTTTCTAATTATTGTAATATATGTGATGCTTATACTCATGACACTAATGATTATCAATTGATCAGTGACATCCATAAAACATAAGAATGTGACACGTGCCAAACCTCTATAAAAAATAATTAGGATAATGGTGGCTATCATGGTTGAGGAAGAGGACAAGGATGAGGTGATTATTTATTTCCTAGGACATGTTACAAATTTGGATCCCAAAACCACTACCAAAGAGATTTCTTGGACTACCCTACATGTGTTTTCTATAAAAAGGACCGCTAGCTTGAAGAGTGTCCTGACTTGTATGTAGATATTACTAAGGAGAAAAATTAAAAGGGTACCATCATGATATGATTTAAGAAACCACATTAGTTTACACATTTAGGAACCCCAAATATTCAACAAGTAAATATTACCATG
Organism: Torreya grandis; assembly: GCA_037957365.1. Classification (NCBI taxonomy): domain Eukaryota; kingdom Viridiplantae; phylum Streptophyta; class Pinopsida; order Cupressales; family Taxaceae; genus Torreya; species Torreya grandis. The sequence goes on from JARHVA010004511.1 coordinate 1,347,245, forward strand.
CATAGTAGACTATCAATCACTCTCAAATTTTATTGAAAAAGTTCAACATGAAGAACCATAAGCAAGAAAGTATCCTGATGCCTAGAAAAAGAAGCATATCCATCAAGATATGATGGCATTGGTATGAGAAATTTAGGGAGAGATTTAATTCCTTAAATATAAATAAGAAATGAAATGTGTTGCTATGAAAAGGGTATATGAACTACAAAATATGGCTCATGATGACTTCCCTGAGATGTGCAAGTACATGCTAGATGAGGAAATTATCCCAAAATTGAGTGTTTCTCTTAATAATAAAGCACAAATACCAAACTATTCTCAAATATAAGTCAATTTATATACTGAGGATCATCATCTAACTCATTTTTGGAGGCAAGACACTCTCAATCCCTTTTCTCCCCTGGAAGATAGAAAGATACTAGTCAATATTGCCTATTAACATTTTAGACTCACAAGCTAAATGTCAAACCTTATCATTTTAATTTATTTATTGTTTTTTTAGTTCATTTTTATTCCCCCTAGTGTGCTTTTTTAATATGAAAATGATTAAGACAAGCCTTGATAATCCATACCATCATATGCACATCATGCGGAAATAGACAAGTTAGTCTAGTTGCATGTTTTATACATGAATTTGGGAGGCCTATTAGAGATTAAATATCACATGAAATTTATGAATTTAGTGCCAAGATAATATTCTACAAATTTGGTGTCCTAATGATCTTACTATCTCAAGATATAAGCATTTAAATTTAGACTTGCAGAGTGAAACATGTACATGGACATCATGTTGAAGCCATGACAAATAGCCATTTGAATTCAAATTAAAGATCAAATGCTACACATTCAATCATGCATAAAAGATACAATGGTGAATGGGTGAATACATATTTAGTGGGTCCTAAAGATTTAACAATGTGTATTTGATCATACATCAAAGATCAATAATGAGCATCAAGTTAAAAGGTCAACATAAACATGTCGATGAAAAGTGTTAAGATCTTGGGTACCTAAATAGAGATCCAATGATGCATGGTGAATTACAAGGACAATGGACCCAAATAGACCAATGGTGTGAAATCTATCATAAGAATTAGATCTAATGATGAATAATGGGTCAAAAGTTCAGTAGATCCTAAGAGAAAGTGCATGAGTGACAAGTGTCTTAAGTACGTTAAACTAGCAGAAGATCTATGGCTCACATTTATTCATATAGAGGGAGATCTACAGTGTGCATAAGGTTAAGGAGTCAAATAAGTTGATATTAGGATCTTGTATAATGAATGGGGAGATGATAATTGGCACATTTTTATAAGGCTTGGATCAAGATCAATGGACAAAATTAAAAATTGAAAGCTAAGGGACTTCAGAGGTCAAACATGTGACCTAGGTTGAACCAGAGTAGTATTTCAAAGGGCATATGTTACCATTAAGTTTATTCAAGAACCACCAAACATAAGACACAATCATATAATTAGGATCATTAGTAATAAATCTTTGATTCCATTGAAGCTTAGTATGAACCTCTGGTTCAAAGATTTAGAACATGTAGGGTCTATCTTCTAGGGTCACAGTATTATTCCCTGATTGTGTTCACTTTTTATTTAAAAAATATCTATGAATACAATGATTTCTCAATTCCTACAAGGTTTAAAGGTATAACAGGTCTATTTATACCTAATGGAAATCAAGAATAAGGCTATGTAGCCAATAGGAATTTTATCGATATATAATAGCTATATGAAAACCAATAATTGGATTGGTTTTTGATCTATATTTAAGACCTATGTTTAGGTTAGGGTAGGGGTAAGTTTGAAGTGTCTCATCTTTAGACATGGATATAGCCTCGATAAATAAGTACTTATGACCACTCAAAGTAAAAATGATGATAGCTCTATCAAAATTATAGATATGAGGATTTTATCACTAGTTAATGCAGAGGATCTTGAGAAGGATTCCAATGGTGATGAGGATTCCTTCTTATAGTGGTTTTGACCTTCATGATCCATCCTTCCATGCTAGATAGAGTCTCAATGACATTAAAATAATTAATATCTCAAGGAAGATGTGATCTCGATCATTATGACCCCTTCTCCACTCTCCCATGCATTCCCCCATTTCTCTCATCCCTTTTTACTATAAATATAGGCTTTTGGGCCTTAGAAATATTACCTCTCTTGGGAATGAATAGAATCTACAAATATTGAGATTTGTAACCTCTTGAGATGAATATAATATTATGTTAATATTTCATTATTTTGGTATAGTGTGTTAATGTCAATTTGATTTGCATATGTGGTAGAAATATCTCCCTTTTCAAGTCTTGATATCACCTAGTTACTAGTTTATCTTGTTATACAGGTCATGTTTAGTGTTTAATATCAATTCATTGAATCCAATAGTGGATACATTAATTAATTAGTGCCTTGAATCAATCCTCTCCATAACTTCCATTAGGTTTTGATCACTTGGTGAACCTTTGCATGAAATAATGATGCATAAGAGACTTTGGAGTTGTAGATCCAGTCATTTGTTTTGTCTCATTAGTGTTTTAGAATCTAAAGTAAGAGTGGATGAACAATCAATTTGGGTGCATCACCAAAATTATCTTATATTTCCATTTTAGTTATCTTTCTCTCCCTTTTCACCTCAAAAAGTAGTAGGTTTTAGTGGAAATTATCTAAGTGATACACTAAAGAGCTAGCCTCATTAAAAATCTTAGAGGTCTGACTCAAGATTAGGTAATCCACAACCTAGGGTCATTCCCATGTTGGAGTAGATTTGGGTAGAGGACCTGAATAATCCTCTAGTCAGTTAGGGTGTAATCTAGGCCCTTAATAGTTTTAACATGCCCAGTGGGACTCATTGTAACTAGTCTTGGTGAAATTATAGTTGCAACAATATTCTTCATGAAGTATTTGGTGATTACAAGCTCAAGAAATTATTTTTGATAGTCCAAGCATAGTCTCCAAGTAAGTTTTTTTTAATTGAAATATATTGATATTGTTTTCATGGTTGTATATGAGGAAAACTCTGTTATACTTCCATATCAACCTAACCAAGAGTTTTATCAAAGCTATGATGAGCCTTATCAAGTTTCTCATGATACTTATTGTCAAGAACATGACTCTTACCTTTTTTATGAACCATATTAGTCTCAAGACAATATTTCACCTTTCCAATGTGTCTATAATGTTGCATACGAGCAACCTTATCTCAAAGAAAGAATGGATGAGGTAGAGCTCAAAATTATAGTGTATGCAAGAAAAGTTTATTCAAACTCTCAGTATCGGGAAGTGAATGGTCTCATTCAAAATGTGTCTAATGATCCAAATGAGAGGGATGAGTTGTGTAATTTTGTATTAAAGAAGATAAAGGCTTGGGAGTGGTAACAAATTGAGTTAAACTAGTTGTCTAAAGAACCCTCTTATATTCCCTACCAATATTTTTGTGTTCCTTATTCTCATGATGTTTTTAACCATGCTTAGTGTGTGATAAAGGATATTCCTAGTTGGAGTTAAGAGCAAACTCATATGCCTATTCAAGAGCCTATTCATGTCCTATTCAGGTGACTAAGCCTTCTTTTAGTCCCCTTTATTCACCAATAATATCTCAAGCTCAAGTTGTCAAAAATGACAAGAAGGTTTCAAACTTTGATTAGGTCATGGCCAAGTGGAAGGAGTAGAATGTAGAGGTTCTCAAAATATTCTCTTTCCCTCCTTTTTAAAACTCCCTAGATAATTCAATTTCTCTCAAGATCCCAAAATATGATAATGATCAACCTTACATTCCTCATATTCCCTCTCAAATGAATGAATTTCATCACCTTCACACCATATCCCTTCTGTAGGTGGAGCCTATTCTTTGGAGGATAAAGAAAGAGGCTGTAATTACAAGTCAAGTTATTTAAGATTATGGAGATGATGCTTCAAGTGTGTATGGGGAAGAGTTTCTCATTAATCCTTCACTTGAGGTACAAGTTGAGAATGAGGTTTTAGCTAATCTTAAATAAGATATCTTAGGTGTGCATGAGGAAACTAATATTGATATGGAAGAACTCCATGAAATGGTATAAGCTAAAGTCATAAATGAGTTTGGGATACCTCCCATTGAGCAAGATCAAGATGCTATTCAAGCTAATCCTATTCAAGTTAATCAAAGTGAGGAACAAAAAGATGATTGGAAGCTATACATTAAGTCTCTAAAAGATATTAGAGATATTTGTAAGGATATGTTACCCATTGAAGAACATGTTTATAAGTAGTTTGATTAGTAATCACTCATTCAAAACCATGATACAGATCGGGTTGACTATTCAAAGCTTCTTGAAGAGCTGGATGAACTCACAGTAGATGGTAAGAAATATGAGGTTACTCAAGGACAATATATAAATTATCTATCACTTGACAAGGTTATAGATAATAAGCAATATGAAAAAGATCCTAAGGTGTAAGATGAGTACATCATTTTTGGTGACTGGTTTACTATTGATGATTCATTTGAGGAGATGTTCAGAGAATTAGTTAGCAAGAAGAGTGGCTCATTAGATTTCAAGTTCAACAAACACCTTAATTTACAATGTATATCATCTTTTAAAATGAGTGAATTCATGAATTTCCCCTTTGATCTAGGTAGATCATGCTTTGTCCTAGTTAGTTAGGTTCCTTTGAACATAACCAGTTGTTGTTTTCCTCCAAGTGTTATCCTAACACATTTGGTTAGTTATATTTGCTTTGTTTAGGTTAGTTTTATTATTTTTGTTTTCCATTTATTGCTTTGCTAGGTTTTATCTTTTTCAAGAGGTTTATAGTAGTGAAGGTTCAATTTTCCATTATCTCATAAACCCAAGAAGTCATGTAAGTGTTTGGGTTGTTAAACATATCAGACACACTTACCATTAGAGTCAACATATATTTTAGCCTCACAAGCCAAATGTCAACCCTTATCATTTGAATCTCTTGATAGTATTTGTTTTAATTCATTTTTATGCATCCTAGTGTCCTCATTTAATAGGAAAATGACTAACATAGGCCTTGATAATCTAGACCATCATATGCACATCATGAAAATTAGATAGGTTAGTCTAGTTTCATGTTTTATGTACTCATTTTGGAACCCTTTCAGAGATAAAAGATCACATGAAAATGATTCATTTAGTGCCAGGATCATCCTCTATAAATTTGGTGTCTTGATGAGCTTTCTATCTCAAGATATAAGCATATAAATTTAGACTTACAAAGTGAAACATGCATGAGGACATCAAGTTAAAGCTATGGAAAATAACCATTTGAATTCAAACTAAATATCCAATGATGTGCATTTGATAATGAATTAAAGATCCAATAGTGCATGGGAAAAGATAGATTCAGTGGGTACTAAATATCAAATGATGTGTATTTGATCATGCATCAAAGATCAATTGTGAGCATCAAGTCAAAAGGTTAGCATAAACATATTGATGACAAGTGTCAAAATCTTGGGTACCTAAATAAAGATCCAAAATTATGTAGTGACTGACAAGGCTAGTGGTCCTAAATAGATCAATGGTGCATGATCCATAATACAAAGCATATCTAATGGTGAGTGATGGGTTAAAATGTCAATGGATCCTAAGAGTAAATGCACAGGTGACAAGTGTCTTAAGAATGATAAACTAGAATAAGATTTATGGCTCATGTTAATTCATATAGAGGGAGATCTATGGTGTGCATGAGGTTAAGGAGTCAAAGAAGCTGATAGCAGGATCTTATGGAATGAATGGGGAGCTGATAGTTGGCACAGTTTGAGAAGGCTCAGATCAAGATTAATAGACAAAATTAAAGTCAAAAGATAAGGGACTTCAGAGGTCAAACATGTGACATAGGTTGAAATAGAGTAGTATTTCAAAGGGCATGTGTTACCATTGGAGCTTAGTCAAGCACCACTAAGAATGAGCTAGTCATATAGTTATGATAATTAATAATATAGCTCTGATGACATTAAATTTTAGTATGAACCTCTAGTTCAAAGATTTGGAACATGTAGGGTCTATCTTCTAGGGTTGTAGTATTATTCATTGACAATGTTCAATTTTTCTTTAAAGAATATCTATGCATACAATGATTTCTCAGTTATTTCAAGGTTTAAAGGTAGAACAGGTCTATTTAGACCCAATGGAGATCAAGAATGAGGCTATGTAGCTTGTATGTTTTTTATCAATATATAGTAGCAATATGAAAACCAATAATTGGATTATTTTTTGATCTATAGTAAAGACCTATGTTCAAGTTGGCATAGGGGCAAGTTTAAAGTGTCCCATATTTATACATGGCTATAGCCTCAACAAGTGGGTACTTACCACTATTCAAAAAAACCATGATTATAGCTCTATCAAAATTATAAATATGATAATTTTGTCCTTACAGTGAAGGGTGTTAATGCAGAGGTTCTTGAGAAGGATTCATGTGGTGATGTGGGTTGCTTCCTATAATGGTCTTGACCTTCATGATCCATCCTTCCATGCTAGATAGAGTCCCAGTGAAATTAATGCAATCAAGAGCTCAAGGAAGATGTGATCTTAATCATTATGACCCCTTCTCCACTCTCCCACATGTTCCCCCATCTCTCTCATCTTTTTCTATTATAAATATAGGCTTCTAGGCCTTAGATAGAATCCCTCTCTTGGGCATAACTAAAATCTACCAAGATTGAGCTTTGTAACCTATTGAGATGAATAGAAGACTGTGTTAATATTCCATTATTTTGGTATAGTGTGTTAATGTTAGTTTGATTTTTATATGTGGTTGAGATCTCTCCCTTTTCAAGTCTTGATCTCACCTAGTTATTAGTTTATCTTGTTATACAGGTCATGTTTAGTGTTTAATGTCATTTGATTGAAGCCAATAGTGGATACACTGATTGGTTAATGCCTTTAATTAGGCCTTTCCATCACTTCCCTTAGGTTTTGATCACTTGGTGAACCTCTGCATGAAATACTAATGCATAAGAGGCTTTGGAGCTGTAGATCCAGTCATTTGTTTTATCTCATTAATGTTTTAAAAGCTCAAGTAAGAGTGGATGAATAATCAATTCGGGTGCATCACCAAAATTATCTTAGATTTCCCTTTCTCTCCCTTTTCACCCCAATAATTAGTAGGTTTTAGTGGAAATGAGCTAAGTGATACATTAGAGGAACTAGCCTCATTAAAAATCCTAGAGGTCTAACCCAAGATTAAGTAAACCATAGCCTAGGGTCATTCCCATGCTGGACTAGATTTGGGTAGAGGACTTAAATAATACTTTGTTCAGCTAGGGTGCAATTTAGGACCCCAATATTTCCATTGATGGATGGATAATCTGGGACATACTAGTTAACACTAACACAAAAATGAATGTCCTCACCAAATATTCTTGGTAAAAAATGGCTATTCCAACATTGTAGCCATCACCTCATGTGTTAGTTATGGCTAGCAAGACTCATGATTTACCAATAGGTTTCCTCAAGAATGCCATAGTTGAAATAATTCAATTACCTTCATTATAAAGTTTAAGGTTCTTGAATTAGCTAAGGCAGATGACTTCCCATCTCTTTTGGGATGGCCCTAGTGCTATGAAAATAATGCATATCTAAGTTTTAAGAAAAAGTATATTAGTTTTGAGAACACTGACCAACATGTTATTATTACCATGGATCAAACACATGGGCCCCCTTACATAGAACCCATCAATGTGGAAGAAGACATTAACCACATATATAATGTCACTACCAGAGATGATGAGTAAAGATATCCAACTCTTGATGGCATTCTTAGATGGTTGGACACTCAGTCCCTCTCTAACACTACAAACAATGCTTGTAATTATTGGGTACATAGCAACTATGACCTCACTAAAAGAATGTGTAGTGCAATTAGAAGTCAAGAGACCATTCCACACTAGTTTTATAAACATCACAGGTTTGTGCACCTTGTCACCAATAAAGATATGAGGGGACCAATCATAGAGACACTACTTGAAAGATTAGATGAGGCTCCATGATTCCATGGACACATGGAGGTACATGATTTCATATAGTGCCTTGAAGAATTTTATGACACTAAAAGAGATTGTATGAGGTCATTAGTTCATCTCTTAGATTGTATAGAAATAACATGGTGATGAACCCATCATGAGCAACTCCATTAGTGGGACCAAGTATGATTTACCTTGCATCACTGGTTCCATCATGATAACAAGGTCAAGGGAGTAATTAGTTATAGTGGAGTACTAGCACCTAAACTACATATAGAATCTTGTGAGAAAATGTGGATAAATGAAGAGTCATATCTATCAGAGTACTTATGGGTGCATGAATTTTATGGAACTTTACATACATAGGAAAGGGCATGGTATATTCATGAAGAAAGACACATGGGAACTCAATTTTGGCATCTTTTGAAGGAAAACATGAAATCAGCCCTATCTTATTCTTCTCTAAGAATGGATTTTCACCTTACCCTCTAAGCCATACATGAAGAAATTATTATTGATCCAAGTCCCATTAAATATTGCCTATGGAATATACATCATGTTCATGAATAACCTTTGCATCTCTTTGATGAATCATCAACTTAAGTTTCCATGCCAGAACCAGTACTTGATCATGACTGGTGTGAATAACTATTTTTAGGAAAACAAAAGACAGTGTTTTACATGGAAGAAGGTGAAGGATCCAATCCACTTGACCCTTTGACAACTGATTTGGATGTCCCTATGAACTATGGCACAAGAACTATTTATGATACTGGTGCTAATCTAGAAAACCCTTACAATGGGCCCATTCAGACTATTCAACACAATATCAACATGAAGTAAGAACTAAAGATGGCTATGGTAGGAAATTACTAGACTAAAATAGAGATTTCAAATATAGTTTAGTTGTTAAAGGAATATCAAGATGTATTTCCAAGAAATTATAGAGAAAATAAGGGAGTCCATCTATCCTTAGGAAATATGCATATCAAGTTGACTGATAATGCTTGATCAGTTTGAAATCATCTATATAGAATCAACCCCGATCTATTAGTGTGAATCAAAGAGGAAGTCAATAGTATTCTGCACATTGGAGTAATCACCCCCATTGAAAAATCTAAATGGGTTAGTCTGATGGTGATTAGTATCAATAAATATGGATGCATTTGTATTTTTATGGACTATTAAATACTTAATGCATCCCATGTCACTAACCCTTTTTCAATGCCTTTCATGGAGCAAATCTTTGTAGGTGTTGCTAGATGTGAGATAAATACATTCATAGATGGAATATTAAGATACCATTAGGTATAAATAACTAAATAAGACCAATCAAATACAATGTTTACCATTGAATGAGGATCCTTCATGTATACAATCATGCCCTTCAGATTGGAGAATGCCCTAGATGTGTTCTCATGCATAGACATTGAAGCCTTTAAGGATTTCATGCATAAGTTTCTTCAAGTTTACTTGGATGATTGGATAGTTTATGGTTTGGTCAAGGACCATTTTTCTAACCTAAGGTTTATGATTGAGCATTACTAGGTCTTAATAGTATTTTTGAACTTAAATAAGTGACTATTTAATACACCATTTGGTGATCTATTAGGACATATTATATGTAAGGAAGGACTTCTAGTAGACCTGGTGAAGGTTTTTATTATTCTTTTCCTTCTAGCATCCAAGACTCAATGTGAGGTCTATGCCTTTCTGGGCCATATTGGTTACTATAGAAAGTTAATCCATAGATATGCAAAGATTACCATGCCCCTAGAGGAACTTCTAAAGCATAATGAACATTTCATATGGATGACTTTTTAAAAGCAACTTTTGAAACACTGAAAGACAAACTGGTCACTACTCCTATCGTCTAATTTCTTGATTATTGAAAACCATTCCATATTCATGTTGATGCATCTATAATGGCCATTGGTTCAATCCTTGCACAACCAAGTGAAGGTCACCTAGATCATCCAATCTACTTTGCCAATAGAAAGCTCACTCTAGCTAAAAGGAACTATACCACTACAGAGCATGAAGCATTGTCGATGGTCTATGCTCTGTATAAGTTTTGACGGTTCTTTTTAACCACTCCATTTGTTTTATATATAGTTCATGAGGCTTTGAAGTACCTTGTCAATAAATAGATAGATTTATCATTGGATAGTGTTGTTTCAAGAGTTTTAATTTTACATTATGGTAAAACATGGGAAAGCCAATTGTGGACCTGACCACTTGTCTTGAATTGAGTCTAAATAACCCTCATACACCATTGAAAATGAGTTACATGATGCTCAACTATTTTTTGTCACCCATGTACCTAAAAATCTCAAGGATATTGCTATTTTTTTTACCTTTGGCTAAATGCTTGATTGTCTCACTCCCTAGGCCAAGAAATAACTCATGGTTTGCATTGTACCATTTTAACTCGTAAGAGGAGATATTTACAAACTTGGTTGTGTTGAGATTATTTGGTTTTGTTTTATGTAGCATGAGCATCTAATATTACTTTAATAATTTCATGAAGGAATTGTTAGAAGATGCTATGCTAGGGAGGATATGGTGCGTAAGGTTCTACTAGCTAGATTATGGTGGCATACTCTCTTTAAAGATGCTAAAGACTATGTTAAGCAGTGTGATATATATCAAAACATAAGAAAACCTAACCATAGAGATACCATTCCTTTATAACTAATACATTTTTAGGAACCATTTGAGAAATGGGCCATTGATTTTATTGGTCCCATCACTCCAACTAGATGAAGAATAGGATATTGATACATCATTATGACAACTGACTAATTTATGTATTGGGTTAAATTTATGCCAAAAAAGACTATATTTCTACCTCTACTATGTGATTTATTTGGGAGAATATAATCACTTGGTTTGGATGCCCACTAAATTTCACTAGTGATCATAGTACTTCTTTCCTAAATGAAACAATTAATGTCTTACTAAATGAGTTCATAATTACACACCAAAAAATAACACCATACCATCTTCAAACCAATTTCAGTACTGAGGCCTTCAACAATATCCTAGGCACCACTTTGACAAAGATTTACAATATTGGCTAAACTGATTGGGATGATAGGGTACCTACGGTACTATGGGATTACCAAACAACCTACAAGCACCTATACACAATCACACCCTTTAATTTGGTGTATGGAAAATATGTAGTCCTACCAATTGATTTTTTGCTACCATCTCTATGTATAGCATGCATAGGATAATTAGATGAAGATTCATCCTTAAAAACATGCCTAGATATTTTGTTACAACTAGACAAAGCCTATTTCCTTACTCATTGGAGTCAAGATGTGGAAAAGTGAAAACATAAATCATACAAGGATTACCACATAAAGAATAAAAAATCTTCCCTAGGTATGAAAGTCCTACTATATGATTCCAAGTTTGCATGCCATCTTGGAAAAATGTAGATTAACTGAGATGGTCCCTTTATCATTCATAACATTCAACCTACTAGAGCATGTCGATTACAAAGGTTGGATGGTTAGTTCTTTCTTGGGAATTACCATGGAAGTCAGCTCTAGCTGTATTTCACTTCTAAATAGTTAAAGTATTGTAATTAGTAAGGCTTTTTCCATTAGTATAGGATTTCTTATTTTCAATATAAGTGCTACCTATGTTGTGCACAATCATTTTTTAATGTAATTATTTTTAAAGTTTTGTTTTTATTTTTGTGGAGGATCATGACTCATTTTTAGTGTGGGTTAGAAAGAGATCAAAAATCTTAAATATTCATAGGCACGCATATTTCATATGCACACAAAGTATATGGGCATGTAAAGTTCTTAGGGTAAAAGGAACCTAGGCACATGAACTGTTAAGGGCATGAGGGTCATTTAAAATATGTGAACTATGAAGATTAAATATAGGGTGTTACTATAATTAGTTTGAATTTTGAAAGACAATTGTCTTCCATATCAAGAAAGGTGTGGGACACAACTATCATCCACTTCAAAGGAAGGCATGAGACATGACATGCCATTAACATAGGAAGAATAGTTATTTTAGACACCGAAATCATGTCTAACCCTTGGTCATCCTCCCCCTTGGTCCATTCCTAACCCATTCCTAACCCACACACTTACTAATTTAAAATAATAACTTATTTTAAATTAATAACCCTCCCTTTGACACATCACCTATAACACCTCATTTGACACCTTGCCTTGGACCATTTCCCACCCTATGACTCACCTTAAGACTAAGTGACTCACCCAAGACCTATTCTTACTCCTTTCTAAATACCTAACCAACTCTCGTGCGTATTTAGCCTAACCTTCAACAATTCTCCAATGGATTATGCACTTGGCAGATGGAGAACGGGCTTGATAGCCCTTTTACTCATTTTCCACCCACTGACGTTGGTCAAATGTCGGCTGATGCTGGTGGGATCACCAACATCAGTTTACTTAAACTGAGTTCTAACCTCTCACTCGGGCTAATTGCAAATCACTAGTCGGCTAATCACAAATCTCGAATCCTATTCCCGTGAGACATAATTCTCTTGCTCTTGCTTCCCAACATTCTTGCTTCTTGACTTCTTATAGGTATCAGCATTTTGATAACACTTTCCAAGCATTGCAGGTCCATCAACAGCATCAGCAATAGGTCCCCTTCAGCAAGCAGGAGATAAGTATTTCTTTGTTTTTCATTTCAATTTTTATTTGAATTCATCTATTAAGCAAAACCACTGCCTAAACCCAACCTGCCCTTCCCTGAGAGGCTAAAAGGCCTTCTCTAATCCCTATCTCCCTGTCACCCTATCCTCTCTCTGGTCCCCTATTCAGACCATATTTTTTGCCTTACAGCCCTGGACAGACCTCCAAACAGGCTCTCTGACCTCCAAATAGGTTCTCTGACTTTCAAACTGAATCTCAGACCACTCTGTAGATTATAAACCAGACCTAAAACTTGTCCCAAACCATTACCCTAACTGACCTAGACCATTTCCCCTACCGACGTCGGTAGACTAATCAACGTCAGTGACCTTCCTTGACCGACGCCGATAGAACCACCGACATCGGCGACTATACAAGATAGCTTGCTACAAATAGATACGCATTTGCTTTCATTTATTTCATTCTATCTTTATCATTTTTGTTTCTAACTATATTTTGCTTTTTATCAGTGGACTGTCATCCTCCAAGAAGTCTTTGCACTTCTAGGACCAAGCTTTTGCTTGGCAGTCCACTTTCTATCCATCTAATAACCTCTGTGTTTGAGTCTCTTTCTTCTACAAGTGTCATCCTCCAAAACCAAAGAGGAGTTCCTTCAGTCATCTAAATTTGGTGTGCAAGACTTCATCTAGGTACATACAAACCCTTGACCACTTATCTTAGTTTCTTATTTCCTTTTAAATGTGAAAAGTGAAAACTTGTTTGGAAACATTCTGGCATGCCCGATGGGACCCTAGGAATTCTCCTTGGGTTCATACTTTTCTCTTCTAAGAAAACTTTTCATATAGGTGCATTAGGTCTCTCCTTACATCTCTTTCTTCTATCTCTTCCAAAAGACACCATTAGCAAGGATAAAAAGAACTATTCTTTCTATCCTGCATCTTAGACTAGTCAAAATCATACTCTTCAACCCTTTCTCACTTGTCTTCATATGAACATACATTTCTATTTGGGCTTAAAATTAATTGCATTTCATTTTTGATTACATGCATATTTAGTCCACACATCTAGTAATTAAACCACATCATGACTTAATCGTAGGCCACTTATGTTACACATCCAAACCACTTGCACAAATCAAACATCTTAACTTACTTGAGACAAGGTCCGACTAGGATTTCATCACCTAGCAGATACCTTACCCATCCCGGCGATCCCACTTGGACTTCACTACCAAGGGGAAAACCCATTCTATTCTCTGGTAGAGGATGATCTCTAAGGGAAGTATATACTGGCTAAGTGGCCCAGCTCGGCTCTAGGTTCGTGAAGTGAGGGGAGCAAGCTCCTAACACCAGGACACGTACAGAACCTAATACAGATCTTGAGCACCGAAACTAACTTGAAACCAACTTTAGACTACTTCTTCTAGGACCCATTCTACAAGCCAACTTCCCAAACACACTCTAAGGCATAAGCCAACAAGATTCTAAAAGTTTATTCTTAGGATTTAACGTTTAGGGTCTGCTTGTCTTCATCTTCTTTTCTATTTCTATCTGGTTTTTTGAGCTAGTGAGGACATTTTCTTCTTTCTTCCAAAAACTCTCAAATTTTTTGAGTTTCTAGAAAACACAATAACTGACATCAATTTTACCATTGATGTCAGCAACCTTTCTTCACCGGCATCGATTATCTGACTGACATTGGCAACTTGTTTCACTGGCATCAGTTTTTTTAACCAATGTCGATCACTGTCCAAAATCCTCTTATCAAACATCAAGCTTAAAATCTGACTTTCTTGATGTCTAACACCCATTCTAGTTTTTTGAGATTGAAAAACATAGTTTCTAAAACCTGACCCTTTCTTGCCTTGAATGGTTTTGACACGCAGTCAAACCAAGGCTCTTCTTGACCATGCAAGGCAACAACCGCTTCCACCTTCACCATCCATAACTAGTCCTCTAATGGAGTATCATTCAAAAACTGAATGAACTCCCACCCAATCGACCCTAACTCAGCCTCCCACTACCCTTGAGGGGGACCAAGACTTCAAAAGGTTCCTTGACCTCAATGTCAAGGCCCTTCAACATTATTTCATGAGAAGCCAAATGCGAGACTCTTTAGGTAACCCAATTTATGGGATGCCAACCTCCTTAGTTGAGACGATGGCCATATCCATCGCCTCTGTCATCTAGCCCATAGACACCCAAGTCGTCACCTCGACTAATACCCGACCCATGACTAACTTTCAAAATGTGGCTTTTCCTTCTGTCTCTGGGCCCACTTCCATTGGGGTTTTGACCCCCCATCAACCACAGACTATTCAACAAAATTCTACACCCTTCCAAAGCCTAGTGGTCTCTATCCCCCCTACTCTTACACCTATCAACACAAGAGTAACTTCCTACCCTTCAACAAGTGTGGCCACCCCTCAACCACCTTTGATGGCCCCTATCCAATTTGTGCCCACCAACCCCATAGCACAAGTGCCCTTGGCTTCAACATCCACCCCAATAACTAGCTACCCATATGTTTTGCCTACACAAGCACAACCAACCACGTCATACACTCCTCTTAATACCTTTCAAATTCCCTACAACCTAGGGGGTGCTCCACCCATCAATCTGTTAGCTGATATAATCAAAATGCTGATGGACAAAATGTCTAGTCTCAAGACCTCTATTTTTGGTTCATGAAATGTTCTCTCGTATGATCATATTTGCAATGAACCCATTCATCCCTCAGTCCCGATCTGGCCATATCCCAGTTAGTGGGAACTTCCTAAATTTTCTCATTTCTAGAGTAAGGAAGACCCACAACAACATCTATGAGCATTTAGACATGCTTGTTATCTCATAGCACATGATGATGCATTGTTGTTACGCACATTCCCCATGTAACTTGCTAGTGTTGCTCTTGACTGGTACAGCTCTCTCACTAGTCACTCTCTTTTCACATTCACCCAGCTAGCCCAACTCTTCCTTGACCACTTCTCAATCAATATCACCAAAAAGGTCTCAATCACAGATCTGTATTCTATCTGGTAGTTTGACGATGAATCCATAGTCGATTTTGTTGCTCACTGGAGAGGCCTGATCAATAAACTCTCCTTTTCCCTACCTCAACCCGAGCTCATTGAGCTCTTTTCAAGAGCATGTACCAAGCACATCTCTTCTACCTTATGGGTCCAAACATTCCGTACCTTTGACGAAGCTTTCGCGATGGCTAGAAAGCTTGAACTACGTGCCGTCGAGGAAAACAAAGTCAAGTTGCAGAGTAAAAACCCTAACACCAAGTCCAATGACTCTTCCTCTAAACCTTCTTCTTCTAATTCCAAATCTTAGGCATCAGTAAATGCTATAGTCATTAGATCATCTTCTTCAACAAATAACCAATCTCAACCTTCCACATCAGACTACATCACCAAACAATTCTAGCAAAGATATGTGCAGCATTAGTATACTCCACTAGGAGAATCATATGCATCTGTGTTGGATAAACTTATCAAACAAGGAGTCCTCAATCTCCCCCAAATCTGACCACCTCCTCAATTTGATCCCTCGCACGGTATCCCTGCGTGGTATAGGGAGAATGAATTTTGAAATTACCACCGTGTCAAAGGCCATGACACGGGCAACTGTAAGACTCTCAAGAACATCATTCAAGACATGCTTGATAAAGGCAACCTTGTCTTAGAAAACCCAAATGCGCCACCCAATCAAAACATAGACATATTTAAACAACCCTTTCCCAATCATCCTCCTAGCCAAAACAATGTGCAGACCATGACTAATGACTCCCAAGAACATAATATACGTATAGTCAACATGGTTTCACCTCTTATATCTGACCAACCTCTCTCAAAATCTCAAGAGGTTAGTCTGCCCATTAGTCCATCACACGTGGATGAACCCTCTTCTCCTATTAGTTCTCCATGAACTTCCCTTATATTGGAGGATGCCTTGACCATACCATCACCACTAGCCTCACCTTCATCATTCCTCCTACCAATGGAGGACCCTATGCTTCTTACTCCTCAACCACACGTAGAAGGCACAATCATCCCTACCCTCTACCCTCTTGAGGAGCCACATTCTCTAGTTCATTCTCCACCAAGAGAAGAACCTATCTCTCCATCTTCTTCGACCAATGACAATCCAGTTATAACTCCCCCACACCTTGGGTCTGAGACTACCACACCTAACACATTTTTGGCCCTACAACCATCCACATCTTATAAAGGACCAAAGCCTCATCCTACATCTTCCCAACCATTCTCACGATTAGTAGAGAAACTAGGACTTCTCCAATCAAGGAAAGTGGAACATCAGGCATTATGGGAGTGACTCAAAACTCCTCATCCTACCCAGCCTGTCCCATCTCATGCCACCGACTCTCTTGTGACAAAATCCTCCAAATTCTCTGACATGGATCAGACTTCCACTTCTAAACCTTTAAAACCTCAACCATTCACATCAAAACATAAACCCTCATCCACCATATCAAAACCCATCAAGTCACTCGGTGTTCGCCCCGTCACTAACCTCACTCACCCACAAGTGAAGGTAGACTTGAACCTTACCTCACCCAATAGCAGTCCTCAAACCAAACCAAAGAAGATTGCTAAGCCACAGCAGCAAACCCCTCCTCCACCATCACCATTTCCCTCCATTTTGGGCCCTCATCCTTCTACCCTAATAGGAGTGCTCCCTACTCTGACCCCTAACCAAAACAAGTTGCCTCCACTGCTTCTTTTGCCTACCACAAGCCTACCCTCTCTAAAAAATTTGGCACCTCTCACAAAGAAAGTGTTGTCTCCGCATGTGGCCACACCACCAACCCAAAAGGTGGTACAGAAGCCTCCTTCAACACCCCCCAAGCAAAAGTCACCAGTATTTCACACATCAACAAGCACAGACCCTTTAGTGGGTTCATATGCTTTGATATTGCACTAACTTTTGCAGACCTCTAGCATAACCCTTCCACCTATCAAGCCATTCCAACCCCTCAGGTCAAAACCTTCTTGGTTTGATGATACTAAGATTTTCCTATATCATCATACGCCAGGACATGATATCGAGAATTTCTGTGCCCTCAAAGTGGTCATTTGCCAATACATGGAGAAAGACACTCTTCTTCTTGAGGACACTATCGACAGACCTCCAACACCTTCTCATATTTATCAAACCCCTTCATCATCATCGACATCTCATCAATAGACTATGGTCACTTCACCTCTTTCCCTTCCTCTCTTCGAAATTAACACCATCCACATAACCACTAGGTCACAAAAGGATAAGGTAAAAGAAAAAACTGCTATTCCTTGGACCTACCCTTTTATCCAACCACCTCAACCACCAAAGCCCAAGATTTCCATCTTGGGTGCATCCCAACCCTCTTCTTCAGGGGCAATCCATGACTCTATGTTAAAATAGCTTCACCAAATGCCCATGAAGATGACCTTGTATGACCTCATCCAAAGCTCACCCCAGCATTGTCAAGCTCTAATCAGAGCCTTACAAGCAGCAGAGGTCCAACCTGAAGACCCCCAACCACTAGCTACCCTGGTCCATTCTTTATCCCTTGTCACCTCTATCACTTTCAGTGATTTTGAAATTCCTACCTCTACCTCAGAAGATCAGGATGCTGCTCTTTTCATCACAGCCTATATTGATCAAACCCACATTAAGTAAGTTATGATTAATGGGGGCACTAGCATTAATATCAATTCTACCCATGCCTTTGATCAATTGGCCCTCCCTAAGAATTGTGTATCAAAAACTGACGCAATCCTTTGATCCTTTAATGACACCACTGCTAACACTATTGGCACCATTGTCCTCCATATTCACGTTGGACCACGCACAATCCTAGAGCTCTTCTACATCATCAAGGGAGAATTCCAATATAACATGCTATTAAGAAAACCCTAGATCTGTGCCATGGCTTGTGTCCCTTCTACACTTCACTGTTGTGTCAAATTTGAACATGACAGACAAGTCCATGTCATTCTTGCTAACCCATCCCCTTTCAAGACTTGTAACATGACCTATCGACCAAATGACATTCTGATTCCTCTCAAGACACCAACCCAAACACCACCTCCATCTACGGAAGCTTCAACCAGTACGCAAATGGTAGTTGCCCTCACATCACCTTCTCAAGCGACAACCAAGGACCCCATGGAAGATATATTCCAATGACTTTCACTTGGGGAATATCGCTTACTTACCCTAGACATGTTTCAGACTCCGCAAGAGTATGGATAGCTTCATCAAAGTCCAAGCTATGACCATTGGATCGGAATGGTCATTCCTTATGGTCCTCCTAGCCTTCGAACCAATCTTGTCTATGGGGGGTTAGATCGAGCTCCTACTGATGGGAATCCTTTCTCCTCACCTCAACAATTCACATCTGACTTCTCCTTTCTTGGCAACCCCACCTTTGCTCATACCTACCTTTATAGGTGTGTATGGAAGGGTTTTGGCTTTGGGCACTACGAACAAGGCTCCCATCAGCCCATCAAACCACCCAATGATGACAATGCCAAGAAACAATATGGTCTGGGTTTCCAAGAACCCACCAAGGCTTTTGTAAACCTTTGCCCCAAACCCACCATCGACCAATCTCCTCCAGGCTCACCTATTCTTCCCCCTTCACCTACAAAGTCAGTGGTTTCCATCCCTCCTAGTTTTTTTTTGCATAAACACCATCCACTTGGAACCCCTAACCTATCAACTCAATGGGGTCTCCAGGTCTCTCCCTCTCATTTATCCCAACATGATAGACGATGAATCGACAACCATCAACACTGTCCACTGCATAGATGATGATGCCATTCTCACCTACATGGGTGCTGATGACTCTTTCATTCAGCACTCCCTCCCTTTTGAAATGTAGGTTATGTTAAATGAATCAACCATTGACATTAACCTTCCATCTTCTAGTGTTCCTCACGTCTTAAAGATTGGTCAATCTTTGGATGCCCAGGAGCAGATCGACTATACCACATTTCTTTCAGACAATAGCAAGGCCTTTACTTGGACCTACGGTGACATGCTTGGTATCGACCCTAACATTGTCATCCATAACATTTTCATAAACCTAGATGCTAAGCCTGTTAGGCAAAAGCTTCACAAAATGCATCCTCGCATTGCACTCCTTATCAAAGAGGAGCTTTAGCATCTTCTCTCTGTCTCTTTCATCCAACCCATTAATTATCCGCAGTGGGTATCTAACATCATCCTTATCACCAAAGCAACTGGGGGGATCTGAATCTACATGGACTATCGCGACCTCAACTTGGCCTACCCAAAAGATGATTTTCCTCTTCCCAACATCGACCAACTTGTTGATCTTACAGCCAGTCATGAGATGTTATCACTCATGGATGGGTTTTCAAGATATAACCAAATCCTGATTACACTGAAAGATCAACACAAGACTACCTTCATCACCCCATGGGGGAATTTTTGCTATTGAGTCATGCCTTTTGGTTTGAAAAATGTAGGTACCACATATCAACGTGCCATGACTTATATTTTTCATGATCTCCTCCATAAAATCATGGAGGACTATGTGGATGACCTGCTTGGCAAGTCTAAGCTTCGTCACGACCATTTGACTATCCTCAAGATCATCTTCTCTCACCTTATTTAGTATAATGTCTGCCTTAACCCCAAGAAATGCATCTTTGGGGTCCTTTCAGGAAATCTCTTGGGGTTCATCGTCTCTCTCTGTGGCATCGAGATAGATCCCACCAAAATCTGTGCTATCCTTGAGATGCCACCTCTGACCAATCTCAAGAAACTTTTCAATCTACAAGGGAAGCTCTAATCCATCCGTCGTTTCATCTCACAGCTTTTCAACCACTATCAACCCTTTCATCACCTCCTTAAGAAGGACATCTCCTTTAAATGGGATAAGGACTGTCAAGAGGATTTTGAAGCCCTTAAATGCTATCTGGTCTCTCCACCAGTCCTCATTCCACCTAAAGATGACCAAGCCATCTACCTCTACATCTCAGCAACCAACCATTCGTTAGGTGCCATGATCATGCACCGAGATGAGCAACACTGTGAGCAAGCGGTCTACTACATAAGCCGAACACTTGTCAACTATGAAACTCAGTATACTCATATCGAGAAACTCTATTTGGCCTTAGTCTTTGTTGCTACCAAGCTTTGTCACTATCTTCTCAATCACAAAACCTTTGTCATCACTCACACTGACCCTCTTAAATACATGCATTCCAAGCCATACCAAAACCAACGTATGGCTCGTTGGCTCATGCTTCTTGCTGAGTTTGACTTGGAATTCATCCAACAAAAATCCATAAAGGGGCAAACAATCACTGACCAACTGGTAGATGCCCCTCTTCCTGACAATCAACCTTCTCAGTGCGAGTTTCCTGATGAATCTATTGCCACTCTCTCGACTGATGACACATTCTACCAAATGATGATGTTTTTTGATGGCTCCAAATGTCAACTCGGTGGGGGTGCGGGGGTCATCTTCATCCCACATGAGGGTGAGCCCATGCCTCTATCTTTCAAACTTGACTTTGAATGTACCAATAATATGGCTGAATATGAAGCCTTAATTTTGAGACTTCAAACTACCCTTTCTTTAAGCATTAAGACCATCAACATTTTCAACAACTCACAACTTATCGTCAATCAAATCAACGGTTCATATCTTTGTAAAAATGAAATTTTGCAAAGGTATAAACATTGTGTTGACACCCTTCTAGCATCTTTTGACCATTACCTCTTGTAGACTGTTCCTCAATCTACAAATAAGTTTGCTAACACCATTCTTAACTAAAATTCTCATGAAGGTGGTCAACGACATTGGAAGGGATTGGCACATTCACATTCCCTTCGCTTTGTGGGCCTACCACACTAGCATCCGAACCTCTATGGGTGCTACCCCTTTCTCTCTAGTGTACGGAATAGAGGCTGTCCTACCTCTCAAAGTATAGATCTTGTCTCTTCACATCTCTCTGCATGAAATTCTTTCTAATGATGACTTTCATTAAGATTGATTAACTCAACTTGAGTTACTTGATGAACGTCATCTTGCTGCCCTCAACCATCTCCATGTCTATCAAAATCGCATCAAATGAGCCTATAACAAAAATATGAGAGAATGAGATTTCAACATCGAAGACCTCATCCTCAAAGAGAACCAACACGTGACCAATATGGAATGGAGTAAATGAGGCAAATTTACTCCTAATTGGCTCAGACCTTACATCATCACACACAAGTATGGATCAGGGACTTATCGTCTGTCTTCTCTTGAAGGCCGACCATAACCTGAGCCCCTTAATGCCTTGCATCTGTGACCATTCTACTATTAGTTGAGTACTCACTTGACATTTAACTTGAGCTCATCCCTCGAGAAACTCTTATCCTCTTAATCCTCATTTCTTTCAACCCTATTTCTCTAAAGCAAGCCCTATGTAACCCTTTTATAAAGTACGAATGCTTTGTCCTAATAAAAGGGAGACCTTGAACTTCTATAGTCTTGTCCATGACTCAAAATTTTGTCAAAAAAATAAATTGATGTCAAAATATCAAAGGTCATAAACTCTAAAGGCAAACTACTCCCTCGAAGGACAACTATTCAAAGCCCTCATATATATTTAAAGTAAACATATAGACCACTCCCTCGAAGGATGGCTATGACTAAACTCTTGCTACAAACAACACTTTCTCAGAAGCTTCCCGCATCGATCAACTTCACAAATGACCACAAAACAAAATGACATCTCTATTTAGACTTCTCGCATTGATCAGTCTACTCAAAAAAAAAAGAAAAAAAAAACATTAGGTCATGGACTTGGCTTGTAGTCATCTCAACGTCTCCTATAAAAAAGGGGAAAAGTTATCCCTACTAAAAGGGGTTACCCTCTCTTCGCATATCACATCACCTACTCAAGGGATTTCGAGCTCATTTTAATATCAAAGTGATTTGATTACCTCTCTAACACAACCAATGGTCAACGATGTAATGCATGATCAGGGCTTTTGTTTCTAAAAACCCCCTACTTAAGCTATCATTATGGTCCTTGTCAATGAAAGGGAAAAAATGCCTTTCACTTCCTCCTTAACTTTGGTCACATTCAACCAAATCATTTGCCATCCAACCCAACCTAACCTTTTTCAGACCACTCACATTATCATAACTTATTCACACTAGTTTCGATGGACACCAATACACATGGAAACTATTGACCACACAATTTATGTCAAGTATAAACCATTACTTGCTGAAGCATAAATAGACCCATTTCATTTTTAGCATACATTCATTAATTAATATGGACAATTGCTAGGGATGAAAAACCCTGACTAATGTTACAAAATACACCATTACACAAAATGGAACAAGGTGTAACATCATCTTTCCCTTCATCATTTCAAGCATGTACCCTCAAACATATGGAAAGTGTTACATCGTTATCATGACCAAACCAAACACATCAACCACTTCAACCCTTTTCCTCCTTCTTGGGAGAACTACATTGGCCTGAGGCCCTAATGACAGGGGCTATGTAGGCAACACTCAGTTGACATGGGGTCTTCTGAGGTTAGCTCGGCCATTCCTTCATCCATCCATCTAATGGACCATCCACCTCGACCAATGACCATGGAGATCATGACTATCTCCTTTGACTACAACCACTTCTAAGACAATGTTTCCTTGGTTGTTTTTGCATGTATGCTATCTCACGAATGGTTAGCAAAATTGTTTGCAACCCATATTTTGATGCTCACAAGTATAAAATCGTGAGCAAGTTGATACTCACTACTTGTGACATTTTTGTGTTTTCCAAGAGCACTTCTTGAGCTCGGGATACTTGGAACATGATGACCATTAGAGCTACAACTTGGATCAAATAACCCAATCAACTACGACTAAATGCTGGGGCCCAGTTATTTTGATTTTGGCACTCTTCGACCTTGACCTATGACAATTTGACCTGACCATCTCGTGAAGTGGTATGCATGCAATCTCAAACTTTTGCAGCGTTCACACTCAAACTTCACCATATCCATCCACTATCTATCAAATCGGCACCTGATTTTAGGTTTCCTTCCCTCGACTCCCGCTTTGAGGGGGAATACCTCATCCCATAATCGGGGCAATTTGCATTCATTTTTTTGTCTTACGGTTCACCAGAACAACCAACAAGATGAAAACAATCTCATCCTATACCTAGCGCAATCAACTCCTATTTTTGTCTTGCAGTTCATTAGAACAACCAACAAGACAAAAAGGGGCAAATGTAAACACTGAAATCATGTCTAACCCTTGGTCATCCTCCCCCTTGGTCCATTCTTAACCCATTCCTAACCCACACACTTACTAATTTAAAATAATAACTTATTTTGAATTAATAACCCTCCCTTTGACACATCACCTATAACACCTCGTCTGACACCTTGCCTTGGACCATTTCCCACCCTATGACTCACCTTAAGACTAAGTGACTCACCTTAAGACTAAGTGACTCACCCAAGACCTATTCTTACTCCTTTCCAGCTATCTAACCAACTCTTGTGCATATTTAGCCTAACCTTCGACAATTCTCCAATGGATTATGCACTTGGTAGATGGAGAACAGGCTTGATAGCCCTTTTACTCATTCTCCACCTACCAACATCGGTCCAATGTTAGCCGATGCTGGTGGGATCACTGACATCAATTTACTTAAATTGAGTTCTAACCTCTTGCTGGGGCTAATCGTGAATCACTAGTCGGCTAATCAAGAATCTCGAATCCTCTTCCCATGAGACAGAATTCTCTTGCTCTTGCTTCCCAGCATTCTTGCTTCTTGACTTCTTGCAGGTATCAACATTTTGTCAACACTTTCCAAGAATTGTAGGTCCATCAACAACATCAGTAATAGGTCTCCTTCACTCCTTCAGCAAGCAGGAGATAAGTATTTCTTTATTTTTCATTTCAATTTTTATTTGAATTCATCTATTAAGCAAAACCACTGTCCAGACCCAACCTGCCCTTCCATGAGAGGTTGAAAGGCCTTCTATAATCCCTATTTCCTTGTCACCCTATCCTCTCTTTGGTCCCCTATTCAGACCATATTTTTTGCCTTACAGCCATGCACAGACCTCCAGACAGGCTCGCTAACCTCCAAATAGGCTCTCTAACTTTCAAACCAAATCTCAGACCACTCTACGGATTATAAACCAGACCTAAAACTTGTCCCAAGCCATTACCTCAATCGACCTAGACCATTGCCCCTATCAACGTTAGCAGACTAATCGACGTCGGTGACCTTCCTTGACCAACGCCGGTAGAACCATCGAAGTTGATGACTGTGCAAGACAGCTTGCTGTAAATAGGTACACATTTGCTTTCATTTCTTTCATTCTATCTTTATCATTTCTATTTTTGACTATATTCTACTTTTTATCAGTGGACTGTCATCCTCCAAGAAGTCTTTTCACTTTTAGGACCAAGCTTTTACTTGGCAGTCCACTTTCTAGCTATCTAACAACCTCTGTGTTTGAGTCTCTTTCTTCTACAGGTGTCATCCTCCACAACCAAAGAGGAATTCCTTTAATCATCTGAATTTGGTGTGCAAGACTTCATCTGAGTACGTACAAACCCTTGACCACTTATATTAGTTTCTCATTTCCTTTTGAATGTGAAAAGCGAAAACTTGTTTGGAAACAGTTATGGTAAGAAATGTGCCAATGGAGTGATGTGAAAATACCATTAAAATCATTAAATTCCAAAATCAATAATTGAAGCATAAATATCATTAAATATATTCATTAATGACATGAAGTGATAGGTGATGGGAAGGTAGTAATGATAATGGAACCCCCATTGAGCCTATAAACTAGCTAGTTAACTTAATTTTACTCTTTACATTTGTGATTAATATATCCAAAGAGATGAGAACAAGAAAATAACAGAGCCAAACAAGTGAATACTAGATATAGAATATAGAGAAGTCACACTTTAATATAGGTATTAAGGAAAGCATCACTTTTCACCAAGAGAAATAGGGGGAATTTGAGACACGGTCATGATAGAGAGAGATTATAGGTTATAGGAGTCTAACATCATAAGATAATCAAGCTCAAAAAGTTGAAGATACAACCATGTATTCATTTGGAAATGTTGGATGGCCACACATCAACATTTGAGCTCCATAGAGGCTAATGCAACCTAAGAAAAAGGCTTAGAGAATTGAACCATTACCTATGATACTAGAGGGATAAGAAGTAAGTGGGGGAGACATGGTTTTCATTAGAAAATAGACTCAAAAATAAGTTCAACATGTAGAGAGAGAAGAAGCAAACATGACATGCCTAGTAAAGAAGACTCAATTGTCCCTACCCTTACCTCTACTGATTACGGAGATTTAGTATCCAAAATTGGTGTTACATATAAAAAATTGGGTCTTCAAGGTCTCCACTTGCACAATTTTTAATTATAACCATCAACAACCTAGAAACAAGGTTGAAATTCAAAATGAATACTGAGTTGAGCACCAAAACACCAAGAACCAAGTGGTGTTTGACCTCAAGATCTTTAATGTGCTAGGCACTATAGGGTTATTCCAAATCTTTAATTTTATATAATTTGGAAAAACCATAGAGGTGGTTCAAATCCATCTCTAATGCATACATAAGGATTATATCTTCTTTTCCAGGTGTAGTATGAAGATCATGCCTGTGAGGATAAGTAAGGTCACAAAACTATAGTGCTTAGGACTGGATGTGGTTGATGACTTGGTAAAAATTGAAGAGGTCCAAAAGACTACTATAGTGATTATGTACTAGAATTAGGTCCATTCCATGCACATCAAGAACCTATAGGAACCCTCCCTTTGGGTTACAACCTAAATAATTATAACCAAGATTGGTGGGATAGATCAATGAAAGGATGTTGACATGGCACATCTACACATCACCCACCAGGTCATCCAAGGCTTAAAATATAATTAAGACATGTATTTTATATGAAATATTATTAAAGATGTGGAGAAAACCCATCATACCCCAAAATATAGGTTTATATGGGGGTATTTCTCCTCTTAATGGTTTTTGATGAGATTGGCATACCAGACTACAACTTAGGAGTGTTGAAGTGGATATACCCCTCCATGCATAGGTCCCTTGCTAAATATTACAAGGTGTTCACATGTCCTCACTACATCACCCCTCACACAAAATAAAGATGAGGTAATGGTTTGATGGCATGAGGGAGGCATTTGGAAATGAGTGGTGCATCTTGAAGGGTTTGCCCCCTTTAGCTCCCGAGTAAGCCTAGTTTGTAGTGAAGCAACACTTCTCCCTTGTGTAAATAATAATGATCATTTTTAGAGATATTTTTGCATGGTTAAAGTTACCATATACCTTCTTGATGTGGTAATTTTTGGACTTCATAAAATAGATCTATGATGCGTAACCCATTACCTTGGAGGCTGAGAAGATAGATTTGAAGATTCACACTATTCAAAAAATGTTTGTATATCTAATTAAGAAGGCCTAATAAGAGAGGAATGAGATGGACCCGATGGACATAAAGGTCAAACAAACAATGGTGGGGGATCAAGTACACAACTTATTTTATATGTTATACCCTCAAAATGATACAAAGTATAGAGACCCTAAGGAAAATCTTTCACCAGTGCTACCTTTGAAAAAGAAAAAGAGGGATAAACATGAGGCCTACATGTGTAGTCAAAAAGCACCACCAAAGTGGTAGAATGTTTCCCAAGTTACACAACAAATCCCTTCATCTATGTGTCCATCTCAACTACACCCATATCCACCTCACCCATCTTCACCTCACCTTCTCCACCTCATCCTTCTCCACTATGTGCTTCACCTCCTCAATTATCTCCACCCAAATCACCACAACCACAAGTCCCTTCACCTCTACCCTCACCTCAATATGTTCCACCACCTCTACCCTCACCCCCTAAACCATCACAACCATCTCCCCTAAAATCAAATACTTTAGGAGATGCATAATATTAGACCATAAAACAAGTACCTCAATAGGAAATCTTTACAGTATAGGTACAAGCCTTAGATTCTAATTCTAAGAAGACTCTCTCCCCAATGTGGGAGGAGGATGCTACATCTAACAACTTATTATTTGATGTAGGGAAATTTTATGCTGAAGAGGGGGATGGTAAGGAATAAATGAAGGAATTGGACAAGTCCATGAAACATCTTGGTGATGATGTAGCTACCAATATACATGAATTTTATCAATTTGGTGTCCCTAATAGGATGTTATAGCTATGGTCACACTTCATTCCAAAAGATGAAACCCTGGAGACCAAGAAGTAGGTGTCTTTTATTCTACACATGTATAATGAGGATCAAGAATTTGAGCTTCCTTAAGATAATCTCCTTGGGACCTCATGCTCCTATACTTCCCAAGACACTATGGGCAGATCCTTAAAAGATAACCCCTCTTTTAGCAAGTGTTGCATTTTTAAAACTAACAATAGAGGTCACGCACCATAATATTTTGTTAGATTTTGAAGCACACACTATCGAGAGGAACCATGCTCAAATTATGGGTATGTATAATAAATAAGTCACTAACAAACAAGCACTCATCGAGGAAGTGGCTACTTTGGAGTAACAGGTTAAAGATCCCACAAAGGCAAACTTGAGACCATTAAATATCTAAAAAAAAATTTTAGAATAGGAGATGGTGCTAAAAGATGGTATAACTCTCAATGGGGATGCCATAGGCAAATTAGAGACCCTGGTTAATCTTTTACTAAAGTGATGCAAGGATTAGACCAACTCAAAAGATGGGGGAATATAACTAGTAGAGTAGCTCACTGAGGCATCAAAAGTATGCAAATGCACCCTAGAAAGGGTTATGGAAGTCATCCCCATTTTGGATGGAATTTTTGAGCAACTGACACACCCAAATAAAATCTTGGAGGATCAACTCCAAGTTGAAGAAACCTAGAGGCAATAGATGGTTAATGTTACACTCTTAATAAAGGATTATGATGAGCATGTGAAGGCATTCAAAGATGTGGAGATGATGGAGGAAACCATTAATACCAATCATTAACAACTGAATACAAGTTTTGTATCTGTTCAAGGATAGGTTATTAAGGAAGTGTCAACACTTGAAGATGTCTAGAAAGATGCCATGACATCCTTGGATAAATTGGTTAATAAGACCAATGAGACCTCTCACAAACCTAAGGAGATGAAGAGTTAAAATGAGGCTATAGAATAAATAACTACCAAATTGGTCAAGGCATTGCCACATTGGGATAATGTTAGGAAGGAGATTGAGGAGATGGGACCCAAATTTTTGACAGAGGTTACTAGCATGACTTAGACTAGGATGGACTAAGAGCTTAGTGTGGGGTAATATTAGCCCCAAATTTTGGCTAAGTATTGTCCATTTTGGTGTGGGACTAGCATGGCATGGAAGGGCCACATCATGGGGAGACTATGTGTGGGACATGATAGTTATGGAAGCACCATGGAATATAACCTATAAGGCACAAGAAGACAAAGGTGTAGAAGCCCCAGTGTGATAAGACCCAATTAAAGAAGAATTAGTCACAAGGAACCCAATAGCATAGGACTTAGAACTAAAATAATTAGTCATAAGGAACCTAAGACCATATAACTTATAATTTAAGTAGAAGACTTGGAGAGTGTATGGGAAGCAATGGTAGTTAAAGAGTGGTTCATATGGGACACCTAGACCTTATTGATTATAATTTTTGTATTGATCATGAGAAGATGAACACATGGCAATAAAAATTTAGCATAATGTAGGTATATAGGGGGTACAAAGGCCCATGTCCTTAGGCAAAGCTCATTGAATGAGTTCCATGAATCCCAGTTTGTTGGGAATCCATTTGTTATTTATTTTTGCCATTAATGATGTAAATACTTGGTCAGGGATAAACAAGTATAAATACCCCTATTTTAATCTATGGATTATTGGTTGGTTGGTTGATTTCTAGACGGTCTCACTTAATATATGTGAGTTTTTGACTTTATAATATTTTTATTATGTTCATGATAGCTAAATGTGATGTTTTAAGTGGAGAGATAACTAGAACTTAGTATGGAATATAATTTGTCTTTTATTTTTCTAAAGTAACAATGTTAACTAGTGATAGCAATAGTCTATAATATGGTGACCATGCTTAGAAACATTAGAATCAAATTAGTTTATTTGTGATTTTATGTAGTATCTATTTAAATACATAAATGGAAGAGTATGACTAAGGCAATAATACTGAGCAATAAAAGCTATGGGAATCGATCTCTAACTACGTACTTCAAGTGAGCATGCAAGACCATAGTCTTACATGAAATGGTGAGTACACTAGCTCATTGGGGTAGAATACTATGATGGAGCTATAATAAATATAAAAATCCTAACATGGAAAAGCTTAGATCCCTTTATTTCTATAAAGGAATCAAGAAAGATGTAGTGAATTTTATGTCATGTTGTCTAGAATGTTAGCGAGTGAAATCTAAACATGTACATTCTATGGGTTATTATATCCACATGACATACTATAGTAGAAATGGTAGGTGATTAATATGGACTTTATTCAAGTATTACCATTGTCATGGAATATTCATGACATGATCTTAGTTGTAGTTGATAAACTAACCAAGGTAGCTGATAGTTAAATTGAGTGAGTTAATTAGGTGTTAGAGGATCATATTCATATGTATTTAATGGATAAATAATAAAAATGGGAAGAATACCTTCCATTGGTTGATTTTACATACAATAACTCATAACAATATACTTTGAAGATGTCACCATTTTAAGCACTTTATGGAATAAGGTGCAAGACACTAATCAATTGGGACATATTGAAAGAAAGGGTAGTCTTTGGACCTAAGATGCTTTCAAAAATGGAATATAAAGTTAGAATAATTAGGTAGAGATTTACTGAGTCCAATGATAGGGAAATGAGATATGCTAATTTGAAGAGAACAACTAGGTATTTTTTAGTAGGTGACAAAGTATTCTTGTGGGTTAAGCCTCAAAAGAGCTAGATTAAATTTGGAAAGTCAACAAAACTTTCATCGAGATATGTGGGACCCTTGGAGGTTTTATAAGTGGTAAACCCTATAATGTATAGTAGTCTTGCATTGCCACTATCCCTAGCTCTATTGCACAATGTCTTCCATGTATTTTATCTTAAAAAATATATAGCTGATCCTTCACATGTGTTGGATTGGAATGCTTTGTAAGTTCTAGATCCTAGGGTGGTCATGGTAGAACCAATCAGAGTAATTGATACTCATAAAATTCATTTGAGTAATAGAGAAGTGTCATAGTGAAAGGTCTTATGAGACCAATACTATTACTATATTATTTTTATGCTAAAACTCTATTTGTTATTCATAAATATTGTTTGAATACGTGTCATTGGGATGATGACCAGCTTTAGGGGGGAAGGATGTTACATCCAAATTTCTCACTAAGCTAATTTGCCTAATTATCTATAGATTATTATGGTTGTTAAATTGATTTTTTACATTTTAACTAAATTATAAGTCATGTGCTGATATGGGATAGTTGTATGTTACTTGGATTTCATGATTTCATTATTATGAATTGGCTAATTATGAATTTTGTACATAATAATTATATTATATTTGTTGTTACAATATTGTTTTATGATATATATAATGATGTATTGGGATAACTACCTTCTTGTCATGAGTTGGATGCACAAGAGTTCATCCCTTAGATCATGATGGGGGGAGACCATCATCAGAGAAGGTAACATAGATGAAGATGGTGAAGGATGATAGAGAAACTATTAAGACCCATGCACACACCATATTAGATTTTAAATGTTATATGTATTGTATGTTTGGATTGTTAGAATTAGTATGTTTTAAAGTTAATACATTTAAACATTAAAGTTTGAATTTTATAAATGTTAGTACATGGATATGGAATAAATCTTGTATGTTATTGCATCGTGTATATTTTATGTAGACTTACTACTTAACATTTCAGTATGATTCTATAAGGTTACTTTAATTATATTTGTTTAAGATTACATAAACATAAATTTAGTAGATGATATATAATTACTATTATATATAGACTAAAAAAATGTCTTACAACAATTTAGAATGTTAAGCTTGCTATTATTGATATTAGAGAATATCAATATATGACAAGCTATCAAAATAATGAAAGACATAGTTAGCCTATATAACCTAGTAATAACATAAATGATTATCCTATTATGATTAAAATGAATAATATATGTTCTATCATTTTTATATAAGAATATAATTGACATTGTGTTAGTTTTATTAACATAAAAAAGAGATAATTACCTTTATTATTTATTGAATAAGGTTGAATGATCATAAATACTAACCTAAGATCTAAGCATAATCTTTCTAACATGCATAACTAATGTTGAAGTGGAAGTAATACCTATCATTGTTAATAATGTTTAAGTGGAATCTAAAATGAGTTACTCAAACTTGTAACATAGAGTGACATGCACAATTTTGAAATGAATATATTAATGACTAAATATTTTTAGGTAAATCTCAAGTAAATTGAAATTATGGATTTTCTTAAGCCTGGTTATTGGAAGATAACTAGTTTTAGTCCCTATTTGGAATGGTAAAACTTGTTGAATGGATTGTGAACTATAGTAAATAGGGGCATGTTAAATATTGAATGGTAAATGGAATATGTTACAAGGAAATTCATGGAAGAGAATGGCATGAGCATGACAGAGGAAAAAAGAGAGTACAAATTAGGGAAGAGAAGAGTTATACAGGTTCAACTTGTTTTAGATTTGGAAATGATTTGAAAGGTTGGTGATGTATTCTATTTATTGGTTGTTTAAGCTCAGGAACTCTGTGTATGTTTTCTTATAAGGGTTTTTAGTAGTTATTATACAATGTATATATACCTTGAGATAAATATTTAACCCTATAGATGGCTCGACCATCCACAAAACCAAATCATTATTGGATGGAATAGGTTTTAAATTTTGTGTAATTACTTTAAGGAAATTAAAAGTCCTAGCCATGAGACTATAACTCTTATATCGGGTTTTTGTGTGTGTGTGTGTGTGTGTGTGTGTGTGTGTGTGTGTGTATACATATATATATACATATACACACACACACACATACATGATGGATTGTGTTTTTTTTGTTTTTAAAACCCTTTTAGAAAATGTGTTAAGTCCTTGTCCTAGCTAGATATAGGTTTTAGAATCATGCATTTTGAGAAGACACTCTCTGTTGAATAAAAACATGAAGTATACATTATGATTATACTCTATTTGTGAATTAATTTTGAGAATATTACATCTCTTATTGATATGACTGGGTATTATAGTCATTGGCAAATTTAAGAAGTTGGATTAAGTTATAAATATATATGGGTATGTATATATACCCTATAAGGGTATTGAGGTATATATATACTAATGTATATACACATAGATATGTATAATACTATTCGATAAATATGAAATCAATTTTTTTTAACTACATTTATTAGGTACTTGTGGCTTAGTTTTGGATAATCCTCTTACATACGGAAATTTAATTCTATTTCTCTACATACTCTATAGATTCATTGGTTGATTGTGTCGAACCTATGGACGTGTATGTGATATATATTTAAGATGATTAATGGATTGAATGTGAATTTTATTTATTTATTTATCATATGGTTATTTTAAACTCAGGGTTGTATGATAGACTTAATATATTATCAATGTTTGAAAATTGATAGAGTTAAAGGATACTAGTTTTCTATTAGGTCCTTTAGTGTGTGTGTGTGTGTGTGTGTGTGTGTGTGTGTGTGTGTGTGTGTGTGTGTGTGTGTGTGTGTGTGTGTGTGTGTGTGTGTGTGTGTGTGTGTGTGTGTGTGTGTGTGTGTGTGTGTGTGTGTGTGTGTGTGTGTGTGTGTGTGTGTGTGTGTGTGTGTACTATCATTTATATGCTTGCATATACATAGGGACTTTGTTTGTGTATTAAGTCATTTTTAAATGGAAATATATGCATATTTATACTTGCGTTGATTGTGACAAAGTATTTGTGAGCATAAGATGTAAATATTAACACTTAAGTCAACTATGTATTTTAGATATTAGGGGAAAAAACATATACATACATAGATGATTATGTTTTAAATTTTGGAAAATATAGTGTGTTAGAGACTATTTTTCATATTCTTATACAAAATAATGTTTATAAACTGAATCGAGTAAATGTTATAAACAGGAAGTCAAATAGGGTTTATAAATTTATATAAATATCACTATGTGCTATTACTCGATAAGTTTAATATACATATATACATTTTGTATATATATATATATATATATCAAATACATGAGTTTATAAGTTTTATGAATATATGTCTTTATCCATGTGTATGGAAACACTACGAGCATATACATGAAATGAATTGTGCAAAATTGTTATAAACTATAATGTGAAACAAAGTTATGTGAACTTATGTGGGATAAAACAATAATTATGTTTTTAATTATATATATTATGGGGTATATATAATACAAATATATGAAATATATCTATAAGAAAAACCTAGGTCCTCATATACATATATAGCCTATATTTATATAATAGTTAGCATGCCTATAATTATAAAATGTGACTAATCAAATAAGTCATGAAATCCCAAAGGATAGGAAATAATAATTATATGCATGAAGTCTAATTTCATAAGTGGATGAATAAGTTTTTTCTTATGATTTTAATGAATCTTTATATAAATTATGGTTGATGGCCTAATGAGTAATACGAACAATATTCCAAGATATAGATAAATGTAAATATTTGAATTTACTCTAAGAATTGGGAATGGAGTTCAAGTTTATATTTAAACTATTTTGTGAAATAAACTTATTTTTTATGAAACTAAATATAATATTGAACAAATATTGTTGATATTCATTCATATGTTTGACTGACTAAATGTATGTATAGTTATTTTTTCAATAATTAGCATGTGTTTATACTTGCTAGTAGAAATAATTGCATGAACCTATTGGTTATATTAATGTTAACCAAATTTCATTACTAGATAAAAATAATGTAGAACAAAAAAATATAACAAATTCATGGTTAGGTTTTATGATTTTTCTATGAATTTATATAATTTTGTTGGTGAGTACTGCTATTTCATTAGAAAATGCTTCAATTTCATAGTTGGAGATAAACATAGAAAAATAGAAAATGAAAAAGATAAGATAAAATATAACTAAAATAGAAAAGTATTAGAAGTGAAAAATATACTAAAAGACACTTAAAAATTAAAAAATATGATTTCATTGTTCTCTTATACAATTTCACTATTGAAGTTTACAAATTTGTTGTTACATAAACAGTATGTAAAACAAGCTTGAAAATTTCAGAAAAGGACCTGTATCTATAAAAAAAACTTCCAAGATCAATGTTAAATTTAAGTGCACAATAAAAAATATAAAATCAAATTGAAACAAGATCCTAAATGTACCTATGATGTTTAAGGTATACAAATATGAGGGAATGTCCCACTAGATGTGCTAAAAGATGTGAAGGAAATCTATAAATGTAACTAAGTTAAGAAATCAATTATAAAATGAAATATAATATAAAATAAAATCAACCTAAGGATAGAGATATAAATTAAAGGAAATAAAACACAAACTTACACACTTGAAGTATTGTGAGCCCCCTCAACTTTGATTAAAAGTGGCTTGCTCTCTAAATGTGGTTACTCAATCTTCTCCAATTCAAGGGGAATTGGACAATGTTCTGGTGTGCAAATAATTCTTAATTACTTATATTCACTTGTGAATTTGATATAATTTCATTAGCATAAGTGAGGATGGATGAGAGTGATGGATTGCATATGTCTTTATAGGTTTTTAGGAGTTTGATCGAATAGTGGAGGATTATTTGAATATTTATAATTATTCAAATAATCAATGGGGAAGAATTAGTCCTCATCCATTAGGATGATGATCAATTCCATAGGTTGAGAGAATAGGGGAATTGGTTGAGTAAGTCATCAAGAAATGGTCAAATTGGTTGAAAAGTGCCAAGGTGACTCACTAGGTGGTTGAGTAAGTTGAGGAAGGTGGTTGGATGAGTCAACACATGGTTGAGATAATCATGGAGGATGTTTGGGTGAGGTGCAAAATTTAGATTTGTTAAATAATTTTGGATAAAAGGTGTGCATAATTGATTAATTAAGAATTATTTAATTATTCAAGTTTGGAGGGAAATTATGTTAGTTTGAATTTGACTTTGGGGAATAATTTTTATCCTATAAATGTTATTTTGACATTAAATGGTGAAATTTAAGAGTCTAAAATTATCACTTAGCTAGCATCGAAGTTTAAACTCTCTTATTATCTAGTGAAAACACCTTAAGTTTTTTGAGTGGATTTATATTTTATATGATGTTAAGTGTTATTTTTTATCATATTCATGTACCATTTATGATTATTCACCTAAATTCCTTGGCCTTCATAGGATAATGTCTTCTGCATTGTGTTGGAAAGAGAAGTTGTATAGATGGAATGGCTTGATTCCTCCATGTATTTTAACCTTTTATTAAGTTTGGAGAAACATGATATGATATTTTTCACTTACATGTTTGTAAGTGTGTGGTGGTCTTGGAAACTTAGAGTTGTGATGCATACTTCATACCACATAAGGGTATTGAAGAGTTCTATTTCTATTTATTAATACATTAGCTCCTACTCCTCACTTATGTCCTTCTAGAGCCACACTATTCAATATTATTATTTTTGGAATTATGATTTTTTACCACTTTATTTAGTGTACTTTGAACATAATTAAATTATTTATTAGGAATTCTAAGTTGATTTGGAATCATATTTTTTTTGGTTTTCTTGTTATAGGATTTGAGGTTGTTTAACCATTTATTAATTTGACCTTTTAATGAAATTTTGAGATCCTAATTTTATTTATTGCCCTCAATTTTGATTGGATTAGGTTGTTTAGCTCATTTTTCCTTCATTATTCTTGGATTATTTTTCCTTCATTGAGCTACTTTGCTTAATTAATTTTACTTTACTCCTTTATTAAAATGGAAAATTTGAAATTTTTAGAGTGTGTTGTTTTGTTGAGCCATTTTGTGGTGCCTTTCAGCTTATAAAAGGTTGGGAGTAGTAGGTGAGAAGTATATTTTTAGTATTATCTTATGATTAAATATTACACATTGAGTAACTTGTTGAGCAAGTTTAGAGACATTATATCCTATGTTTCATTATCAAAATTCTATAAAGATGATGTGATCCTTAGCCTTGTGTTTATGTTTTTAATAACATGTGTTTTATCTTGAGTTTTGGAGTGATAGAGATGGGTTGTATTGTGGTATTGGATATACCTTGGTATGGATTACTAGATTGGGGTTTGGGAATTAGGATAAGTGTCCAAAGTCCTCCCAAGGGTTTGTTTGATTGGGGTTTGGAATAAAAACAAGTGTACAAAGTCCTAATGGATTGAGGTATTATATTTTGGGAATTGGGATGAGCATCCAAATTCCTCATTTTAGGATTATCTATTAGGTTTTGGACATCAAAAATATATACAAAGTCCTTCTAATAGATTATGGAAATAGGGTTTGGGAAAAATAAATATAGAAATCCAAAGTCCTATTTTACCTAAGTTAAGAGGTTGGAAATGATGATAAGAAATTATAAAATTCCTCCTTATTTATTTCATTGATTGGAAAGCATATTCTTATTAATCTAATAAGTTAAGAACCTTTTAAGATTTTAAGTGATCACTTATGGATAGCCTTATGGTCCCCATGTGCTTGGATCATTTCCTTCATATTGGGATTAGTAATGATGGGAAAAAAAGGAAATTAAAATTTTATTGGATCCATAAGATAAAAATAAAATAAATAAATAAAATAAATACTTGCCTATTTACTTGGATAAGACACTTGACACATTGTTTATACATGCACCTACCATTAAATAACATTTAAATAAAACTAGATATTTCATAAACATATGTTCTCATATAATATAAATGAAAATATAATAAAATAAACTAAAAATTTATTATTTGGAGCATGAATCACCCATCGGTGGAGTATGCATATCTCCAACCATGGATATTCTCATGTATTGACTATTGCACTATGTGACCTATTAGTTGATATTTGAGATCACCATCTTAAAGATACCACTAAGTTGAGTTAGAAGGGTCCTTGAAATTGTTATAAAATAATTTATACTATATTTTAGACATTAAACAACCTCTAAGAGGAATTTTACATAAGGGGAGGGGGATATGAGGCCCAATTTTCATAGTACTCATTTTTATATTTTTTCATTAGTTTGTTTATGTCTCAATGAGATGTACTCTTTAAATTATTTGATTCATAAGATACTTATTATTATATTATGGATGATATAGTGTAATTTATTTATGTGGTGTTTTTAGTTTTCTTACATGGGTATTATCTAATTACTGGTAGATGATTTTAGTTGTTCATTGTGATGTTTATTATATTATGTTGCTAGTAGAACTAATACTTATTTAGCATGTGATTTAAATATATGGATATTTATATGTTAGCACATTGAAAATGATGTTCTTAAGATGTTATGCTTCAAGAAAATTTTATGTATGCATTATGCATTTATTTATGTTATTTAATATATTTGCATTCAATTTCTTGGGATATCTAGAGTAGTGAAATTTTATGGGTGAAGTGATGTGCAGGTGCTTAGAGGCAAAGTGAGGGATCTAGGACTATTCCAAGCATGAGTGCACCAATGTAATTAGTTGAGTAGTGTCCTAAATGACACCTTTAAATTTAAAATCCAATCACAGTATTACCTTATAACCTAGTTTGAAGTGTTGGAATTTAGACCCTTGTGGCACTATTCATACCTTAAGAGTCACTTTAACCTTATATCAAATCATAAAGGCGAAGATAATAAAATATGGTATTAAGTACTTAAAAATGACAAGATAGACATACATCTACCATGCATAAATTTATCACACAAATATGGTCTTAATTTGCCATTCTATCACACCTACATGTTATATAATGAGTTTGACCCTTTTGTTCTATTATTACACACCTACAAGACCATCACTATCTATTTAAAACCTGATTAGTATCTATAAACACCCTAATTTGGTCAAATAATCACAAGTATTATGTATTTTGTTTCTCTTTCACATGAAGGTTTTAAATGATGAATACAATCCTTATTCACATGATCATTTTGAGTCTTTTGATCTTTCTTATGTCTTATTTTACTTATGTATTGCACCTCTAATTGTCTTATGTCACCTCTTACCAATCACAGGGGTCCCTATCCTATCTTTCTTGGTCTTAGATTTGTTTTTAGGCTTCAAAACATTATCACCATTTTTAGGATAATAGTTCCATGTGGTGCTAGTGTCTTATTATGGATGTAGTGTCTAATGGTCATTTTCTCCTATATTTGGGTCCTAACCCTACCTTGAGCCTTCTCTTATGTTTTTATCCATATTTTATAACTTTTTAGCCAATTAACAAGTTATTATATTCAAATCAAAGTTACTTATATATAATGATCCTCATAAGGTATTTCACATATAACACTTATTAGTTTGGCACATAATTGCACAAATCAATCAATAGTACAACTCAATACTCTACATACTAATCATATCACATCTAGACATTTCATGCTTGATCAAATGTATTTCAACATAAGGTGTCTTACTCTCTCTTAAATGTATTTCAACTTCTTAGTCTACATAAATACCTATTTTATTCTATATAAGTACTCTTTCTCTCTATGCTTTCTACTTTGGGAAAGGTTTGTTAAATTAGTTATTTCTAGTTTTAGTTCCATAATATTTTTATATTCATCCATTTAACAACATAATATTTACAATATATAAGTCATAAAAGGTTAAAACATTTGGTGAACCTGACTTACTTTTAATATTGTTTAAAACCCTAGTTTTTCCTAGGGTTTACTTTTTTCCAATTTTTGTGCATTAAATAAGGGTTATAAATTAAAAAAATTATTGATTTTTGGCATAACCTATCTCATTAAAATTAACCCCAAATTAGGGTTTCATTAATTTAATGTAATTTAATTTTTTTTAGAACAACCTCATTCAAATGCTTGATCCACATACTAGGTTGTTATACACCCAAATACTAACAATTAGGGTTTCACTTACAATCCCAATTTTCATTTACAAACTTTGTTAAAAATTTCTCATAGTTTCACATATACTTATGTTATATTAAATTCTACCTCTTTGTGTTTTCTATTCATTGTTTACATTATCTTCTTTGGTAAGATTAAAATGACATCTAATAAGTCTTCTACCCCTCACCCAATTAATGAATTTTTGAATTTTTATCATAATTATAATAATAAATGGATAAATTTTCAAGATTGAAAATAAGAACATGATAATGAATTCATTTATAATGATGATGATGACTATTTTTATAATGATGGATATGAGGATTACTATGAGCATGACAATGAAAATGTAGATGATGATATATTAGATACATCTTCTTCTTTTTCCTCTCCCTCTTATCTTACACCTCAAAATCGAACTAACAACATAATGCTAAAAGATCCTATTTTTGGTAGTGCTTTATTCCAATGTGATCCTATCTTTTTATCTACTTTTTATACCTCCTTATTCAAATTAAATCAATATAAGTTCAATACATGAAATCCACTTTTGCATGATTTAAGTAAAGTAGATAAGATCAATGCATCTTATTTACCCTTCTCAATTAAATTTGAAAAATCATGTACCAATGATATTACACCTTTTACCAATGCAAAAAGTAAGGTAGAAAAAATTATTTTATCACCTTATTTTACATTCCAAGCTGAATACAATGATTCTTTACAACAAGTTGATAATGCCAATGTCTTTAACACTTCTCCTACATGTCATAATATGCAAACATAAAACATGATTTGTACTTCTTATACCATTGACTCCAAAATTAAAAGTAACAATCATTCACACATTCCACACATAGCTAGTCAAGAAATGCATTGTATTACACCTATACATGATGACACATTGCATAATATTAAAAAGTTAAAATATTCTCCTACTTTCTCTTTTAGTGAACATGTGGATGATACTTATTATTCTTTTACTTATAAAGGTGAATTAAACTTTGATTTTAAAATAATGATTATTATTGTGATTATGATGAAAAGGAAATGGATCTATACCTTCTATTTATCCTCCTACTTCACCTATTTATCTTTTTAAAAAAAATACTAGGTCACATGTAAAAAAAGACACTTATTCTTATGTTCATAATTTACATTCACTTGATAATAAAGTACCTTATAATCAATTAACATGTGATACTTATTTACAAATGAACAAATAAGAGATACCAATGATTTTCCCTCAGTCCCCCTTAATACAATATAATTTGTTTCTCAACATAATATAAATGAGGGTGACAACTCAGTTCCCTCTAACTAGGCCCCTTCTATCACACCTCCAAATTTTACATAGAGAAAACAAACCTCCCTAAAAAAGGTTCCCAATGTAATATACCAATGGTTAAGATAAATAAAAAATTCAAGCATTAAATAAATCCCTTGATGATGATGATATACCTTCACAAGTTTTAATATCATTGATGCATGCTATGGGTGATTTCCAACAAGTATATCATATCACATTAGAAAATAAAGCATGCTAATCTTAGGTTGATGCCAATGTTATCCATGGCAACCCTATTCCACACAGAATCTCTACTACAAGGTTTCCACCCAGTTTTTAGATACCAGTGTTATTTATATTTGATGGGCATGAAGACCCATAATTACACCTTCATGATTATGAGAAATCCATGGCACATGTCACTAATAATTTGACTCTACTACAATTATTTCCAAGGTCCCTAGATGGGGAAGCATTACATTGGTTCCATCATACAGTCCCTAGTGGGTCACTACATACATATGATGATTTAGAAATAATATTTCTTAGGCACTACATATAGAATAAGGGACTCAAGTCACACCTGAGAGGTTACCTTCATTACACTAGGGTGAGATAGAACCAGATAATTAAATACATTATAAGATTCAAATCATGTTTGAATTAATTTATTTACCAGCTAGAAAATTTAGAGGTACAATACATCTTTTCTAGAGAAATTATTATATCAGACATCAAAATCATTCCACCATCTATGTAACACAACTATAGCATTAGAGGTAGAATTTGGACTAGTGGCTACACATTTAGAGGCATATTTAGATGTATGGTTCTTAGATCCCCATTCATCTAACATGGTACAATAACCTACTGCACTTCTAATTAATAAACTAGTGGAATAAAAACAAATGATAAAGATACTCAACAAAGGCAAAGAGACACTTCACAGAGCACATCCTATAGGAATTAGATCACATGACACACACAGAGGGTTTATACAATTTTTAGATAGGGACAAGCCTCATGAAATCTTACATTATTAAATAATGAGATGATCATACTTCCTCCTATTAATCATCATCTTGCACATAGTTTGAATAGGGTACACAATAATCCATATTTTAATTTTCATAAGATAAATGGACATTAAGATAATCATTATTATTCACTATAAGCTTGCATTGACTACTTTTTAAATCAAGGAATTATAAAATTCACATAGGGGGTACTGTCTCCACATTATCCTAGATCACACTCCTCTATGATAGATTTATCCCAAAACATTACCTTTGAGGATCCATTGGTTACCCATCATATGGGACATTTAGTTTATAGGAAACC
This sequence comes from Torreya grandis, assembly GCA_037957365.1. Taxonomy (NCBI): domain Eukaryota; kingdom Viridiplantae; phylum Streptophyta; class Pinopsida; order Cupressales; family Taxaceae; genus Torreya; species Torreya grandis. The sequence continues at coordinate 1,389,744 of JARHVA010004511.1, forward strand.
TATTTATAAGTGATCTCATGTACCATAGATTCAATAGAGATGGTATCTAGTTCATATAGATTAGATCACAATATCAATTTGAACACCTATCAAGATATTTTTAAACAACTACAAAGATCAAAGCGCATCATCGGTTTGAACACCTAACAAGGTATTTGGAAATAACTATAAATATTAGAACATGGTATTAGTTTAAGCACCAATCAAGATATTTGGAAATAATTACAAGGATAAAAAAACAACATTAGTTCAACTATCAAAGAAGATATTTAAAAAAGATCATAAATATCATAACATAGTTTAGTAGTCAATCAAGATATTTTCTAGAGATTATAGAGATCAAAGTATAATAAAGCTCTTTGTTATAGAGCCTTCACACCTAGCCACTAGAAGTGTATCACACATAGTTTTAATTTTAAAGTCTACTTATACATTGACATAGTATGAGCAGTATGATCATTGGTTCACCATGTCATCTGGGTTCAAATAGTGCATACTGAAGTCACATGATCTACATGAAGATATATTTTGAAACACCTATAAAACCTATACCAGTAAATAACACTCCTAGTCCCTTAAACATAAATACCTAAACATTTATAAATATATAAATATTTATTACTTATGCTTAGATAAATACCATATACCAAGATCATCATTTAAAATAATCAAAATAATAAAACACATTTAAACATACACAATATACCTAGATCCAGATACCAATAGACATAATGCCAATATAATAGTGGACATCCATATATATAAATCAAAATATAGTTTCAATATAAGTATAGTACATCACTTAATAATGTGAACATGGCCACTAAGATTAGCCCCCTCACTCTCACTCTTAGACATATCCATGCTAGAATTAGAGGTTCCAATCTCCCTCTATGACCTTGATTGATGAATACATCTAATCACTCTCACATGATACATATCTAGCTCAGACATACACTCTACATGATATTACTATAAATGTATGTAGTCATCCACTATCTGACTACTGGCCCAACCTAGGCATCAGGTGCAAGTATGGTCCATCTATGTAACTATATACATTCTTCATCTCTATATATAATTACTCATTTATACACTGTATTAGTTATCATAGTTTGATCAAATAAATGGGCAAAAATATTGATAACATTGGTGGCCCTCTCCATTAATTTATCCTCCATGGGATCATCAAGGATATGCTATATAAATACACAAAGTGTATACTTGATTTTATTCTCCTAGTACTCATCATCACCTAAACCTACACATACCCACATAATACATCATATTATTAACCAAGTAAATGATTAACCAAATACACAAAATGTAAAAACATATAATACCAACTTACCATCGATAGACCTAATGGGATCCACATTTAGTACATACTCTACAATAATCCCACCTCTCAAAAATAGAGGTGCCCATCTATGATCTCTCCAACAAGATGTATAGGCATTAATGACTTATATGTCATCTACATCTAGTATGTCAATCATAAGATCCTTCTATGTTAAAGGAATCAAGGCTGACTCCATTTGTAATGGCTTTGGCCTATTTCCTGGTCTCATAGGAGCCTAAGAATTCCTCATCCAAGGTACATCTTGAGTCACACCAAACTATCATGTAACATGCTCATACTAAAATTGATCATACACATTGACCTAATAATCATGCAACTAGTAGCTCACTTGAATCCATCTAAGCTAAGCACTATCCTCAAGCTATCCCTCATAGCTCTTGTAGGGCCTCTAGCTAATGTCTTCAATTTTTAAATTTTCTAACACATGTCAACACTACATCATGCTCCTTATAGGAACATGGGCCATCCCAGTTAACCTATCTACAAATGACTATAGGTGGGCCCAATCATCTCATAAAGCTAATACTAGCCTACTCACTATTATGTTCTCATATGCCTATTAATGTAGTAGTGTAGATGATCCAATACCTTTGCCATACATCTCTTGTGTAAAATGGTCTAAATCTTGGTACAGGTGGGATAACATAATTTAAACCCATGAATATATAACACCATTCTCCTCTATATCCTATACTATCTCATGCATCTTATAGGAAATCGATACCCCACTCCTATTTATAGCCACAAATGAAGCTAATAAAATGGATAGGAACTTCTGTAACTATGTAACATTGGTAATGACAATCAATGTTAATAGTATATTGTTGTGGTTTCCTATACAATGGGTCCCTAAAACCATAGTTGAAAAATACCTAAAAGCTTGTTGTATAGCCTAATCAACCATATCTTCTTGTAATATGGCTCTCTACCCATAAATAGGTAGCTGAAAGATCTTGTACACATCCTCTAGGGTAATTGTCATCTCCCTAATAGGTAACAAAAAAGTGTAGATATTTGCATCCCATATCTTACATAGTGTAGTCATCATGTGTTTATCATAGGGCATCATATCTATGAATGACACATGACTCAGACCCACTCTCTCAAGCACCACCATATTAGTGTCTATTAGGGGTAGACACCATAAGGTCTCCATCATTTACCCAGTCTAGAACTCTCTCATACATGTAACAACCTATAAAAGTATAACCAAATTTAACATCAATAATTCAAAATATAAAACCAATAGATAAAAATAGGCATAAAAAACTAGTCATAAATAATAAACATTAAAAAATAGGTATACTGGACACTAATGCTTCATACATGATAGTAACATTGGATACTAGCATCACATCATGGACACTAGTGCCAGGTCTTGGATAATACTGCCCATATCATGATAGAAGTATCACTTTTCCAAAATAGGCCTTAAAACTATCAAATTTTCAATTAAAACAATAAAAAATGCATTATAAATGACAAGAATAAGAAATAGTATGGGATCCTTACTATGGTAACCACATCCCTAACCTAAATCAATGCCTCCACCTCCTCATATTGGGTTAAAGTTTCTCATTGTCTCCTTAGCATATTCTCTAGCTTAGAAAAATAATTACTCTCAACTAAAATTATTAAAATAAATTTACAAGCTAATAAAATAACCTATTTAAGTCCCATTTATCAAATTCCACCTTATTAAGGTTGACCTTGCATGCCAATTTCACCAACTAATACCAACTTTTTTTCTAGTATGATATCTTGAGAACCATAACTCTAATTTATGAATCGTCTCTTACACGTGGGACTTAACATCAATGTGCCTCACCCTACATTGGATAAACCAATATCCAATCAATTTTAAATATACAAAATGAAAAAAATGATATTTAAATAAAAAAACTCAATCTAGACAAAATGTTTATGCCATTACCAATTTATATAATCAACTCCACCACAATAAACAAACTATTCAAAGTTTAAACAAAATCACACCCACTAATTAATACTAGCACATCTAATCATTCCCACTTTTGGTTAGACACCCTCACCCTTATCTTGGATCTCTCACTAAAAATGGGGAAATCCATACAAATTGATTTAAACATATAGAGATTCATACACATAGGTTCACTCAGATACATATTTAGACAATAGGTCTACATAGATACAACTATTCAGATGTACAAGTCTACAAAGATATACAACTATTTAGATGCACAAGTTCACAAAAATAAACAAGTATACTTAGATATAGCTATTTAAATACATAGGTCTACATAGATATGCATATATTTAGATGCACAAGTCTACACAAATACATAAGTCTACTCAAATATAGCTATAGAAATATACAAATGTTTAGATAGGTACAGTCAGATATAATCATACATATATATAGTTTTGAATCAAACATACATATTTACTCATATATATAGATTCAAACACATAGGTATACTAATTTATACATGTTCACTCAGACAAAATTATTCAAATGCATAGGTCTACTCAAGTACATAGGTTCATGCAGATATATAATTTCACATAGATATGAAATTTTAATGAGGTATATAGGTTCACTCAAATATATAGATGTTTAGATACACAACTATATTAATTAGATATTAGGATTAGGGGTCATGATGTAGAGCACACATCCTTGATATCTATTATTATATTATCATGTTACACTCAATATCATCATTAGGATGTCACTAGGTTTTCACCAATTTTGGTTATAAGACTATTTATAGCAATTGATCCATAGCCTTCCACCAGATCTAGTTTACATACTCATATATAGTTTATAAATTAGAGTGTGGGAAATAAATCCTTATTTCTCCACACATTCAGTTTACATACCCAAATTTAGTTTAGATATCAGTGTGGGGGAAAGTAAGCCTTACTTTTCCACACATCCATTTTACATACCCATATTCAATTCAAATATCAAAGTGGAGGCAAGCAAGCCTTGTTTCTCGACACATTCAATTTACATATCCAAATTTATCTCAAATATCAGAGTGGGGTAAAGCAATCCTTGTTTCTCCACACATTTAGTTTACATACTTAGATTTAGTACACATATCAAGGTGGGGGAAAAATAGTATTTTTTTCCTCATGATCCAGTGCATCGTTTAGATCTAGTATAGAGGACATCCACACTATGGAGTTCCTCTTCACATATTTCACTCCACTCATATCCATTTCTCTATCAAAAAAGTGGGCCAAATCTAGAACACATCCACATAGGTAAGTATAGGTACACATCCCTCTTTTTCTTTTACTCTAGTACTTTCATTTCATTGTATTACTAGAACAAAATGGGGGCATAAGTACTATGTTTTTGTTGCTCTTTCACATGAATGTCTTAGTGATGAATACATTCATTACTCATGTGGTCATTTTGAGTATTTTTATTTTTATTGTCTTATTTTCCATATTTATTACACCCTTAGTGGTGTTAAGTCACCTCCTCCCACTCACAAAGGCCCCTAGTCTATCCTACTTGGTCTTAGTTTTATTTTTAGGCCTTATGACACTAGTGCCATTTTAAAAATAGTAGTGCCATGTGGTTCTAATGTCTAATTATGGGTCTAGTGTCTGACGGTCATTTTATCCCATGTATGGGTTTTAAACCTACCTTGAGTCTTCTCTTATGTTTTTATCCCTCTTTTATAGCTTGTCAACTAGAGAATAAAGTCTTATATTCAAATAAAAATTCCTTATATATAAAGAGCCTCAAGGCATTTTAAATCTAGCACTTACTAATTTGGAACATAATTACATGAAACTAGTAAATAATATAGCTCAATACTCTGCATACTACTTAACATATCACAGCTAGACATTGTATACTTGATCACAGAAGGGTCTAAGTAAAATTCATTCTAGCATATTGGATAAGTTAATTATGCACATTACCTAAAGGAAAAATACATGTGATATGAGACCCCTAACATTAGGGTTAATGTAGGCATTAACCAATATTATAGGGGTTCTACTATGTGTGATAATAACATCCCATAACCTAGTTTTCCCCTTCTTTTTTCCATTTTATCTAGTTTTTGTTTCCTATGTGAAATTACTCATTAGGGTTTTGGAAGATATTTATCTAAAATAAAGACACATATGAGCTCCCAAAAGACACATAACCACCTACAGGACCCTTAGAACCTCTCACAACTTCCCCAAAATTTTTAGATAGTTCCTATAATAGGGACATTAGTGACATAATTAGACACTAGTGCCACATGGTACTACTATCCTAATATTGGTGCTACTATCTGAGACAAAAATTTAACCACAATCATAGAATGGAAGGTGTTTTCTTCTCTTTCTAGCCTATTTCAACCCCCTAGTTTGTATAAATACCTATTTCTTCCATATAAGTACTCTTTTTCTCTATACTTACTATTTTGGGAAAGATTTGTTAAATAAGTTATTTCTAGTTTTCATTCTAGAATATTTTTATACTCAACACTTTATCAACATAGGATTTACACTATATAATTCCTAAAAGGTTAAAAGAATATCTTACATAAATGTCTCCAGAACTTCAATTCAGTCTAACTATTCATAGATTGGTACAATTAGGTTTGGTTAGTATTATCAGTTCAATCAATATTGACTTGATCTAGTTGGTATTTATCCTCTCCTAAAAACAACTAATTTTTAAAATCAAATCTATCCTCAGGGTCTCACCTTCTACCTAACATGTCATTAGTGTGAGAAATTACCTAATTGGACTTATATATATATATATATATATATATATATATATAAATCAAGATATCACTTAATAGAGGACTTAGAACTTATCTAATATAGATATATACATGCCACACATTGATAAATATACCTATTCTTCCCAAATTGTGAATCAACCATAAGCTAAATTTGAATCATACTAAATCCAATTCAAATAAAGCATTGTCAAAAATCAAATCAAAATCATCAATTACATTCATATAGTAAAATGGAATAATTATATAATCACACTAGGTGGGAAAAATATATATGTCTTGATTTCCCTCCTTGGAGTATTAGATATATAGGCAATGGTTAATCATAAAATAGGGGTGATTGGGGTCAAATAACCCTGTTACACTTTTAAAAATTTTCAATTTTATAGCCATCACAAGCACACCTAGAGTTTGAAATTAAAGGAAGATGATTTTTGGAGTTGCGTGCATCTTCAAGGTTTATCATTGCATATACAAAAGTTTTAGAGATAGCTAAATGAGACTACATGGTCATAGTCCTTCATTTTTGCATAGGTCAACACTAACCACATAGGTCAGTATCAATAGTCTATACTGACTCAAAACTAATCATATAAAGATAAAAGCACAAATATATGGATGACTCATCTGCTTGCTTTATTATATTTTCCACTACCAAAATATAGTCATAGTTAGATAGTCAAAAATAAAAGATAAGTACTCATCCTTTTATTGTAATTACTATATTTAACATATGCTAGTTGTCAAGTCATTGTAATTAGTTTTATTTTTTACATTCACATGTATGCTTGAATTGGATATTTATCAATCTAAATTATTCTACTAATTTCTATCTTATTAAGGTTTCTAAAACCAAATTAGGGTAAAACATATTGGTGAACTCATATATTGATCAAACTATGTCAAACACTAGGTTTTCCTTAGGGTTTCATCCCTCTCTCTAAGATTTTCAAATACTAACCTTAGGGTTTGATTTTTAGACCTAATTTATTAAATATTTCCATCTTTATAGGTTCAAATTTGATCATATTTTTTCCCTAGGTTTTCATGTCTATTCACTTATTAAGGCTTAATCTATTAGAGTTATTCCTTGATTGGTTAATATTTGGATTAAAAGAACTCTATTTTTCAAATGCATTGAGATTTTTTCTAGTCGTATTACATGGATTAAAAATATGATGTTTTAAGCAAAAATGCTATATGTATTTTTTAGAATTTAGAATTTATTATGTTTAGTAAATATGGCCTAGAATATGAAGGGTGAATTTATTTTAAAAATAATTTCTAGATTTGGTCTATCCACTATTTTTAATCAAAAGCATATTTTTATTTTAAACAATTCCTCGTGACTTTATTGGAGTGGTAAATTCTTTATTTGATCCTTATTAAGGCTTTGATTTTATTCTTACTTTCCTAATAGGAGTAGGCTTTATATTTATCTTGCTTTTTCTATTAGTGTTTGGTAAATTCAAAATGAAACAACAATCAAAAAAGGTAAACTACTCTCTTACTATGGATTATTCTATTCTTCCTTCCACTTTTCCTTGAGGTGGTGATAACTAATTTACCTCTAAGAAGGTCCATGCTATCAATATACCAAGAATTAAGGTGACCCATCCTATAATAAAAATATATAGGTCATTTATATGTTCCTCCTCATCCCTCCCCACTTCTTACAAACGCTCTTAATGGTATTTTTAGGATATTCAATTAGAAGTAATTAGGGATTATGATTTTAAATTACTTTAAGATAAAATAATCACTATGAGAATGTCCTTAGAGGAGTTTCAAAAGAAAAATCAGTATTTTAGTTTAAAGATCATATCACTTGAAACTAAGGTCACATATACAAAAAATCTATAGCATGTCAAAGCCAATCATATATCTAGATCTCTATCTAAATATTTTGTACTTAAAAATACTTCATCTCAATAATTGAAGCTAAAACATGATACATATACAACTAGTGATTCAAAATAGTATACATAAGGATAATAAAAGTTCAAGTGAGATTCTAAAGGAAATGGTTTGGAACAAGTTGATCACATTACCTCCTATACTTTGTATAAGAAAAAAATAATATTGTGCCTATCATAGAATTCCTAAAGATCATATAGATAACTATTGGGATTTGAAGAAAAAATATAAAGTTACATTGATAGTAATGATTTATACTACATAAATCCTTAAAACCACCATATGATTCAATAATAACTTCTAAATTCAAGAAACCTACTCACACTATGATTACATCTCATAAATAATACGTTTAAAAATAAAAAAAGTGAAAATTAACAAATAAAAAAAATATAAATAATAAGCTTACAAAAGGAATAATTGGAAAAAAAATGTTACAAAAGGAAAAAATTGAAAAGTAAAGGTTAAAAAAGGATAGTGAGATAAACAAAGGTTACAAAGGGAACACATTGAAAATAAAAGGTTATAAAAGGAACAATTGGGAAACAAAGTTACAAAATATTTTCTTAAAAAAGAAAGGTTACAAAAGGAATAATTAGACAAGTAAAGGTTAAAAAAAGACAAGTTAGAACAAGAAAGGTTACATACGTTACATCAAGATAAGTTACTATTAGCTAATTTTTGGCCTATATAGTAATCTTTCTTGAATGTAGTGCAATGTGCTAAAGATCAAGTATGGAGCAAGGCTTTTACATATTTTTTGGATGGAATGAATGGTCCAAGGATCACATGTAGATTGTAAAGCTTTTAAAACACTTTAAGTTTACTTAAAGTGTATTTTTGTCAATTTTTGAGGGACACATCTATAAAACAAAGAGGAAGGTTTTTGGAAAGGTTTCATGGTGATAAAAATAGTTCAAGGCTAAGGAGAGGTTGCATAAGACTTGGAAGATCATTTAAGTCTGGAAGATCAAGAAATAATTACAAGCACAAGTTCAGAAGAGCTTATATTTTGGCTAAGTTCTCACTCGTCAAAATCTCTCAGGCTCTTATTTTACTAAGTCTAAATTCTTTTAGATCTTTTAAAAATCCAAGTGCTCATATTTCCTTTGGGAAAATTGTTTTGAATTTTTTGGCTAAAAGTTGCAAATTATTTCAGACATTTTGTCTGAAATAAAAATCTCAAAGTGCAAATTATTTTGGACATTTTATCCATAGCAAAAGGCCAAGTATAATTATGCCAGGAAAATTATCTATGACACTTTTACCAAAGATATAAATTCTTTTGGACATTTTTCCTGAAGATAAATGTCCTCATACAAAATTCCCAAAGATGTATTTTATTTTAGGGAAAGTGGTCAAAACAAAAAGCCTAAGGAAATAGTTTTGAGATAAATCCATGATGCAAAAGCTTCGATAAAATTGTTTATCTTGGGGAAATTGATACATTAGGGTAAGGATGTTTGCATGAGTGTCAAATTCAAGCATAGAAAATGATAATTGGTTTTTAAATATGCAATGACAAACACACAGACATCATTGACATGTGCATAGAGGTCAAAGTTCAAACCGTAAAAAATAGCATTTTGTATTCAAATGGGTCTAAGATCGATAGTCTACATTCAATATGAGCAAAGATATAATCATAAATTTAAGGTAAAAAATTTAATAAGACATTTACATGGCTAAAAAATTAAAGCCATGGAAAATAGCCATTTGATTTCAAACATTATAGATCAATGCTCGACATTCAATAGATAGAAGATCCAATAGTGATCAGTGACTAATAGAATAGTGGCTATAGGCAAATAAATGACATGTATTTAATTATGTATTCAAATCAGTGGTGGGTGGAGGTAAAAGAAGTTAGTGGATCTATAAATCAAATGCATAAGTGATAAATGGCACAAGAATGTTAGATTGACAGAGGATCGATGAACCATGTTTGATTATGTAAATAAGATCAGTGGTATAAGAGGAGTCAGTGGGTTAATGAATTGAGTCAAATTTTGATAGTCAAGAAAAAAGGGAATCCCAAATTTTTTTTGATGTAAGTTGATAGGGTATTGTTTGACCTGAGTAAGGTAAAAAGAAAGGGGCGAGTTTGAATAGAGTCTAGAATCAAACTAGGGTGAATAATTTAGGATCAAAGCCCTGCCAATGAATATTAATAGAGATAAAATAGGTATTTTAAGACCTAATACAAATCAAGGGTTGGAAACCATTATCAAAACAAGATCGAATAATTGGTGAGCTCCATCTTATTAACATGATAGTTATTAAAGATCCAATAAATATGATTGGTTTTCAATCTATAACGAGACCTTGTTTAGATATTTTCTTAGGGGTAGATATGTGATTATGGGGAAGATTATTGTCTTTCATCAGGGTAATTTCTAAGATAAGACATATATTTACATCCATATAAAGTATAATAAACATGGCTTTATCAGATCTAAGGTATAAAGTTTTCATCCTCATAAGAAGATCAATTAAAATATGGTGTAGAGTCTTAAAGAGGTGACCTAGTGGTTGGATAAAGATCAATGGAACATTTAATTCTTTTATGTGGACCTTATTTCTTGATAATATCATGACTCAACATCCTCAAATTAGTGCTAATCCATTGAAAGTAGTTGGGCCTCTTTTAATGCACAACTCTTTCTCTCTCTTTCCCTTTTCTATAAAAATAAGCTTCCAAGCCTTGAAATGGATCCCTCTCTTTTGGTATACTAAAATCTATCAATATTTGTACTATAAAACATATTGCATTTAATAAAAGACTAAATTCCTCTATTTTTTAGCTGAATTGACATGTGTCTTATGCATTTATTAATTGTTTAAGTGAATGCATGCTTTCATTTCCTTTGTTTGAATTTTCTCACCTTCATAAACTACTTTAGTAATCGTCAAAGGTCATTCTAAGTGCATATATCATTTGTTAGTTATTTTGGAAGTGAATAACTACCCTCTCATGCTAGATTAATATCTAATTCATGCCTTTTTGTGAAATATTGATGTGAGTGATTTTACACAATATTGAATGCATCCTATAGTGTGTCTTGTATGAGTTTGAGTGATTAAATCATTGGTGCATCACCTCTTTTTAAATTATTTCATAAGTTATTGTCAAAATCTCTCTCCATTTTCCAAGAAAATGCTAGTTTAGGTTTAGTATAGGTGATAGATCCAAAAGGAAGAAAGTCTTCTCCATAGGTTTGATCCATTATTAGGATACCCATAGCCAAAAATAAGTCCTATGTTGGACAATATTTGAGTAAGAGGACCTGCATAATCCCCTTCTTAGCTAGGGTGAAAATCTAGAACACCAACATTTTTGGCATGCCTAGTAGGATATTTTACTTGGCATAATTGAAGTTTAGAACTTAGAAAAAGTATTTGTGGTAGGAGGAGACTTCTACCATCATTATAAGATAAAGATTCTTCAAGTTCTAGAGTTTTAGACAAAATTATTATGCCAAAGGTTACAACAAGGTCAACAAGTAAAAGTATTCCCTTTGAATTCATTGAGATACCTTCTACTTCTTATAAAAGATCAATATTCAGTAGTACAAGACCTTATAATTCAAATCAATATTCATCCTCTATTTAACATATTATTTTAGTCCAAGCTATTTTCCCCATTACCCAAATTCCCTTTTCTTAAATGGTAAGAAAGAATCATGTGTTTATTCCATTCAATAGGGGTAGTCACCTTAATTTGGCCCATTTTGATGACATTCCTATGTCCACCCTTAAGGGTATCCATTTTTTCTCAAGAGAATGGGGTAGAATAACTACTATTAAGCACATTAAAGATGTTTCCAACCTTTGTTTTATTCATAATGTTACTCAAGATAATGTGGCTATTAGACTACTTATTACCTCCTTTAAAGGAAAAGGATTGCAGTGGTATAGAAATCTAACTTTGAAAACCATTGCTACTTGGGCTGATTTAGTTATATCTTTGGTCAAATAGTTTGAAGATAAATCTGATCACCTATCCTTAGTTAAAAAATTGACTACCATAAAGAGCTAACCCCGTGAATTCATGTCTAATTTTAACCTCAAATTCATAAAGACATGGACTCAGATACCTGCATTAGCTAGACCATCCCTAGATATGCCTTCTTGTATTATCTAAAATCTCTTAATTTAGATATTATTGTGATGATATAGTCCATGGGTGGTAATATCTTGGTAAATTCATATGAGATTATCATAAGAGTGAAGAACAACTTGATACAAGCTGATAAGTTTTCTCCAAGGCATCTAATGCATGTATTCCTAGAATTATAGTCTACTCCACCCCCTCAAGTTCCTCAAATCCCATATTTAGCTCTTATTCAATCTCCTAAAGACTAATTTGTATCCCCTTCTACTCAGTCACCTATAGATGGAGATCTAAAAATTCAATTACAATCCTTTGGGAATGAGATAATTCAAATCAAAAGACAATAATACCAAGGTAGGCCTTATCAACAATAGAATCAAACCTCTTATCAACATAATCAAAGTCTTCCTTTTCAAGGTTTCAAATAAAATAGACCTCCTTATCAGTCATAAGGAGCCATAGTGCCAACTAAACCATATGCATCTCTTGATCCTAATGCAACTTCCAATTCAAAATCCATTATTCCAATGCCTCCGCAAAATAACTTGATGCAAGATTTAGGTTGGCAACCATTTGATCCCAATGATACTCAAAACCAAGCCTTGGTATCTCAAAATATTACTATGCCACAAATGGCACAAGAAGATTTTTATCTTCACGGAGGTTATTATTAAGAGAAAAATTTGGCACTCAAAGGAGAGTTTCAACAAGATCAAAGTCAACCTAATTCCATTAATGTAAATTGACAAATGGATGACTAGGTTACATCTAATCAAACTAGTGAGACTGGTATAAGTGGTCAAATTGTAGCTTTGACTAAAGCTAAAAGAAGAGATATTGAGGAACCTCAATATGTGAGAAATGATTTACGTGGTCCTAATATTGCTTTAATAGTATCAAATATCTACCTACTTCCCCTATAACATAGAAAAATCAAAATGTAGAGGCTAAAAAGGTCCCTCAAAAACCTCTAGTCCATGAATAGCTAGTGGTTTAAAAGATGTAGCCAAAGGTTAGTGGAGCTCAATTTAGAATAATAGATTAGATTAAGAAATAAAACTTTGGAATTAGCATGTGGGATTCCCTTTCTATTCCAATACAAAAGGATATGCTCATCTAGGAGCTTTCGGCTCTCAAGGTGTCTCCATAACCAATTGAGAAATAAGGTGTTATCCTAACTAATGTATACAAAATGATAAAAAAATAAGTATAATAGGTACATAATATGGTGAAGGTAGACAAAATTAAAGTAAAATAAATAAAATATCCTCACTTCTATCTTTATTTGATAGTTGGTGACTACCTAGTTCATAACTATATGGTGGAAAGTGGAGCTAGAAACACTATCATGCCTAAGCAAATTATACATAAGCTTGGTCTTGTCTATGAACCAAATACTAAAGGAATACTAAAACTATATGGGTCACCAAAAAAGATAGTAGGCATCATCAAAGATCTAAATTTGATACTACATGATTTCCACAATGTTATAATATAATATGATGTGGTTGTGGTGGACTTGCCTCCTTATTTTGCTATGTGTCTTTCAAGGGACTTTACCTCAAAGATTGGAGGATAATTATCAGTTGATTAGATATATTTAATGTTTAGGAATAGGTATGGTACTAAGGTAAAAATTTATTCTAAACATATTACATGTTTCCATTTGTAGCCATATATACCAAGTATTGTGAATACTAATTATATCATCTCAGATGAGGTGTTAGAAACTAATAAAGAGGAAACTGAGTCACCTCTAGAAGGAATTTTATATATATTCTCAGATGAATGGGACTCTTATTTTTATTATTATGATCCTTATAATATAATTTAATAAGTACTTGGTGTTTATCTACATGAAAAAGATACACCAATTCTAGCTTTGATGAAGGATCATGAGCCTGGTGATGGCCTATGATAGTTATACTTTGATGGGTCAAGAAATAAATATGTTACTATGGATATAATGATGTTGATTTATAAATCCAATAAAAGGTATTTATCTTCTATCAAGTTTCAATTTTTTTTTCTAATAATGTTCTTGAATATGAGGCATTAGTTCATGGTTTGCAATGGGCAAGGAAGATGAAGGTCAATTCTTTATAAGTTTTAGGAGATAGTGAACTAGTAGTTCACCAAGTAAGAGGTATAAACATATGAAAAAAATTGTTACTTATATATTATAAGCATAAGGTATGAGACTTACTTGAAGATTTTCAAGCCTTTAACATTCAGGTAATACAAAGAAGTGTGAACAAATATGCAGATAGGTTGGCTGCCATTGGGTCACAATTTAGTATCCCAATTGATATAAAAAATGAAAAGGTTCAATCACACATTAAGATAGTTGTGATATCTTATGTTCCATATAACCATGATAATTGGCAAGTTTTTGAGGATGAAAATCAAATTATTAGGTTCTTACAAGAAAAGACTAAGTTTTTTTCAAGGAACCAAGACAAGTTCTCACAATAGTATGGTTACCATATTGTATAGCTCAATAAAAATAAGTTATTGAAAGGGTTGGTCACCCTTGAGAACATATTCACAAGTAATGATGAGATAAGGAAGGAAAAGTAGTCATTTTCAATAAAGGAGGAACATTATGCCAACATAAAGATTGTATCTGGTAAGAACTTAAAGCTAGGTAAAGTTTGTACTCCTTCAAAAAAGGAAACTTTCATTGAGTTATTTTTAAGTTGTATGGATGTATTTACATGGAAATATAGTGATATTAAAGGATTTGATCCAAGTCTATCTCAACACACCATTGAGTTAGAGGCTAAAACCTAGCTAGTAAGACAAAGACAAATGCATATCAAACCAAAGATTGAGCCTTTGATGAGAGTTGAGGTTCAGAAGCTCATTGAGTTAGCTATTATATTTCCAATCAAGAACTCAACTTGGGTGGTGAATCTTGTTCCATTATGGAAACATTAGACTATGTGTTGATTTTCATGACTTGAACAAGGCTTCCCTTAAAAACCACCATCTATTTCCATTTATGAAACAAATTCTACAACTAGTTACAGGTTCAAAAAGGTTATCCTTGTTAGATGGATATAGTGGTTACAATCAGATTTTGGTGAAGGAAGAAGACCAATTCAAAACATCCTTCACCATAAAGTGGGGGACATTTGAATATAGAAATATGCCATTTAGTTTATCTAATAATTGAGAATTTTTTTAGAAAGCCATGGATATGTAATTTTAAGGTATCCTTAACAAGTTTATTCTTGTTTATTTTGATGACATAACAATATTATCTGATAGTGTAGTTAATCACATGATTCACCTTGAGCAAGTATTTGAAAAATGTAAATATTTTGGGATATCTCTAAATCCCAAAAAGTGTCTCTTCTCAGTTCATGAAGGTAATATTCTTGGACATGTGATTTATAAGCATGGTATAAATATAGATACTGATAGAATAGATGTAATTCTTGCACTTTCCTTGCCTAAGCACAAGAAATCTATGCAAATCTTCTTAAGCAAGATCAATTTTATAAGAAGATACATTTTATATTTTTCCACTTTAGCTAGGCCACTTATAGCTATGCTAAATAAAAATTAGAGTTTTAGCTGGTCCAAGGAAGGAGTAAGAAGCTTTGAAAATATCAAAAAAGCCATAACTAGTGCTCTTACACTCCTAAACCCTAATTTAAAAAAGGATTTTATCCTAGACACCTATGCTAACATTGACACAATTTTAGGTATTCTTATGTAATAGAATCATAACGAATTAGATCAACCAATACCCTTTTTTAGTCAAGGCTTAGAAGAATATGAAATAAGGTACTATTTTGTTGAAAAGCATGTACTTTAAATTATAAGGTCTCTCAAGAAATTTAGATACTTGTTGTTTAATAATAAGATACATCTAATGGTTTCCAATTCAAGTATCACAAAATTTCTTTTGAACAAGGATATAAATGAGAAAAGAGATGTTTGGATAACCAAAGTAATCAATTATGACCTATAGATCAAAGTAAAAAAGATGATAAGAATCAAGGGGCTTTGTGAACATCTAGCTCAAGATTTGTAAGAGTCTAATGAGGTAGTTATGTTGTTAAATAATGAATAAATTGCAATTGATCACACCTCACCTTCTAGCTGGTTCAAAGACATGGTAATATTTCTCTAGGATGGTATTTATCCTTCTCATGTAAACCATTCAAGAAGAATATATTTCATATTATAGTCAATTCCTTTTCTTCTTATTTATGGTGTTTTATTCAAGAAGGATATCAATGGCATATTTCTAAGATGCATAGAGCCACATCAGACACAGATTACTAGAGTAGTTTCATGATGAACATGGTGGAGGGCATTATTCAATGATAACTATAGCCCAAGAGATCATGAGAGGTGGGTATTATTTGCTGAGTTTATTTAGAGATTATCATGCATGGGTTAGAAAATGTAGACAATGTGTTATGTTTATTAGAATGGTCAAAGTTGATTCCTTACCTCTTTAGCCAATTGCAGTAAATCAACCTTTTATATAATGGGGATTGGATTTTATTGGTATTATTAACCCCCCTTCAAGCTTAGGTCATAAATGGATATTGACTACTATAAATTATTTTACTAGATATATAAAGGTAATAGCATTGAAGGAGGCAAATGAGTCTAATGTTTTAGATTTATATGAAGCTATACTTACCAAGTTTGGAGTCCCTTCAACTATTATTTTTGAAAATATTATGGCCTTTGTGGGGTCTAAAATCAACTAATGGGTAGTTCAGCATAGTGTCTTTCTCAAGAGTTCATCAAATTACTATTCAGAAGGAAATGGCCTTACTGAGTCCATAAATAAGAACATATTGAAGACCATAAGAAGGATTATTAAAGCTAATCAGAGGTGATGGCACCTCAAGCTAAATTCAGCTCTGTGGGTTGATATGATCACTTACAAGAAATCAATAGCCAACTCTCCCTACAAGTTGGTATATGGTAAGGAAGAAAGAATACCTATTTCTCTTGCATTTCCTACATTAGAACTGATGCATCAACTTGAGTTGTTAGAGAATAAAATAATGGAGATCAGATATACTGAGCTTATAGAGTTGGAAGAGATAAGACATCAGTCCATGTTATCCATGGAAAACCATCAAGCAAAGGTAAAAAGAACCTTTTACAAAGGAACTTATTCACATAGCCTTAGAGAAGGAGATTTAGTCCTCAAATGGGATGAGGATAGAGCTAAACTAGGAAGACACACAAAGTTTGAATATATTTGGAGTGGTCCATAAACAATCTCCTACTACAAATCCCATAATGATTTCTAGATTGCAAAGATGGATGGTGAGGAGCTTCCTATCCCAATCAATGGGATACATCTGAAACATTGATATTAAGGGAAATGAGTTCCCTATACATAGTTTATTATTTTAATCCTGTCTTAAATAAGTGATTTGTTTGCATATTTGTTTTGCTAGGTTAGTTTCCATGTTTCATGTTTTCCTTTCCCTAGTTTGGTGGAATTCATTTGTATTTTTAGTCAAGAGGTTTGTTGAAGTCATGGAATAAATGTATTATATATTATGAGTCAAGATTCATGTAAATGGTATCAGTTATCAAGCATAGTAGGCATGCTCTCCAACTGAGTTGCCAAAGATGTTATCCAATTTTTGGCCTACATAGCAAACTTACCTTAATGTAGTGCAATGTCCTGAAGATCATGTATGCAAAAAGGATTGAATATATTTTTTGGATGGAATGAATGGTTCAAGAATCACATGCATATTTCAAATATTTTTAAACACTTTAGTTTTATTTAAAGTGTATTTTTGTCAATTTTTGAGGGACAGGTCTATAGAGTAAAAAGGAAGGTTTATAGGAAGGTTTCATGGTGATCAAAGTAATTCAAGGTCAAGAATAGGTTACACATGACTTAGAAGATCATTCAAGTCTGGAAGATCAAGAATCAACTTTAAGCACAAGTTTAGAAGAGCATATAGAATTTAAAAAAGGCTAAGTGCAAAACCCTTTTTTGGCTAAGCCCTCACTTGTCAAAATCTTTCAAGCTTTTATTTCACCAAATTTAAATTCTTTCAGATCTTTTAAAAAGCCAAGTGCTCATATTTACTTCAAGAAAATTATTTCAATTTTTTTGGATAAGAGTTACAAATTCATTCAAAAATTGTTTGAAACAAAAATCTTGAAGTGCAAATTCTTTTAGACATTTTATCTGCAGCAAAAGGCCAAGTATAATTATGTCAGGAAAATTGTCTAAGATAAATTTCTCATAGATTTGAATTCTTTCAGACATTTTTCTTGAAGATAAATATCCCAATACAAAAATATTAAATACCTATTTTCTTTCAGTGAAAGTGGCCAAAACAAAAAGCCTAAGGAAATAGTTGTGAGACAAATTCCTAATATAAAAGCTTTGACACTATTGTTTGTTGTGGGGAAATTGATCTAGCAAGGTAAGGAAATTTACGTGAATTTCAAATTCATGGATATGAAATGACCATTAGTTCTCAAATATGTAGTGATATATGTGTAAAAAACATTGATAGGTGTGCAAATGGCAAAGTTCAAGCCATGACAAATAGCCATTTGTATTCAAATGGATATAAGATTGATAGTATGTGTTTAATCTAAGCAAAGATATAATGGCATGTATAAGGTGAAGAATTCAATAAGACATTCACATGGATATCAAATTAAAGCCATATAAAATAGCCATTTGATTTCAAACATTGTAGATCAATGGTCAACATTCAAAGATAAAAGATCTAATGGTGAGTGGTGATTGACAAGATAGTCAGTCTAGGTAAATCAATGGCATGCATTTAATCATATATTTGGATCAATGGTGGGTAGAGGTCAAAGAAGTTAATAGATATAGAAATAAAATGCATAATTAATAATTGACATAAGCATGTTATACTAGTAGAGGATTGATGAACTGGATTTTCTCATGCAAATTAAGATCAATGGTACAAGAGGATTCAATGGGTCAATGAACTAAGTCAAATTTTGATAATCAATAAACAAAGGGTAAGCCCAAGACTTTTTTGATGAAATTCAATGGGGTATTATTCAACTTGAGTAAGGTAAAAACAAAGGGTCCAAGTTCAAATAGAGTCTAGAATCGAACTAGGGTAAATATTTCAAGATTAAATCCCAACTAATGAAGTTCAATATAGTCAAAATAGGTATTTTAAGACCTAATAAATATCAAGGGTTGGAAACCATTATCAAAACAAGATCGAATAGCTAATGAGATCCATCTCATTGACATGATAGCTACAGGAAAACCAATAAATATGATTGGTTTTCAATCTATAATGAGACTTTTCTTAGATATTTTCTCAGGGGTAGATATGTGATTATGGGTAAGCTTCTTATTCTTTATCATGGTCATTTATAAGACAAAATAGATATTTATAACTATCTAAAGTAGAATAAGCATGGATCTATTAGTTCCAAGGTATAATTTTTTCATCCTCATAATCAGATCAATTAAAAGATGGCATAAAATCCTGAGACGGTAACCTAGTTGTTGGATAAATATCAATATAGCATTAAATTCTTTTATGAGGACATTATTTATTGATAATATCATGACTAAACATTCGCAAATTGGTGCTAATCCATAAAAAAATGTTTTTCATATTTAAATGCATAGCTCTCCCTCTCTCTCTCTCTCTCTCTCTCTCTCTCTCTCTCTCTCTAATAATAGGCTTCCAAGCCTTGAAATGGATCCCTCTCTTTTGGTATGACTAAACTCTATCATGATTTGTATTTAAGCACCTATTTCATACAATAAAAGATAAAATTCCTCCATTTTATAGCTAAACTAAAGTGTTTCTTATGAGTTCATTGATTGGTTAAGTGAATGTATGATTTCTTTGCCTCTGTCTAAATTTTCTCACCTTCATAAACTACTTTGGTCATCCTCACAGGTCATTCTAAGCACATATATCATTTGTTAGTTAGTTTGGAAGTGGATAACTATCCTCCCATGCTAGATTAATAGCTAATTCATGCCTTTTTATGAAATAATAATGTGAGTTATTTTATATAGTCTTGAATGCATCCTATACTATGTCTTGTACAAGTTTGAGTGATTAAATCATTGGTGCATCACCTCTTTTTACATGCTTTCATAAGTTATTTTCAAAATATCTCTCCCTTTTCCAAGTAAGTGCTAGTTTAGGATTAGTATAGGTGATAATTACAAAAGGAATATTTCCTTCTCTAGAGGTCTGATCCATTATTAGGATACCCATAGCCTAAGATTAGTCCCATGTTGGACTAGATTTGAGTAAGAGGACCTAAATAATCCCCTTCTCAGCTAGGGTGTAAACCTAGAACATCAATAGTTACATCAAGAGATGTTACACCAAAATAAGTTAGTAAAAGAGAAATAAATTATAGATAAGTTGTAAAAACAAACTCAAATTAACCAAGAAAACATCTTTAAAAAATGGTTTCTAACAAAGAAAATTCAAAATCAAGATCTAATAAAAAAGGCTAATGCCACAAGAGTAGTTCCAAAGGAGACAACTAAAATGTGTTCCTCATATATAAAGCCTTTGATTCATCTACCTCACATCGATGGAACAAAATTCACCAATGTCAAGATTAAAATTTTTCATGAATTTAATATATGTAGCATACAAAATCTCTAATATTTGGGGTATGACAGTCAACACTTGGGTAAGATTACTAGGCCTCAACACTACATTGGATTAATGGAGCTAATAGTAATGCTTGGGATAAAAACAACATGTTCTATTATATTTCACACTGACACTACTTTGGATCAATAAATGTAAAACTAGGAAGATTATGGCAAAGAACAATAAGGGAAACACTAGGTAAAGATCATGAGTATGTTACATTTGATGATGAATGTGATATTATTACCATTTCAAGAGAGGATAAATATTTATACCAAGAAAATCAGATTGAATATATTTATTTGATCAATACTCATGATAAATGTTTTTATATAATTGATTAAAAAATCTAATACACAATATAATTAACTATACATATCATGTGAATGATATCGAATGTAGTGTATATCATGCTAGCACTATCATTCTTAATAGTAAAATATCATACTTGCAACATGAAAATGTAGTTACTCATGAGGATCCATATTGTGCACATTTCTCAATTCCAAGTTTTTAGATTGATTCCATGGATTAGCTCACCACACATCATCTATTATACATGGCCTTTTGGTTTTCTCATCCATGTTATTCTTCTATTTTTGACATACATGTGCTTATATGCTAGTATTCTATCCCTTAGATTTGTTATAACTTATCCCTCACCTCTTTATTGTTATTTTGGTCCAGACATCCATGACATATATCCTAAAATAAGTCTAGTGCACATACTTAGTGGAATTTTATTCACTCACTCTTACATATGGATACACATTATGGCTTTTATTAAACTTACATAATCACATGCACTTATATCTATATGTAACATGAGTGCACATTAATTATTGCCCACTGGGGCATGCAAATCCTTATCTAAACATACAATATTGAGCTACATTATTGTGATACATATATAGTGGGGGTGTATTACTTGCTTTCACTTCCACCACATTGCCATACTATCATGCGCATTACACACTATGCCTTGACATATGTTGTGGATTGTTTAGATCCCTTCCATTATTATATTTTATAAACCATTTACACTTGGACTTACATTTTAAATTTCAAATATGTCACAAATACAAAAAAATCAAACAATTCAAAAACATTCAAAATATTCAACAATAAAAAATTAGGACTTGAGCATGACATGGTTAATATATTACACTATTTACATATGTTATTTATCACATGTTTGGTATACGGAATATTATTTTCATCACACATGTATTTAATATTATATGAGTGTGATACAAAAAATATAATTTATAGATGGACATACATATGTTGGAATTTCCTCTACCCTATAACCAAATTGATATCAGAGGTGTTTTATTCCACATGTTTCATTATTACATGTTATAGCTTTATATGAACTTTCTACTATGTAAAGCTACCAAGATTTCTTACACATGTCTTACTATTTACTCATATCTGACACAATGATACATGGATATGTTATTATATTATGATGTGAAATTGATACATATGAATGGCGTAGGGCATTCTTTATTTATTTTACCCTCCATTGATGTTGTTACTCTCTTACATGATAGGCTATTTTATGCTTGTTTATTATGTGTGACCCTTTCACATTATTCGATGTGATATTTATATGTCTATTTTTTGTGACATATTTATGTCCCTTACATGTGGACTTTCGCCTTGTTTATTATGACATCTTCATGTCCATTATATGTGCACTTAGGCCTTATGTGTGACACTAACACTCTAATTTTTACACTTGAGTTTATTGACATTGAGTGGTGCCATGATTCATATCATGAACATTTAATATGTAGTCTTATGTAATTATAATGATACTATGTACTTCATTAATACATATATCTAGACATGACACTTATATTCCTTGTAATAGATATGTTACATACATGACTTGATTGACATATACATTACTATGATGACATAATTTCGACATGCTTACATGACTATACATGACGCTATATTTATACATGATAAGATACAATTAATTTTTTTTTTTGAGATGTTTTTACTTATAGGACACATTTCCCATCTCAAAAGGGGCCATTATAGTGGGATTTTCATAGATACAAAAGTCTCCATGAACAAAAAATCATATCAAAGTATAGATTTTATATATTCATAATGATATAAATATCAGATAGTTCAGTCACATGATACATATTAGCCACTAGTATAAATTATTGGGGCACATTTTATGCATATGCACTCATTTTACAAATAATTGAGCACAAATTTATACACACTTAGGTATATATGCATGGGTATATGTACATAGTTTATAGTAATAATAAATAAAAGTTTTCACATACACATGCATTTGAGATACAGGTTCTTAGATTTAACATATAGATGAATAACATTATATATCTATTGGTATAGATTTATGAAGCATGATATTGGTTCATGCACACATACAAAATAATACAGTTTACAAGTTAAATGGAAAATGGTTGTCATTCCACTTCACACTTATCAAATCTATGATCATGATGGGGGTATGAACATTGTTCTTTCTCTTTTAATCATGATTTATTCTACATTGAGAAAAATTGAGTGAACATAAGTGAAAATATACAATCAAACTTGTGGTCTTAATGGGGGCATGAAATTTTTTCATTCCCTTTTGATCATGCATTTATTTTAGATTGAAATAACTTGATAAAAATAGAGACAAACTATAAAATTAAATCTATAATCCATTTGCAGTGGTTGATTTAGTTTATTTTATAGAACCCATCATGTGGTTCCCTATTTATTTCATGTGTATTTATTCAGGTTAGTATATTATGTACTTATCCCAACATTCATGAGGGTTGGGGCATATTGTATTCCCAACCCAAGGGTTTACATAAATGCAAAAAATTGGGGAAACATAACCTTAACTCTCTATGTGCTTCACCAAGGAATCACTAAATTCTCTAATGCTTCAAAAATGAAGCATCATCTCTAACAAGTTAAAATTTCAACATGATTTTCAACAATACATAGGTGTACTCCTTTCTTGCTCTTTAAATTTTCAAAATTCATATTCACATTTCAAATATTTAATATATGGACATTGTGATGTAATCACTAGGAAGGGCATCCACTTAAGGACAACCTTTGACACGTGTGTTACTAGGTTTTTACATTCTACCATGGCTAAAATTGAGCACATTCCTCTTAGAATTGACACATTTAACACATCATATTAATTTATTTCATAAACATGTTACAAAAAATATAATTCACACTCACACTCACACATGTCCATATAAGATTATTACAATACATGAAAAAGATATAGCCTCTCATACAGTCCCTCCTAGGCTGATACAACTATTTATTCTATCCTTATAGCTTCCTTTTTATACTCTTAGTGTATGCTATTTTTTTCCTTAAAAAATGAATCTTCTATCATCTTATAATGTTTATATAACTTACCTCATTTTTTAGGAGTGTCATTTTAGCTTCCATGAGCTCATACAAATGCATAAGATCTACTCATTCATCATGCTAAATAGTTAAGTTATTTACTTTTGGATATCACTAAGAGTTCTACCCAAGAATTGAGCATTTTTTAGTTTATTTATTTTCTACATGATGTCATTGATAGTTGGTCCCAAGATAACTAAACGAAAATATCCTATTAACAATTATAAATATTAAAGATGCATATATTTAAAAGATTATTCCAAAAATATACCAAAAATAATTTTTACCACTTCTCATATGCATATTTAAAGCCACTACTTATGACCTTTAGAGCAATGACTGATGAACTCTATAGCTTGACTAAGTAACTCCAAATCCATTTTCAAATGATCATAATTTTTACATACAGACTCAAATCAAGTTTTTGTTTAGAAATTGTTTAAAGTTTTGATTGGAATCCAATTATGTAATCAAATTTAGGTTTAGATACATTATTGATGACCATTTTTCATTTTCCCCAAAACCTATCCACTTTAACTGTTCATCTTCACCATGGCAAACCAACAAACAAATGAACAAAAACAAACACACCACTCTTTTAGGTTGATGCAAGATTATCTATATGCCTTAGATGATCCTATGCCATACATCCAAAGTTTAAAATGTGAGATCCTACTCCCATATATGGAATAAGTGGAAAAACCAATATTCACACCATGAAGCATAATGTTATGATTTTCCCTTCCAAAACACGAAATACTTCAACTGATTGTATCTTTTATTCTTATACTTCCAACTTATTGCTAGTTTCACATCTTTCCTCGCTATTCTCTTGTATTTATTTATTCATTTGTGGCATTAAACCTAACACAAACCCATTCCATTATGGGATTATTACAACCATAGTCATTCCTCATCTACCAAAGTATTATATCCCTTTGTACTAGTTTACTTTTGGGTTGAAACCCACCTTTGTTTAAGCACCTCCACCAAGATGTTGATTCTTTCATCTTACTCTCCCTTGTGGGATTAAACCCATCATTATCTAAAAACCTACTCATAAAACCTTCTTATATTTGGATACCTAGTATCCAACCTACTATTGGATTATTACTTTCATCACTCTTCATTATTTCCATCTCTTCTCTCATGGATTTCATCTCATATTTCATCCACAATATCATCTCAGAAGACTCAACATACATTTGGGAATCCAAATGATCACCCATATTCTCTAATACTACCTCTAAGATATTATTCACCTCCTCATCTATTTTTATCCTCATTATTGTGTCAATTAACTCCTCCACCTTTGTTTCAACATCATCTCATTTTCCACATGATATAGATGATATGAAAATAAGTAGTTTCTCCCCACATCTTATAAACTTAAGTGGTTCACTATCTTCACCTTGGAAGGCCTCTTTGAATGCCTCTTTTCTCTTCATATTTACACCTACAACATCATGATATCTAATATATTATTATAATGATAAAAAATAAATTTTCCCCATCTTATCCTTATATTCTTTCATATTCATATTGTAATCTCGATTCTCATCAATCCTAGGCTTATCAAAGCCTTTATCACTTTGTGTGCTCCTCATAATAGTATTTAGTTTTTATTATGATAATTCTTCTTCACCTTGCCAATATATTTCATTTTATTTTGTGAGATTAATCTATCCCACCTTAAATTACTCTAAATGGGTTTCTTTATGTATATATTATTGAGAAGAATCTTTTTCCCACTCTTTCTCACTCTCTCTTTTCTCCATACTAACTTGAAGACAATCTTCCATTATTAATATATCATTAACAATAAGATATTAAACTACTAGTGTCATATCATCCTCTTATTCATCTTATTCACTTTTATTCTCATACAAATAAGCATGTTGGACTAAACTACACTTCATCCTTTTCTTTATATTTTCTCTATTTCTAGACTTGTACATTGAATAAATACATTAAGGGAATTAATAGTTACAAATAACACTTCATCAACCATTTCATCATGTTCCAAGGACATGTTGTCTAATTCTTTTCGATTTCTTTCATGATTCTCATGGATTTCTCTCCCATGATGGACCCTCAAAATCCACATATCAATAACCTTCTAGGTTATTTCCCCCTTATTCTCATCTTTGTTTTCACCTCTTTCACATGGATGATCTTAAACCATAATATCCTTGTGTGAACTTAATTGCACAAAAACAAATTCCATTGTTACCTTCATGGAAACTTTAACTCTTCATGGCTAATCTATTCTTCCACATATATTTTTTCCTTTATGGAAAATTTTAGTTTTTCTTGGTTCTCATAAACTCTTCTTCCATCAAAAAGAGAAATAACAAACTCATTATCTTCATTAACCAATGATGGTTCTGAATTTTTCCACTCATGGGACATTGAAAATTATTTCCCATCATCACATAATGGGTCTCCTTCTAATTCAAATAATATCTCATCCATATCATATTTCATGAGGATTTATTCATCTAATGGTTACTTATATCTCTCATTCACCTTGTTGTTCTAAAAATCATATTTGGGATCCTTATATAAAAACCTCTCTTTCTTGTTGTCATTCAAGACAATCTTCTCTTCTTCATAATTAACCTTATCCTTGCTAATTGTCAAATTAGACTTTAGTTTCTCACATGGCCCTCTCATATTTCCTCTCTTGTCAATATTATTCTTCTCATCTCTCTCAAACCTCATCACATGAAGATTATTTAACCATTATAGCTGAAATTTTAGGTGTAGAAAATGACCCATAAACTTGGAATCCATTTGTTCCCAACCACATACTTTTATCTTACCTTTCCTTTGTCTCCTCATTTGGAGATATTCTAAAACACAACTGCACTTCCACATAATCTCTTGTATGCAATATTTACCATCATGGGGTCTATAATATTATCTTATTTAAAACAAATTTATATCTAAACTATTTATTTTAAGGGTTTATCAAGAATATATTATCCATAAAACAAATCAATATCACCAAGAGACTTACCTTTCTCCTTCACATGACCTTTGTTGGTCTCTTTTTCATACTATAATATTTTCCTCTACTATTTTGTCCTCTTTCCAAATCATCTAACCTCACTTTTAGGGACAACAACCCTATCATTACCTCTTCATCAACATATTCACTATAAATACAACATCACCACATTGTTTATTCATATCCATCATAAATAGTATTACATGTATCTTTTCAACATCACTATCAAGTCATCCACCTCTCATTCTCTTATCTTATGTGCCATATCTCTCAAAAAAATAATCAATATTATCTTTGACAACCTGCAATAGACTCAAAAAGATCCTCTCAAACTTCCCAATAATTTTAGGACTGATCTCACACTTGTAAAAAACTTGTGTAATTTTCTCTTTCACAACTTGTAGCACACTCAATAGACTTCTCTTTCACAGCCTTCAAAAAACTCATACCAAAGTTTCACACACACAACATACAAGGAGAATATCTTACTCTAATACCAAAAGGTGAAAGTAGTAGGCATGGTATCCACTTAAGGACAACCTTTTATGCTTATGATTCTAGGTTTTTACACTCTACCATGGCCACACTTGAGCACATTACTCTTAGACATGACAGATTTAAACATCATATTTATTTATTTATTTATTTAATAAACATGTTAAAAATAACATAATGCACACTCACACTCACACATGCCTATACAAGCTTATTAAAATACATGAAGGAGATTTAGCCTTTCATATAGTCCATCCTAGACTGATACAACTATTTGTTCTATTCATGGAGTTGCCCCTTTCTCCTCTTGGAATCTAATATTTTTTTTTAAAATTAAATCATATATAATTTTATAATGTTATTATGATTTTCCTCATTTATAGGAGCGTCCTTTAAATTTTCATAATCTCATAAAAATGTACAAGATCAACCCACTCATCATTCTGGATAGTTACTTTATTTACCACTAAATATCACTAATAGTTCTACCCAATATTTGATAATTTTTATTTTATTTATTTTCCACATGATGTCATTGATAGTTTGGCACATGATACCTATGTACAATGTATTACTAACAATATAAAATATTAAGGATTAATAGATATACAATATTATTTCAAAAATAAATCAAAAATATTTTTTAGTGCTTCTTGTATACATCTTAGGAGATGATATTGATGATGTCTAAATATATAATTGATGACCTCCATAGATTGAATAATTACCTTTGAAACATGAATGATGATCTTTGAAGCTTGACTGAGTAAATTTAAATTTAATTGTAAATGACCATAACTTTTGCATAACTTTTAGAGAGGAATCCAAATATGCAATCACATTTAGGTTAGAGGCATTATTAATAACCATTTTTCCTTTTCTTAAAGCCTATCCATTTGAACCCTTCATATTCATCATGCTAACCTAAAAAATAAATGAACAAAAATAAACATGTCATTATATTTTTGGTTGATGAAAGATTGCTTATACAACTTGGATGTTCTTGTATTACATTAAATACTACATGTTTGTTTTAGGTTTTGATATTAAGTGACCAACACAATTGGATTTTCATACCCAAGATAAAGTGTATTTTACACACTTGGATACATATTTTTAATTTTAATATAGTAATTTCATTGCTATAATAAAAGGGGGGCATTTATAGATACTAAAATATGGTATTAAGTACATGTCAATTTTTTATATAGTAATTTCATTACTAGAATTAAAGAGGGGAATTTGTAGATACTAAAATATGGTATTAAATACATGCCAATGAAAAAATTGACATACATTTACTACATATGACTTGAGTGTACAAACATAGTCCTAATCCACCATTCTCTCACACCTACATGCTATCTTATGAGTTATACCATTACATTATATATTACACATTTACATGATAACAATTGTCTATTTAAAACCATTATATATATATATATATATATGTATATATGTATGTATATATATATGTATATATATGTGTGTGTATATATATGTGTGTGTATATATATATATATATATATATGTATGTATGTATATACTTATATATATGTATGTATATAAAATATATGTATATATACATATAAATATATATATATATATATATATATATATATATACATATATATATGTATATATATGTATGTATACACACACACATATATATATATGTTAGTACCATTAGGTTTAATCAGTATCAATAGTTAACACTAACCTTATCTGGTCAATAAAAAACCTATCCCAATAATGGGTAAGTTTAAAAATCAAATCTATCCTTAGGGTCAGCCAATCTACCTAACATTTTGGTGGTGTGATAAATTACTCAATTGGAATCATATATATACAAATCAATATCTCATTTAATATAAAACTCAACATCTATCTAGTACACATTTATAGACTATTGCACATTAAGAAAATATGTCTTGTTATTCCCAAATTATGAATTATTTACTAATATTAGTCATAAGCAAAGTCTAAATCATATTAAATCAAAATAAAATAATCATTGTAAAGTATCAAAGTCAAATCATTAGTTAAAAAAATATAGATAAGGAGTAAAATTTCACATTCACATTAGGTGGGATAACTACTAGTGGCTTGATTTCCCTCACTAGAGTATCAAATATGTAAGTAATGGTAAATAATTAAAAAAGGGTGAGTAACATCAACTCAACCCATTACACTTTCCTCATTTTTGGTTTGTATCTCTCATAAGCACACTAATTATTTTAAGGTAAAAGAGGTTTATCTTTACATTTATGTGCATCATCAAGGTTTTGAAATGCACATATAGAGTTTTCATAGGTAGGTGAAGATGAAACTATGGTCATAAAATCTCATTTCCAAACTGGTTAGTGTCAACCATGTAGGTTAGTATCGATAGTTGATATTGACCAAAATATGATAGAAACAACCCTGCACATACAAAAACATAGTTCTCAAACTGAACAAATCAAGACCTAATTTAATATATTTTCCATTGTTAGAATATAGTAATAATTATATTATCAAATATAAAAGATAAGTACTCATTCTTTTATTTTCCTTACTATATTTAGAAATTTCCTCTGGTCAAATCATTGTAATTAGTTTTAATATTTTACATTTAGATGTATGCTTGAATGTCATATTTATCAATATAAATTATTCTACTAGTTTCTATCCTATTATGGTTTTTAAAACAAAATTAGGTTAAAATTAAAGGTAAATACGTAACGCACTTTAGTTATCTCTTACCCAAAATTTAAAATTAGACCCATGTTTTCAAGTTGGTAAAAATGAAATATAGGTGTTTGTACATGTATTTAAGACCCTTTTAACAAAATGGATAGGTTTATACTTTTTTGTAGTGTTTGATAAGTTTTAGAGAAACCCATGTGACCATTTATGGAGTGGGTATGATTAAAAATTTATGAGCAAGGGAAATCCTTGCTGGTCCACATGGGTTTGTAAGAGGAGATATTGCTTTAGGAAGACTTTTATGACTATGGATAAGAAATGGGAAGGGAAAAGTGTCAATCTACCATTGGATATTGAAATTTAGTCCCTTATATATAATAAAATGGAAGTATTTACTTGGAATTTACTTGGCTCATTTTTCATTTTTGATAGTAGTTAGAGCTTGATAAGAAGGAAGGGATCTCCGATAAGGAGAATAAGAGATTAGATTTGGAAGAAGATAGCTTACAAGAAGATACTTTTAAGAGGTTTTTATTGTGTATAATAAAGTGGTGGAACCAAGGTAAGTCTTCCACTTCAAAAGTATTATTTCATTTGTTTAAAAATAAGTCTCTCTTTCCTTATTATATGTGTGTTTTCAAGAGGTTGTATGTACACTTAGCTTACCCTATTTTTATTATTTCTTACCATGGTTGAGACTATGGATACCATGTGATTTTTATCCTATTTTTAGGAAAGGAGATGATAAATCATTCCCCAATTTTTTAAATATTTTAATGACCCATTTTGTGATTTAAAATTATAATGTTATGTACTCAAATGGGCCTAGCTTGTTTGTATGGTATGCGCCTTCAATAAATAGAGTTTTGGTAAGGGAACTATGTTATAAAGTCCTCATACATGGTTCTAGTAGATGGTTTTAGGAAATGGTAACACTCATGTTCTAAGGTCTTTTCATGGTAAGAGAGAAGGGTTTACATAAGGGGAGACATTCCAAAGTCATTTATCCACCCCATAGTGGGGAGAATGGATATTCTCATTCATAATGGGTGAAATTGGACTCTTGATAATTGTTATAAATACTTGGTGGATACCATATATCCATTATACATTTTATATATGTGTTTTTTAAGTTGTATTCAATTATTTTTGGTTTGGGTGTTGGTAGAAGCCCTTAGTTGTAAGGAATTTTAATTGGCGAGTCTTCAAATTGAGCTTGCCACCTTTTATTTACATATATTTACCTTAAAATAGTTATTGGTGTTATTTATGCTTGAATTTGTGAGTCTTAAGATTAGGGATGCCTATGGGATCCTCTAATGATGTGAAATTTATGGGATGTGAGCCCTCCTTGGTTTGTCCTTGATCGAGTGCATTGGAGCTTGAATTGAAGATAAGTTCTTTACATTTGATTGCAAATGCTATTACAAATAATTATTGGATATTAGAATCTATTGGTATATAATATTTTAATATGTAAATATTCTAAAATAAAAATATATATAAGTTCTTACTTGAGCTTGTAAGCATTGTTTTTTATTTGATATGGTAAAATCTAGGTTTTATAGGGACCTGGAACCATGAGAGTGCATTCAATAGTTTCAACAAGCCAAACGGGGCTGAGAAGACAAAAATAGAAAACTAGTACTTAAAATGTAAATAAAAAAAATAAAACTAAAATTGATATAGGAAGAAGGCCCCTCTTGAGTGTATTTAGTAGTAGTAGTTTCCTTTGTCGAGATGATCAGTTCATCTTTTGAAACCTTGGCATGAGTATAGTTCTTAGGGCCTTTAGCCACTTTCCTAGGGAAGATCATTCTGGGCTACTTCTTAACTTTACCCTGCAAAGAATATATTTAGAAGGGACCCCCCTAGGAGATCCTAATGGGGGATTTTAGGACCTTGGGAGATTTCATAACAAGGGATTGGGGGGATGAGAAGAGTGGATAAATGTCTAGATAGTAGCCTCATCCACCCAGTGAAGTTCATTCTAGTCTGGATAAGCTTAGCCAGGCCAAACCCTGCATGCTAAACCCTTGAGTTGCAATTTTTTATAAATTATTTATTCTTTTCCAATTTCTCCATCATTATAGCCTTACCTTTCCAAGCTAAAGTCATAGGAGTTCCAATTTCAATGGGTTTAGGCTAGGGGATAAACAAAATTTTGAGAGGTAGGTCATCAGGGGTGACTAAGATAAATTGTTTTAGGGGGAGCATTTAAAGGGTAGGTGATACCTCAGTAGGGTCTTCCACTAGGGAGTTCTCCTTAGAAGAGGATCCTCTAAGGGGAACCTTCCAACCTAAAATGACCTAACCATGTTTAACAAGTAGGAGGGTTATACCTTAGAGGATGGGATTTATATCATTTAATTAGTGGGAAAAAATAGTACTTTACAAGGACTTGAGTAAGAAATATGAAATATTGATTTTAAACCCAATGAAGTGATTTAGGAGTAGGAAATGGTGTGAAAAAACTAGAGTATAATTACCTTCTAGAGTCATGTACATCATGATCTGAAGGCAGATATCAGGCAAGTAATGTGGGAGGTTGGCTCAAGGGAATATTTTCTTGTCTATCTACATGAAGTCATTCATTCTAAATAATTACTATAGGTATTCTTGATTCTGTGATCGGTCTTTAAATTCCTTGGTTCCTGCATAAGACATGCTCATGGCATCATCGATAAATTCCTATAAGATGTTTATGGAGATGCCTTGCATGGTGACATTCTATTTTGTCCATACCATGATGAAGTGTTAGGAAACCATGGCATTATGTTTAGTAATGCATTATATAAATTTTGTAAGACCCTCCTTCTTGAGTTTCTTCTAGACCTTCTTTTTCTTGTGTACCTCTTTACATAATGTGGGTTATAAGTAGTCTCTATCACCACCCATGGGTGATATAATCACAAAGATGGAGTGGGAGAGTCAAAAGTTATAGATATGGCCAAAATAACTAGGGCTCAAATGGGAGGGAACACCCACCAAAGTCACATAAAAATAAATAATCCCATTTTCTTTGCAATGAATGCATATTTACTGAATCAAGATTTGCCCCATAGAGTTGAGGGGTTGCACATGTGAAGGGATGGTTATTTTAAGTTGCATTAGTACCTTTAATGTGGATAACATTATACAACTTAGGGGGGATGCTTGTAAGTGTTGTTTTCATTGTAATTTTAGTTAAAATAAAGGGGATAAAGTTATATCAAAAGAACAATGTAATGTATTGTATTATTGAATTTAAAATGCCTATGAGAATATTAGTTTTTAATATAGCACAATAGTGGAAAATTAATTTTAAATATTACATCATAATGATCAATTTACTATTCTTTCTTTTAAGCTTAAAAGGGGATAGTTCATGTTTATTATTTTTTTCTAAATTTTAAATTCATCAATTTCTCCCAAACTTAATTTTATTGGAAAATAGACTCATCCAAAATTATTTTGTGGAATAATTTTTTGGATTATGGTTAAAATGTTGTAAATTTTGTAGACACATAGATTTGGTCAAAACTAATTAAAAATATTGGTTCTTGACATATCATAAACCACATGACTTGTGCATAAATACATGACTCTTATTCACCATTACTCTAAGCCTTTTATCCATATGTGGGATCAATTTTTTTTTGTTACCACTACATGCAACTCTCAAAGTCAAATGATCAAGTTGCTTAAAATCACCCCTAAATTATCTCCATATTAGGACACATATCCTTAATCTTTTAGGACAAGTTTTCCCAAGGTGGATAGGAGAATTTCCATGCTTCCATCCACCTAGGTTGTCTACAACCCATTCCAAATAATGGATAGTTTTCAAAATTTAAATAATTATTTTTGTTATTCCTACACATTTAATAAGGTCAACTAAAGTAAATTGTCAAAATATTTGCCTATAAATAAACATCAAAGGTCATTAATTATTCCTAGCTTTACACTATCTATTGAGCATTTATATGCTTTTGCACATTGAGAAAATAAACCCCATTCTTACCAAATTCAAGATCATTCATAAAGAGTAGACATAATCCAAGTCTAAATAATCTCAAAGTAAGTGAAGAGCTATAATTATCTAGTATTAAATCCATTTTTATAGTTGCATATATATAGCCAAAGAACACAATTGTACATTCACTTTAGGTGGGAAAACTACGTGGGCTTTATTTCCCTCCTTGAAGTATAGAATATATAGCTAGTGGTAAATCATCAAGGGGGTGATTAAGGTAAACTCAATCCATTAAAGTCCCCTATTTTTTATTAAGTTTTCAAGTTATAAAAGTTCCCTTTGGTTACAAACACAAAATAAGAGAAATAATGAATTTTATGTGGCATAATCCAAATCACAATATATTAACCTACTTAATAGACATAAGCACATAAGGTGCAATGATCATTTTTTCATCATAATTAACTAGGACAAGTCCACGATCAATGGATTTGATAAACATACACTTATATTCTCCTATAATGGTCTTCCTATCTAAATGTATTTTTTATTTTGTTATTGATCTATAATTTTTAGAACTTTGTTTCTTTCT
The DNA here is from genome assembly GCA_037957365.1 of Torreya grandis. NCBI lineage: Eukaryota > Viridiplantae > Streptophyta > Pinopsida > Cupressales > Taxaceae > Torreya > Torreya grandis. Next base: position 1,424,688 of record JARHVA010004511.1, read on the forward strand.
ATATTCTCTAGTAAATCATTTTTTAGGAATAAAATAGAAATTAATGCAGAATAATTTCATATAATTGCAATAAAAAAAGCTATGAATAAATATATATAAAGAATAAAAATAAAAATGTATAACAAGAAGACAAGATTTAACGTGGTTCACCCAATGTGGGCTACATCCACAAAAACACACTTATTTAGATTTTATTACAAGACAACAAGAGTAAAATTCACTCTTAGATTTGTCTTCTCATAATTACAATGTATAAATATTGTTTGGAGATACACTCAACAAACTCTCCTAAATTCACACACTCTGTTCACCTTCTTAAACTCTATATTTTTGATGTATTACCTACATTTATCTATAACACATCAATAAGTAACTAACATAGCGGTTTTAAAAAACAATGGGTACCAAAACCATTGGCCTAGTCAACCCATAATGCTTCCCCATTAATCATCTGTGATGAGACCACACATATACAAGTATAGATAAACCATATATCTATACTCCCAAAAATGGGTGGTCTAGAAAATTTTACATTAAGAGTGTATAGTACATTTTAATGTACCATATTTGAAAAACATTGTAATGTGGAATATACTCCATAACATAACATCATTTAAAACAATGAACTAAGATAAGTCTATAGTCAATGGACATGAATCACCTACATTCCTATCCACTTATAATAGACCTATCTATAAGCAATTTCAGATTTGGTTTTTTATCCTAAGCATGCACAATCAACTCTTTTATTGATTGCCACTTTCATACCTCTAAAATAGCCAAAATAATATCTGTACAAGTTAAGTATAACTTTTCTTATCCTTTTCAAAAAATATCATTTTTCCATATTTAGAAAATTCTCAAAATATTAATTGTTAATTATTTTACTTCTTTACCATTTTGATATACTTTAGTTTTACACCTATAATAACACAACATTTTATTTTCTTTATGAAAAATAGGGTAAAACATATTGGTGATCCTATTATTTTTTCTAATATTGATTTTCTAATTTTGATACTAGGGTTTCATATTCATTTCTAATTTCTATACATAAAATTATTTATTTATAATATGGTTTTCAATTTCAATTTTGTTTTTATTTGTTTTCCTTAAACTATGTTCTGGTAGATTTTAAAAATATTAAGAGCTATTTTTTTGGGAAAATATTTAGTTTTACCTGAGTCGTAGTGTGAGAGGTACTACCCCAATACTGAACCCATTAAAAACACCATATACCTATTTTAGTTTTGACACACCTCATATTAGAAATGCCTAGGGGTTTATTTTCATATAATAATCCTTTGACTATTTATTTTTGTAGTGCATCAATAATCGATTAACCCCATGAAGTTACTCTCAATGTAACCTAGAGATAGGTTTTAGATTAATTAGCTAAATAAATAACATTATGTATTATTTTAGTTAAGTCATTAGGAATTTATCTACATAGATTTATCATGAAGCTTAAATTGAGCCAATGGTTATTTAGTTTTTTATTACCCTAAGTTGGCTTCCTAAATTGTAGCATTTCCTTGAGCTGTATATATGGCTCATTTTTTATAGTAAAAAATTCTTGAGGATTTCATTAAAATATTATAGGGTTTTAAAGTATGAATATCCTTAGCTTGGGAGAGAAGAGCCGAGGTCTTGCCTAGAGGTGAAAGAGTGGATGAAGGTAAAAAGGCATTCTTGGAGAGCATTTTATGGTGAAAGGAGGATGTGGTGAAGAAGGATGCAGTGAAAGAGGTGTATTAACCATTGTTGGTTTGTTTTTATTTGTACAACAAATTTGAGCAAAACATATCCATAAGAAGGATGCAATTTGGTAAGGAAATTTTGAAATTTTATGAGGAATTCTAATTAATACGATAAGTAATTTTAATATTGTGGTGAGAAGTATTGATTTTATAATGAGGATTTGATGCTCTGGTGATGTTTTTTATAATTTGGTGAGTCATTTTCACTATTTGGTGAGGCATGTGCCTATCCTAAGTCATGTTTATTGTTCTAGAACACAACTAAGAGGATACAAATATCTATGTTTATGATTTAAATTGTTAAAGATTATATTATCTTTGTTTAGTATTCAATAAAAAATCTATGAGGATGATATTTCTATGTTGGTCATTGTTTAGCTAAGAAGATGCATTTTGTCCAGAGGAGTACACCAATGGAAAAGGCCAAATATCTAATTTTTTTATTTTCTACTTAAAATTAAAAAAAATGAGCCATGGTAGGTGTGTAAAAAAATCATGGTGTACATTAGGTTCCAATATCTTGATCAAACCTATAATAGGCATGCCTATAACTATGGAGTGCTCAAAAGATATGAAAGATATCATCATCAAACATAAGAAATAAAAAATATGATTGGTTCATCAAGCTTATGCAATTTTTTACACTATAGTTTGTATTTCATAAATATTTAGGGAAAACATGGTTGATTTTAAAGTTTATTAAATTTAAAGTTTATAAAATTTCAAAAATTTACCTTAAAACCTTGCCTAAAATTCAATTAATTTTGCATCTAGAAAATTGTACGGCATATAAATCTAATGTTTTTTTACACTATCCAATTATAAGTCTTAAATTTGTGCAAAAGGATTTTTTTCTAAAATGTTTGTAAAGTGTGAAATTTATTTTTTCTATGATTTTAAGTATTTTAGGGGAAAATGGTTAATTGATTTCTCATAAATAGTGAAGAGTTTGAAGCTTAAAACTAGAGCATTATCCAATTTTAGTTTATAATCTATGTTCAAAATAAAATTTTGTAAAATCCTTTCTAGTTTTTCTAAATTAATTATTTTATTATAAAATTAGGGAAATTTCTAGTTTACAACACCTATTATTATCAGGTTCTAAAAAACTAACATGGAAGAACTTTATTTTATGGAGTCACAAGATACTTACTATATGTGAATATCATAATATTTATCAAATTGTACTTTCTAAAGTAAAAATGCTAGATTCTAAACATGATGACTATGATATATGTCTTAGGGAAGCTTTAATGTTATTAAATATTTTTATTGTTGACAATCCAGTTTTATAAGTTAGAAATGCAACTATAAATTCAGATTTGTGGAAAATTTTAACTACTAAATACCACACTTTAGAATCCAGAAGGATTGAATTTGAAAAATTATGTTATTTTCCACTAAGATGTAGGAAGGCGGCTATGTTTCTAATTTTTTATTACAGCTAAAGGATATTTATGATCAACTAAAAGTCATTGAGAAACTTGTAGATGAGCAAGACTTGATTGTTTTGGTACTCTAAATTTTACTATCATCATATAAATCATTTGTTGATTCACTTAATATTATTATGGAGACATAGACATTAGATTTTGAGAAGTTGTCAATACTTCTCATGCTGAAATAAATAAGGTAGGATTATTTAGTTAACTTAATGTCAGTTGCTATAGAAAGTGCATTCACAAAATGATCAAAGGGCAAGGGAAGAAAATGGAATACAAATATTTCCTTAAAAAACCCTCCAAAAGTAATGTAAGTAATTCAAAGTAGTGTAAATGAAAGTGTTTTTATTGTGAGGAATATAGTCATTTCAATAAATATTATCATAAGAAACAAAATGATTTGGAAAATAATCCAAAGAATTCAAAATCTACAAATGTGGTTGAAGACGATGAAAAAAGTTTAGTAGGTGATTTAAAATTTATAACAACATAAAACCAACCAATAAAGTCAAGAATGTGGTGTTTTTACTCAGGTGCATCAAGACATGAAACACATAACAAATAATGATATGTAAACTTTGTATAAGATGATAGTTACAATAAATTAGTTTCCTTAGGTGATAGTTGGGTTCACTATGTTAAAGGATATGAAGATGTTCATATTTCATTAAATTTTATTACTTACACTTTTAATGATGTTTGGTTTATGCCTGATATGAATAAGAATATTATTTCCATATTTGTAATAGCTATAAATCTAAACATCCATATAGATTTTAAAAGAAATAAATGCATGGTTAGTAATATTCATGATAATAAATTCATTGGTGTTTGTATTGGTAAAAAAGGATTGTATAAGTTGGTTGATCCCAAAACATCAAAATAACATGCGCTAGAAATATTTGAAACCACTAGTGAACTATGGCATAAGAGGGATGGTCGCCTTGGTTATGAACATTTTCATACATTAAGTTAGACTAACATGGTGAATTAAATGTTTTATATTCAAAAGAGTCATAATTTATGTTTAGGATGTTAGGTGGATAAGTGGTTTTCACATTCATTTGACATTGATAAATAATAAAGAGATAAAGGTAAATTGGATTTGGTACATATGGGTTTTCATAGTCCAATGCAAACACATTCAATCTCTTTAAGTTTTACATTACATGTTACTTATAAATGGATTTTATAATAAATTTTGGGTTTGTTTTTTGTATATAAATTCAAAATGGTTCTCTAACTTTATTTCTTAAAAAGGTATGGTAGAGAAAAAGGGAGGGGAAAATGTAAAATACCTTAGTTTAGTTAATAGGGATGAGTTTATCTTTAAAAAACTAAAGGAATTATGAAATAATGAAGGTATACACATGATATATTATACACAATAGAATGAAGTCATGGCAAGTTAGAACATGACAATCATAGATATGGCATGTTGTATGGTGGATAATGAGAATGTACCATATCAGTACTAGTAAGGAGTTATGAATACATCTATGTACACTCTCAACTTAAGTCCCATAAAATCCTTATATAATAAAACATTATAAGGAACATAGTCTATAAAGACACTTGATGAAATAATTTTTATGTTTTTGGATCCACTTTTATAGTTGTAAAATTGTACATCTTTATTGGTTATTGTGAGTAGAGAAATGTATATAGATTACTAGATGTCTCTATATACAATATTATAGTGATTAAATATTTTTTTTAGATGAGAAAGTAACATTCTTTACACTAATAACATTCAAAAGGCCTTCAAAATAACATTCTATTGAATATGACTATGTTGGAAGCGGTGGGTAATCCAAGGAATGCTAACAATGCAGACAATGAGAATCTTAAGGAACTTGTTAATTCTATAGTTATGTAGTTTCATCCTTTTTGACTCTGGTCTTTCCAGTGTTTTGTTTTGCTTCTGACTTTGTTTCTCAACTATGCCATTGGTTCGGTGCTAACATCTTTTGTTTGCCAGCCTTCTTATCTTTTTTGACTGTATAGGGTTTGGCCCCTAGTTTTCCACCTTAGTTAATCAAAAACATTCTTTACACTAGTGGTCAATCTAATAATAGTATTATATTATTACTTATTGATGATATTTATAGAACAAGTTATGGTACTAGTAGTGAAGAGAGTGTTTCTCACTCTTCACATTTAGATTAAACAAACTAATAAAAGAGGCTTAAGTGGTACCATAACACATTGAAAGATGTAGGAAATAATTACCTTACTTATTGTAATGTCAACCTAAAATGTCAATAAAATTGAAGATGCAAGGTGAAGAGCAGGTAAATTTTACTCTTACTATTGTTTCAAAAGTATTGAAACCAGACACAAATTCAAAGACCAAAGACAAAATTAAATGTATTTTTTTCATGAAGGTCGATGAAAGTGGAAGGGGTATAAAAAACATAATATTTTTATGAATAGTAAATGCCATAAAAGTATTCAAAAATGAAAAGTAATAGGCATTGGGTTTTCAACATCTTGATAGAGCAATATCACTTAGGGGATATACTATGTTGTTTATTCTTAATGTATATTCTATTTTTTCTAGAACTGATCACTAGAAAAATAGGTAAAGCATGACATATTCAAGACATGATAACAATTTAAAGAACAAAAGAATCAATGAATTTAATATTCAACACCATTTCTTACTCTACTTCGTGGTTTCTATTTTAAAAAAAATTACTTATGTTCTTTAGAAGAAAGAGAAAAGAAAATTGAGAAGGGTGTGGTAGAAAAACTTGATATGTTATGCATGTATTAATCTAAACAAGTGTAGATACTCCTCTTTGGCTTGGGAGGAATGACCTGTAGATAAGAAAACACTCAAAAAATGGTTTGATTCATTATATAGTTGGGTGGATTACCTATCAAGCTAGATCCAAGAAGCACGAACTCCCTTGGAGGCTATCAATCCATGCTTTTAAAAAATCAAGTTCTAGAAATGAAAGATAAATTACTTGCATAAATACTAGAAGGTACTAAAATAAAATACAAGGAGTGCTTGATAAATGAATATATGAATGTGACTAATTATAGAAATAAATGAGTCAATATTAATACTAAATAAGTTGGTTATGTTCAAAAAATAAGGCTAGATTCTATGATTAGGTAGAGGGTCTAAAATTGAGATTTGGTTGAGGCCTGGTGGGTAAAGATAGATTGTTGTTATTTTTTCACATAGTGACTATTGATAGTTAGGGTGACTATCACCAGTTAGGGTAACTATCAATGGTTGAGGTAACTATTGGTAGTTCGGACAAATTATTAATAGTTAGGGTGACCATTAGTGGTTACTATGGGTTGAGTTTGGGTTAAGAAAAGGATATTTTGATGAGGTCACAGAATGGAATTCTAAGAGATGGGTTAAGGCTGGGTTGCTTATAAAATATAAACAAAGTAACTAATTATTGAAGATAGATACTTAGCTTACTAATTATTGATGTAATGAATGGTTGAGGTAGTTGACTGATAAACTTGTTGATGGAGTCTAGGGAAATTTTGGTAGGGTGACAATACTTGGCTATTAGTTAATGGGTGATAACACTTTGGCTCTTTGTCTCACTTGCTAGTTTGATGGATCATTAAAATAATACCTATAAAAAGAACTCTAATGCTAGAGGCTCTAGCTCTAGATGTGAATGATTTATTGATTCTCCCTCTTGATTCATGCTCTCCTTTCTTTTTGTAGGAAAGAAGGAGAGGTGAAACAATATGTTATTAAGAGTTTCAATAAGTAGTTAAAATTTGGGTTTCATATGTATTGGTTTGCATGTGAATTAGATGAGCTAAATATAAAAAAGTAAGCTCAAGTGGACTAAAGTTTGACTATTCAAGTGGTGGAAACCTAACTATTAGTGGTTAAGTCTAACCATCGATGGTTAGGGTGACCATCGATAGTTAAGGGCGATATTCTAAGTTGGGTCAAAAGGTGGGTTAGTCAGTGGATCAAAAAGTGGGTTAGTTAGTGGGTCATTCTAATTTGGGTCTATAGTCATAGCAAGTACGGATGCTCCTTAGGGGGTTTTGAGGTGGTTTAGGGGTATACCAACATCTATAACTATTATGTGCAATTTTTTAGTGTTTATATTTTACCCCTTTTTGTTATGCATTTTGTATTAGCAAGTAGTAAAAAAAATGGAGTAAGGGTTGAAGGCTTAGTTTCCCTGAGCATGGGAGGAGGTGTTTCCCCTCAAATCAAGAGTTGATGAGGTGAAATAAAATTGGGTGTAGGTTTGATAAGTGATTAAGTTGATATTGAGTTATTGGTTGATGGGTTGGACATTGAAGCACAAACATATGCATAAAGTATGACTAAGAGTGATAGCCAAGATCATGCATTAACTAGGTTATCATTATTGGTAAAAATAAGGTTGGTAATTGAACAAGTGATTAGTAGACTATGTGACTATATGTGATGATTGGGATACACTCGTCAACTCAAGTCTCTTAAATAAGGTCAGTGCATTCATGAGTATCTAAGGTAGAAAGTACTCTTGTGAAGAAACAAAATGGTCAGGTGCAAATAAGGTAGCACAAGTTTGATAATGTTTAACTATGAAAATTTAGTTGATGCAGTCAAAAGGACCAAGGCAAGGTCATTTCAAAACATGTGAAATTTTGGGCCAAAATGATAACTGGTGAGGTTAATGTTGGTCTAGCTATGTTTGTCAAAGAAGGAAATTTATTATGGTGTGTACTAGATTGGGTTTTGGTTAAAAAAAGTTGTATAAAAAGTTGTTGTTTGGAAGAAAAAACCCAAAAGGCTGACCATTGATGGTTAGGGTTGACACTTGAAGTTGATCATTAGTGGTCACCTTGAATTTCAGTGGTTAGGCATCAAACCTAAAAGGGGTAGAGAAAAAAGTGTCATGGTGGGTATTATTTACTTAGTTGAGCAAATTAAATTTAGAGATTTGATTCTTAACATTTAGTGAGAGAATTTTGATGATGCTTGTTACCAGTTGATTGGGTGAGGTTGATTGTATGGGACAAAGGTTGGATCATCAAGGATGTAGGGTGGGTAAGGTAGGGTGCATGTCTAGGCTGTAAGCCCCAAAGTTCCTCCTTGATGATGGTTAAGGAATGATGTAGGTACTATGTTGAATTAGTAAAGAATTTTTGAATTTGAATGAATGCATTTGAATTTGAGTTTGTTGTTTATGGTAGATTTGGTTTATGGTACGGTTGACCTAGGTTTAGGTTGTGAGAGTTTTGTGGTTAATTTGAGGTTGATTTTAAAATTGGTAAGGGTAGGGTAGTTAGGGTAGGGTAGAATAGGTAGAGGTAATTTTTTTTTTGTTTGAACATGGTTGTTAAGTGGGTGTTTGGGGTGGGTAGGTTTTAGAGGTTCTATCAGCAGTCATGCATAATGACCATCAATAGTCACCACCAACCATTGATAGTCGATAAGAGACTATTGAGGGTGGCATAGCCATTGGTAGTCAATAATATATGGATTCATGTTGGAAATTTATTTGAATGTTTAAGGATTTTAATGTTTGATGATTTATATTTAAAGTTAAAAAGTTTAAGGCTAAGGTGTAGGAGTGAATGTCATAGGGTAGATGTTAAAGTTTTAAGGGTATAGTTGAATGTTTAGATGTTAGAATTAAGAGTGAGGTTTGGGTGAATGTTGTAGAATGGAGGGTGTGAGTATTGGTTTAAAGGTTCATAAGATTTTTATGTATTTAGGTAAAGTTGTAAGAGATAGATAGATGAGGTAGGATAGGTTGAAGAAAATGACACCATTTGTATAAGTGTTTTTAGGTGAAAAGGTATAGTCTGTAGGTAAAGTATGTTATTGAACTAAGGTTTTTTTGATATTTAACTCTGTAGGTATGGGAGAGGATTCATATAAAATAATGGGTGCTCTGTATCTTTGATAAGATTCACTAAGGTATGACTATTGATAATTGGGCCTATATGGAAGAGGTGGGTCTCAGTGGTATGATGCATTACCAACATGTGATGTGGGACATGATAATGATAGTAAAACTCATCAAGAGATGGGATCCTACCATTAACACCTTCCTAAAACCTATAGGTGAGATGACCATCTTACTCAAGGATATCCATAGGATTACATGGCTACTCATATGGGGTGAGCCAATTTACCATATTAAGAGGGAGGTGTGGGATGACTTTATGGATATTTTGTATGGACATGACCTCAAATTTACAAGGTTTCATGCAAGAGGATTTAGCTATACTCTACTATACCAGAGGGTTAGAGGCAATAGGTAGCTTTTAAAGATGATGATGATAGTGGTTTCATGATATGTCATACCATATTCAAGTAGTGAGAGGTTATCTTATTTGTTGTTGGGGGTGTTGGTTGAGATGTTATTGGGCCACATAGTGTTTGGGTGGGTTCTTATGTTTCTAATTTAGATTTATAGAGAGTTATGGAGATTTCCATCTCATAAGAGGTATGGGATCAGTGTCAGATTTATTTTCCACTATTGGGCCTATGAGCACATCTGAGTTTTGAGGCTAATGGGGTTAACATGGGAGGGGTATGCTCAGATGGGTTTCTAAGTTATATTTATGTCGTGGAGATATGATTTTTCCCTCTTAGGACTAGGTGGAGGGGTTCATGATATTGATTGGTTCATAGGTTTACTAAATGCCTTAGTCATCAAAGATGTGATTTGAAGACCATACGTCAGGTTTTTATAGTGGGTAGACTACATGATATAAACACTATCATTATAGAACTATCGATGGATCTTTGTTAAGAGGTATGGTGAGATATATCTGATTCCTTTTGATAGGGTGTGATGATAGTTTGACTTTACTCAAGATATGCTAGGTCTATTCCTGAGATATAGGTGGGAGGATGCAGAGTTACTACTACCTAACACACAACTAGTTCATGTTGTTATTGATCATGAGGAGTTTTCCATGAGGATAGATAGGGATGATTTAGGTGTTAAATAGGCCTACCCTATATGGTACTAGGTATTATATGTGATGGATAATTTTTAGGGTGATGATGGTGGTCAGCAGGAGATGGATGTTGACCTAGTTAGTGGTGTAGACACCTAAATAGTGTCGAACCCTTGGTCACCTTCCCCCTTGGTCCATTCCTAACCCATTCCTAAAACATGCAATTAATAATTTAAAATAATAAACTTATTTTGAATTAACCCCCCTCCTTGAACACATCACCCATGACACCTCGCCTAAGACACCTCGCCTTGGACTAATTCCCATCCTATGACTCACCCAAGACCTATTCTTACTTTTCTCTAACTGCCTAACCAACTCTCATGCGTATTTAGCCCAACCTTTGACATTCTCCAATGGATAGTGCACTTGGCAGATGAAAAATGGGCTTGGTGGCTCTTTTTGCCCATTCTAAACCCGCCGATGTTGGTCAAATGTCGGCCGACACTGGTGGAATCATCGACGTCCATTATACTTAACCAAATTTTTTGACCCTTTGATGGACCCCAATCACAAATCTGCTAATCTCTGAAGCTAATCATGACTCTCGAATCCTCTTTTAGCAAAACAAAGTTCTCGTGCTTTTGCTTTTCAGTGTTCTGGGCTTCTTGGTGTTCTTGCAGGGATCAACATTCTTGGCAGCACTTTCTAGGCACTAAGGTCTTGCATCATACATTTTACACAGGGATTGCACAACATCTCCATCACCAGTGACAACCGAAACACAGCTTTTGCACCTTTGCCACTTCATATCACAGCTAAGTATTTGTACTTTTTTCATTCTAATATCATTTCAAATATATTAGTATTCTGTCTTCTATCTATTCTAAGCATCCTTGACCCAACCTTCCCTGTTCTTCCCGAAGAGGCTGAAAAGCCTTCTCTCACCCCTTATTCCTTTTTCTTTACCTCTGACACTCCCTTAGTCTCTCTCTAGGCAACACCCTCTGTCCAATCAACCCAGCATAAGTTATTAGAGACCTAAAAACCATCTGAAGACCTATCTAATCAACCTGACTAAATTACTTTATGGAAAGGCCGAAAGGTCTTTTTCCTATTTCTCACTCCTTTTCTTGACAAGATTCTCAGTCCCTTAGATCATAAACAGTCCCTCTGAATCCCTCATAGACCCTCAGATCCTCAGACGAGACCAAATCCATTCTGCAGATCAGAAACTAGCCCTGTAACCTGTCCCTAGCCAATTGCCCTGACCGACCTCATTCACTTCCCCTACTGATGCCGCTAGTCTAACCGTCGTCGGTGACTTCCCTAACCGACGTCAGAAATATCACCGATGTCGGCGACTATGTTTAGCAGATTGCAGCTTATCAGGTATGCATTTATTTTTTAGTTCTTTCTTTTCACATCTTTCATTATTTCTCTTTTCTGTCTCTGTCATATTCTATCTTAAACAATGGATTGTCATCCTCCAAGGAGCCTTAGCACTTCTAGGATACCGAGATTTTGCTTGGCAATCCACCCTATTATCAACTAACGTTCTTCATGTTTTTAGTGTCTATTTCTTTCAGGTGTCATTCCTCCACAACAAAAGAGGAGTTCTCACAATGTCTGGACTACGGTGTGCATACTATATCCAGGTACATACAGGCCTTGACCATTCCTTTTAGTTTCTTATTTTCTCTCCTTTGAATGTGAAAGCGAATTCAAATAGAAACATTTTGGCATGCCCGGTGGGACCCTTAGGGCCTTCCTTGGGTTTCTTTTCCTCTTTGTTCATTTAGGTGCATTAGGTTTCTCCCTCTTCACCTCTTTCTTCTTTTCTAAAGACATCATAAGCGAGAATAAAAAGAACTTTTTCTTTCTTTTTCTTGCATTTCTAGACTAGTCAAAAAATCATTTTCTTCAACCCTTTCTCAAACTTGTTTTCATTCCAACTTAACATTTTGATTTGGGGCTTTAAAATATGCTGCATTCCATTTCCTACTCTCTTGCATTTCTTAGTCCACACTTAGTAATTAATAAACCACATATTGAATAAATCATAGATCACTTGATGTTACACAACCAGACCATGTGCACTAAATTAAACATCAAACTCACTTGAGACAAGGCCCGACTAAGATTTCATCACCCAGCGGATACCTTACCCATCCCAGTGATCCTAATTGGATTTCACCACCAAGGGGAAAGCCCACTCTGTTCTCTGGCAGAGTCTAAACTATAGGGAAAGTATATTTTGGCTAAGCGAAACCAGCTAACCACTGGAATCGTGAAGTGAGGGGAGCTTGCTCCTTAGCACCAGGCCATGTACGGAACCTAACACAGACTTTTGAGCACCTAAATATACCTGAAACCATCTTTAGATTACCTATTTTAGGACCCTTCTAACAACCAACCTCCTCAAACATCACATTAAGGCATAAGCCACACGATCTTAATAAAATTATTTCTAGGGATTTAGCGCTAGGATCTGCCTATTATCATCTTATTTTCTATTTTTTATCTACTTTTTTTGGGGCTGGTAAGGACGTCTTCTTTATTTCCAAAAACTTTTTTTTGAGTTTCTGGAAAACACAGTAACCGACATTGGTCCTGTAACCGACATCGACAAATTTTCTGCACCGACATCAGTTATCTGACCGACATTGGCAGTATTATTCACTGACATTGGTTTTTATACCGACATCGATCACTGTCCATTTTCTTTTTTCCAAAAATAGCAAGCTTAAAATCTAACTTTCTGGCTGTCTAAACATTCATTCTAGTTTTTTGAGATTGAAAAAACATAGTTTTTTGAAACCTGACCCTTTCTTGCCTTGAATGGTTTTGACACGCAGTCAAACCAAGGCTCTCCTTGACCACGCTAGTCAACAACTGCTTCCACCTTCACCATCTATAACTAGTCCTATAATGGAGTTTCACTCAAAAATTGAAAGAACTCCTACTCGCCCAACCCCGCCTCAGACTCCTATTATCCCAGAAGGGGACAAAGATTTCACACAATTCTTGGACCTTAACGTCAAAGCCTTACAACACTATCTCATGCATAGCCAAATGTGAGACTCCCTAGGCAACCCAATCTATGGGATGCCGACTTCCTTAGTCGAGACAAGAATCACATCAACAACACCTACAATTCAACCACTAGACAATCTAGTCAACACCTCCACCAATAACCCAACCATGTCTTACCTTCAAAACGTAGCCACTCCATCTAAACCTACCTCCATGGGGGTTCCAGTACTCCCTCAACCTCAAAATACTCAACCAAACCCCACACCTTTTCAAAACCTACTAGTCTCTATCCCCCCTACTCTTGCGCCTATCAACACAAGAGTAACCGTTTACCTGTCAACAAGTGTGGCTACTCCTCAACCATCCTTGACGGCCCCTATCCAACTTGTGCCTACCAACCCCATAACACAAGTTCCCTTTGCTCCAACTTTCACTCCAATAACCAGCTACCCATATGTTGCGTCTACGCAACCAACCACATCATACGCCCCTCCCAATATCTTTCAAGCACCTTATAATCTAGGGGGCGCTCCACCCGCCAATTCGTCAGCAAATATCATCAAAAGGCTGATGGATAAGATGTCTAGCTTAGAGACCTCCATTTCTGGCTCACGCAATGCTCTCTCATATGAGTAAATTTGTAATGAGCCCATTCATCCTTCAGTTCTGATTAGACCATACCCAAACCAGTGGGAGCTTCCCAAATTTTCTCGCTTTAAAAGCAAGGAGGACCTGCAGCAGCACTTACAGGCATTCAGACATGCCTGTTACCTTATTGCCCATGATGATGCATTACTCTTGCGCACATTTCCTATGTCTCTTTCTGGCACTATACTTGACTGGTACAACTCTATTGCTAGCCATTCCCTCTTCACATTTACACAACTGGCCTAGCTCTTTCTTGATCACTTCTCCATTAACATCACCAAGAAGGTCTCGATCACAGACCTCTATACTATCTGCCAATTCGAGGATGAATCTATAGCTGACTTTGTTGCTCGCTGGAGAGGCCTCATCAATCAACTCTCCTTTTCCTTACCTCAACTTGAACTTATTAAACTATTCTCTCGAGCTTGCGCCAAACATATTTCTTCCACCTTACGGGTTCAGACCTTTCGCACCTTCGACGAAGCCTTCACGATGGCCCGTAAACTTGAATTATGTGCCATCAAGGAGAATAAAGTCAAGTTGTAGAGCAAGAATCCCAACTCTAAGACCAATGCCTCCTCTTCTTCTAAACCTTCATCATCCAATCCTAAGTCTAAAGCTTTAGCTAACACCATGGTTGTTAGACCTTCATCCTCTTCAACTAATCAGCCTGAGCCATCCACATCTCAGAGCACCACCTGTCAATTCCAGCAGAGATATGTACAATGACAGTATACTCCTCTTGGAGAATCATACACGTATATACTGGAAAAACTTGTTAAACAAGGGATTCTCAACCTCCCCCAGATTCGACCACCACCACAATTTGATCCCTCACGTGCCATCCCTGCGTGGTATAGGGAAAATGACTTCTATAATTACCACCGTGTCAAAGGTCATGACACGGGAAACTGTAAAACCTTTAAAAATATAATCTAAGACATGCTTGAAAAGGGTGAGCTCGTTCTAGATAATCCCAATGCACCTCCAAATCAGGGTATCGACATCTTTAAGCAACCATTCCCAAATCATCCACTGACCCAAAATAATGTCCAAACCTTGATTGACAACACTCATGAACATGACATTCAAACGGTCAATACGGTCTCACCCTTCATCCCTAACCAACCTCAAGAGGTTAGTCCATCTACCAGGCCATCACGTGTGGATGAACCTCTTTCTCCGGTTAGTTCTCCATCAACTTCTCTCATCTTGGAAGATGCCTCAACCTTACTCGCACCACCAGTATCACTATCCTCCTTTCTTCTGCCTATGGAGAACCTGACCTTACCTACTCCTAGACCATAAGTGGAGGGCACCATAATCCCTACCCTTTACCTACTTGAGGAGCCACACTCACTAGTTCCTTCTCCACCAAGAGAAGAACCTGACTCTCCTTCTTCTTTGACCAATGACAATCCAGTTATAACTCCCACACACCTTGGGTCCGAGACTACTGCTACACCTAACACATCTTATCAAGAATCCAAACTTCATCCAACATCCTCTCAACCATTTTCTTGACTAGTGGAGAAAATTGAACTTCTCCCTTCAAGGAAAGTGGAGCATCAGGGATTGTGGGAGCATCTTAAAGCTCTTCAACATCTCCGTGCCCTCTCATCTCATGCTGCCAATCCTCCCAAGGTAGAATCTCCCAAGACTCTCAACAAAGACTAGACTTCCGCTTCTAAACCTGCATCTACCCAATCTAAACCGATCAAGTCACTCAGCATTCGCCCTGTCTCTACCCTCACTCACCCATAAGTGAAGGTGGAATTAGACCAGACCTCGACCAAAAGTAGTCTTCCAACCAAGTCAAAGAAGACTGCCAAACCACAAAGATGAATGCCTCCTCCTCCATCACCATTGCCTTCCATTTTGAGCCCCCATCCTTCGACTTTGACCTCCAATCAAAAAAAATTACCTCCATTACTTCCTTTACCAACCACAAGTCAACCCCCTCTCAAGAAGGTGGTACCTCTCACAAAGAAAGTACCATCCCCACCTGTCACCGCACCACCAACCCAAAAGTTGGTACGAAAACCTTCTTCAACATCCCCCAAGCAAAAGTCACTAGCGCGTCATGCATCAACAAGCACGGACCCCTTAGTAGGTTCATATGCTTTGATATTATGCCAACTTTTGCAGACTTCTAGCATTACCATTCCTTCTATCAAGCCATTCTAACCCCTCAGGTCAAAACCTTCCTGGTTCGATGACACGAAGATTTGTTTATACCATCATACTCCAGGACACGATATCGAGACTTACTGTGCCCTCAAGGCAGTCGTTCACCACTATATGGATAAAGACACTCTTCTCCTTGAGGACACTCTTAATCGACCTTCGACACCTTCTCATCTAACCTCTTCAACCACATCAACATCTCACCAACAGGCCATGACCCCTTCTTCACCTCCTATCTTTGAAATCAATGTTATCCATATAACCACTAGGTCACAAAAGGACAAGGTGAAAGAAAAAGCTGATATTCCTTGGACCTATCCTTTTGTCTAGGCATCTCAACCACCAAAACCCAAGATTTCCATCTTAGGTGCATCTCAACCCCCTTCTTCAGAGGCAATCAAAGACTCTATGATAAAACAACTTCACCAAATGCCTATGAAGATGACCCTATATGACCTTATCCAAAGCTCCCCCCAACATCACCAGGCTCTAATCAAAGCCCTATAGGTAGCAGAAGTCCAACCTGAAGACCCTCAACCACTAGCTGCTCTAGTCCATTATTTATCCCCCGTCGCCTCTATCACTTTCAGTGATTCTGAAATTCCTACCTCTACCTTGGAAGATCAAGACGCTACCCTTTTCATCACAGCCTATGCTGATTGAACCCATATTAAACGAGTTATGATAGATGGGGGCACCAACATTAATATCATTTCCACCCATGACTTTGATCAATTGGCTCTTCCCAAGAATTGCATATCAAAAACTGACACAATCCTTAGATCCTTTAATGACACCACCGCTAACACTATTGGCACTGTTGTCCTCCATATACATGTTGGTCCACGCACAATCCTAGAGCTCTTCTACATCATTGAGGGAGAATTCCAATATAACACGCTATTAGGGTGACCCTGAATCCATGCTATGGCTTGCGTCCCTTCAACACTTCACCGTTGTGTCAAATTTGAACACGACAAACAAGTCCATGTCATTCCTGCTGACCCATCCCCTTTTAAGACTTGTAACACAACCTATCTACCCAACGACATTCTTATCCCTCTCAAGGCATCAATCCAAACATCGTCTCCATCCGCAGAAGCATCAACTAGTACACAAATAGCGATTGCCACCACATCATCTTCTTAATTAATAACCAAGGACCCCATGGACGATATCTTCCAAAGACTTTCACTGGGGGAATATCACCTACTTACTCTAGACATGTTCTAGACTCCTCAAGAGTATGGACAGCTTCATCAAAACCCAAGCTATGGCTGTCAGATCAGAATGGTCATTCCTTATGGTCCTCCTAGCCTTCGAACCAATCTCATCTATGGGGGGTTGGATCATGCTCCTACTGAATCAAATCCTTCCTCCTCACCTCAAATATTCACATCCGATTTCTCCTTTCTTGGCAACCCCACCTTTGCACATACCTACCTTTATAGGTGTGCATGGAAGGGTTTTGGCTTTGGGCGCTATGAACAAGGCTCCCATCGGCCCAT
Organism: Torreya grandis; assembly: GCA_037957365.1. Classification (NCBI taxonomy): domain Eukaryota; kingdom Viridiplantae; phylum Streptophyta; class Pinopsida; order Cupressales; family Taxaceae; genus Torreya; species Torreya grandis. Next base: position 1,442,175 of record JARHVA010004511.1, read on the forward strand.
CGAACCACCCAATGACGATAATGTAAAGAAATGTTATGGACTGGGTTTCCAAGAACCCACTGAGGCTTCCATAAACCTTTGCCCCAAACCAACCATCGACCAATCTCTTCTAGACTCGCCTATTCTTCCATCCTCACCTACGGAGTCAGTGGTTTCCATCCCTCCTAGTTTTTTTTTTGCATAAACACCATCCACTTGGAACCCCTAACCTATCAACTCAACGGGGTTCCCAAGTCTCTCCCTCTCATTTATCCCAACATGATAGAGGATGAATCGGCAACCATCAACATAGTCCACTACATAGACGATGATGCCATTCTTACCTATATGGGTGCCGACGATTCTTTCATTCAGCGCTCCCTCCCCTTTGAAACACATGTTATGTTAAATGAATCGACCATTGACATTAACCTTTCATCTTTTGATGTTCCTCATGTCTTAAAGATTGGTCAGTCTTTAGACACTCAGGAGCAGATCGACTATACCACATTTCTCTCAGATAATTGCAAAGCCTTTGCCTGGACCTAAGCTGATATGCCTGGCATCGACCCTAACATTGCCACTCATAACATTGTCACAAACCCAGAGGCTAAGCTTGTTAGGCAAAAGCTTCGCAAAATGCATCCTCGTGTTGCACTTCTTGTCAAAAAAGAGCTTTAGCACCTTCTTTCTATCTCCTTCATCCAACCCATCGATTATCTGCAGTGGGTCTCTAACATCATTCCTGTCACCAAGGTGACTGGGGGGATCTGGATCTACACAGACTATCATGACCTTAACCTAACTTGTCCCAAAGATGACTTTCCTCTTCCAAACATTGACCAAATTATTGATCTTACGGCTGGCCATGAGATGTTATCACTCGTGGATGGATTTTCAAGATATAACCAAATCCTGATTGCACCAGAAGATCAGCACAAAACCACCTTCATTACACCATGGGGAACTTTCTGCTATTAGGTCATGCCTTTTGGTCTAAAAAACACAGGTGCCACATATCAGCATGCCATGACTTACATCTTTCATGATCTCCTCCATAAAATCATGGAGGACAATGTCGATGACCTGCTTGGCAAGTCTAAGCTTCGTTAGGACCATTTGACTATCCTCAAAATCATCTTCTCTTGCCTTCTTCAGTACCAAGTCCGTCTTAACCCCAAGAAGTGCATCTTTGGGGTCCTCTCAGGAAAGCTCCTGGGATTCATTGTCTCTTTTCATGGCATCGAGATAGATCCTGCCAAAATTTGTGCTATCCTCAAAATGCCACCTCCAACTAATCTCAAGCAACTTCACAGTCTACAAGGGAAGCTCCAATCCATCCACCATTTCATTTTGCAGCTTTCTGACCATTGCCAACCCTTTCATCACCTCCTCAAGAAGGACATCTCCTTTAAATGGGATAACAATTGCCAAGAGGCTTTTAAAGCCCTAAAATGCTATTTGGTTTCTCCACCAGTCCTTATTCCACCAAAAGATGACCAACCCTTCTACCTCTACATCTCAGCAACCAATCATTCGTTAGGTGCCATGATCGTGCATTGAGATGAGCAACACCATGAGCAAGCAGTCTATTACATAAGCCAAACACTTGTCGACTATGAAACTCGGTATACTCATACTGAGAAACTCTGTTTGGCATTAGTCTTTGCCACTACCAAGCTCTGTCACTATCTTCTCAATCACAAAACCTTTGTCGTCACTCACACTGATCCCCTTAAATACATGCATTCTAAACCATATCAAAACCAGCGTATGGCTTGTTGGCTCATGCTTCTTGCTGAATTTGACTTAGAATTTGTCTAGCAAAAATCTATAAAAGGGCAAACAATCGCTGACCAACTAGCGGATGCCCCTCTTCCCAATAATCAACCTTCTCAGTGCGAGTTTCCTGATGAATCTATCGCCACTCTCTCGACTGATGATGTTCTTCGATGGCTCTAAATGTCAACTCAGTGAGGGTGCGGGGGTCATCCTCATTCCACATGAAGGTGAACCCATGCCCCTGTCTTTCAAACTCGACTTTGAATGTACCAATAATATGGCTGAATACGAAGCCTTAATTTTGGGACTTCAAACTGCCCTTTCTTTAAACATCAAGACCATCAACATCTTTGGTGCCTCACAACTTGTCATCAATCAAATCAATGGTTCATATCTTTGTAAAAATGAAATTTTACAAAGGTACAAGCACCATGTTGACACTCTTCTAGCATCTTTCAACCATCACTTATTGCAGACTGTTCCTCTATTGATGAATAAGTTTGCTGACACCATGGCTTCCCTCACCTCGCATATTCCTTCTTCATCATCATCCTCATCAAGAATTTATGTCATGGTACGTCGTGTGCCATTGCCTTCATACATTTCCACTGACATCAATCTCATCCACACCATAGACTCTAGTTCACAAGATGTATGGTATAAACAACTTGAGGACTACTTGGCTCATTCTCTCATTCCTCCCAACCTCTCTAGTAATGCGTAGTGGGCTTTCATCAAGCGCATCGCTCGCTATACCATGCTAGGGGGCCTTCTCTATAAAAGAGGTTTTGACAGCCTTCTTCTTTGCTGTTTAAACTCCACTGAAGCTTCTCATGCTATTAAACAAGCCCATGACAAGATTTGTGGCAGACACTTCAGTGGTAATTCAGTTGCCAAGCGCATCCTTTGCCTGGGTTATTATTGGCCCACTCTTCATCAAGACTATAGCGATTATGTTTGGTGTTGCATCAAGTGTCAGCAGCATGCTAACTTGCTTCATCTCCCTAGTCATGCCTTACAAGTTGCTCAAGATTTCTGGCCTTTTTCACAATGGGGCTTAGATCTCATCAGCGAGATTAACCCTCATTCATCTCTTCGTCATCAGTCCATCATCACTGCCATCGAGTATTTCACTAAATGGGTGGAAGCTATTCCAATCATCTCCACAAAATCCAACAAAATTGTCGACTTCATTAACACCCATATCATCTATCATTTCGGTGTACCTCACAAAATCATCACCGATAATGGCAAGTCATTTAAAAACAAGACCGTCCAAAAACTCTGCGACACATTTGGCATCAAACTCAGCTTTTCTTCACCTTACTACCCACAAGCAAATGGGTAGGCCAAGGCTTCTAATAAAATCTTAACTAAAATTCTCATGAAGGTGGCCAATGACACTGGAAGGGATTGGCATGTTCAAATACCCTTCGCTTTGTGGGCCTACCGCACTAGCATTCAAACTCTATAGGTGCTACCCCTTTCTCTCTAGTGTATAGAACAGAGGTTGTCTTACCTCTCGAAGTACAGATCCTATCTCTTCATATTTCACTCCATGACATTCTTTCTAATGATGACTTTCATCAAGATTGATTAGCTCAACTTGAGTTACTCGATGAGCGTCATCTCACTGCCCTCAATCATCTCCATGTCTATCAAAATTGCATCAAATGAGCCTATAAAAAAACTCTGTGAGAATGAGATTTCAATATCAGAGACCTCATCCTCAAAGAGAATCAGCATGTGACCAATATGGAACAGAGTAAACGAGGCAAATTTGCTCCTAATTGGCTCGGACCTTATATCATCACGCACAAGTATGGATCAGGGACTTATCATCTGTCTTCTCTTGAAGGCTGACCAGAACCTGAGCCCCTTAATGCTTTGCATCTATGACCATTCTACTATTAGTCGAGTACTCATCCACTTGACATTTAACTTGAGCTCATCCCTTGAGCAATCCTTGTCCTTTTAATCCTTAATCCATTCCACCTTTTTTCCCTTAACAAAATCCTCTACAACCCTTTTATGATGTACGGATGCTTCGTCCTAATAAAAGGGAGCCCTTGACCTTCTATAAGTCTTGTCCATGACTCAATATTATGTCAAAACTAAATCAAGATGTCAAAATATTCAAGGTCACAAAATCAAATCAAAAAGTAGACTGCTCCCTTGAAGGACAGCTGCACTATCATTGTTGTAACTAATAGACTGCTCCCTCGAAGGACAACTATTCAAAATCTATAAAGCAAAGTATAGACCACTCCCTCAAAGGATGGCTATGACTAAATCTTGCTACAAATAACACTTTATTATAATCTTCCCGCATCGATCAGCTTCACAAATGACCACAAAACAAGTGACATCTTTATGTGGACTTCCCGTATTGATCAGTCCGCTCTATTAAAAAAAAAAAAAAAAACAAAAAAACAAAACCGGGTCATGGACTTGACTTGTAGTTGTCTCAAGGTCTCCTATAAAAAGGGGCAAAGTTATCCCTACTCTAAACAGGGTTACCCTCTCATCCTATCATATCACCTATTCAAGGGACTTCGAGCTCACTTTAATGTCAAAAGTGATTCGATTACCACTCTAACATAACTATAGTCAATGATGTAACACATAAATGGGGCTCTTGGTTCTAACAACCCCTGTCTATGTTGTCTTTTTGGTCCTTGTCAATAAAAGGGCGCTTATGCCTTTTACTTTCTGCCTACACTTTGGTCACATTCAACCACATCATTTGTCAAGACAATTTAATCCACCTCTTTTCAAACTACTCACATTGCCTAATCATTCTGGTTTCTATAGACATCAATACACATGAAAACTATCAACCACACAATTTATGTCAAGCATAAACCATTACTTGCTGAAACATAAATCGCCCTACAATTCATTCTTAGCAAACATCCATCACGAATATGGATAGTTGCTAGGGATGAAAAACCCTGACCAATGTTACAGCTTACACCATTTAGAAAAGGCTGTAGCATCATCTTCTCCTTCTCATTTCAAGCATGTACCCTCAGACATATGGGAAATGTTATATCTTTATCATGACCAAAATCAACCACTTCAATCTTTTTCCTCCCTCTTGGGAGAACTACATTGGCCTGAGGCCCTAATGACAGGGGCTATGTAGGCAGCACTCAGTTGACATGGGGTCTTCTGGGGTTAGCTCGGCCATTCTCTTCATCACTTTCTTCCATCTCCTTCTCTCATCACCTGCCAATCACATCACAACCAATCACATATTTTCATAATCTTTAGCATAATCATTTTCATCATTTACATCATAATCATTAATCATAACCACAATATCATCATCACATAATTAAGCATTCACATCATATAATCCGCAAGTCATAACATAAATATCACTATCACATAATCCTTATGCATCATCATCTAATCTAAAAGTCATGACCATTCTTATTATTAGCATTATCACAACACATCATTATATTAATCATCATCATTTTAATCATTGACCATAACATTATCATCATCACATTTAGTCATCATAACATTATAATCATAAACATAATATCAAAACATGCATCATCATAATAAAAAATGCTCAATACATTAAACATTAAACAACATCCATAACACATCAATGATCCAAAACCATCATCATATATATATATCAATGTTTATATAATTGCACAAATTTGTGCCTCTATCTCTCTCTCATACATCTCGCATCATCGGCTCACAGGCTGGTATATACATCAAAAATAAATCTCAAGGTCTGCCCTCACAACTATGGCTATGGTGGTGGTGGCGGTGGTCAGGAAGATGCTGTATCCTCTCCCCCCTCTGATCTGTGCTGTCTGCAAGACCCAAAAGCCGTCACTCGAGACATAGACCACTGTCAACTCTGCTCTGCTCTCATCTCTGAGTATCGTTGTATTTGAGGGAACCCCCTGATAGCCCTCTCATAATAAGTGATCTCGTCCAACACATCACTGTATCTAACTAGAGATACAGTCTACGGTGGACCCATCTGCCTTACTGCTATGCCCTGTACTGACCCCTATGGATATGGCTAACCTAGCTGCACTGATACAGACTATCCTAGTCCCTATGAAAATGCTGGCTACTGTGAGGGCTGCTGCATCAAACCCTAACCTCTCAAAACCTGTCCTGTCGCTACCTATGCCTGGGCTACGGTTAGCTATCCCTGTAGCAGTGTGACCTGATCCATCAACACTGTCACTCAACTCGTCATCTTTGTCAACTGCCCTATAACCCCTACCAACTATCCCTATAAAATTGTGACCTGGGCCTATGCCGCATCCCTCTCCTACCGTGCAGTGTCCCTCTCCTCGTGGGCTGTATCTCACTCCTTGGTGATGGCCTGTGGATCTAGCTACGGCCCTACCTGTAAACCTATGTACAGCTCTACCCACCATGCTGTGTAGGCCTTTGTACAACCTGGGTCAGCCACCCCAGGTCCTATCGGCAACTACTCAAAATTTGGGCCCTCTGTCTCCTCTGGTAGTGGGAGCAGTGCCTCAATGTCATCCCATCTATATAGTGGGAACATGAGAGGTACATCTTGTAGTATCCCGTAATGGCACCACACTCTCTCTATTGGCACTCTCTTGAGCTCACCGGCTTGCCTGCCCCTAACCCATCTCAGGCTCTACACACCAACCAGCTGCTCTCCCTGGTCTTTGAATGTTGGATAAACCAAGTATGGTCTCCAGATGATGTCTGCAGGGATCAGGGCCTCTAGTACCCCTCTATAGTGGTCAATGTCTCTAACCACTCCATCTACCCACGTCTGTGCCATCACCTCATGCCACTGCCTGAATTCAACCCTGAAGCTAGCCAAAATTGCCACTGGGAGGCCAAGAGGATGGGTAACCACTATATGCTCATAGGCCCAGCAATGTAGTAGGTGGCCCACGCACAAACTATATCGCCACCACTGACTGACACCCCACAGCTCTTTATACACTTGGGCCAAAAACACTGGTGCCCAGGCAAACACTGTCCACTGCTCTATCATCTCAAGCAAAACTCTGGTCATAGTGATCAAAAACTTGCCACCCTCTGCATCTGGAAATGCATACACTATGATGCCTATCATCATCAGCACCGCTAGCCAATGTGCATCCTCATCTATAGCGTACAAAGGCTCATACACAAAGCTCACTGAGTGGTAGCTCATCTCCATGACGTGCTCTCCAAACAATGTAACCATGTGAATGTTGTGCACCTCTCTTGAGCACGCATATAGGTCTGCTCCATGTACTGGCAGCTGCAAAATTTGATACACATCCTTGACTGTGACCATCATCTCTCCCGTGGGCAAGTGAAAGGTGTTGGTGGAATGATCCCACCACTCAATCAATGCCACCATCAAGCTCACATCTCGTGCCACTCTGTAGTAGCGTTGTAGCCCATCGAGTCCAACTGCGCTCATCTGCACCCACTCATCCACTGTCACCCCTCCACACATTCGCATCAACAATGTCAAGAGGTGATCCCGCAACATCAAAGTCAGTCTCGCCTGCAACCACCCAAATCAATTTCATGTTAAAAACTTTCCATATTTTACTATCTATGCCTAACCCAACACCCACAAAGCCCTTGGCGTAACTTCAATCCCTTGACTTAAACATTTTTCATCCTTCTTTTACCCAGGTAGCCAACTGACATTGGTTAGCATGCCAGTGATGACACTCACCTAACTGATGTCGGTCACTTAGTGACTGACGTCGGTAGGCTAGTGACCGATGTCGATCACTGGTCGGCCGATGCCAGTGGAATCACTGACGTCGGTGACTGGTTCGGCCTTAGGGCCGAACAGGGCGAGCCTTAAAAATTAGGGCTTCCCTTTTAACCACCCTTTATCACCCCAAAACCTTCCCAAATCACCCTAGGATGACCTACCTACCCTTTCCACCCTCCTAGCTACCCCTCCCCCTTGATTTGTACCTAAAAATAACAAAAAACTCAAAAATAAATTCAAGACAAAAATCAATCAAATAGGGTTCAGGACCCTCCTACCTCATCCCAGCATCATTGGTGTGGTGGCACAATGGGTGCCACTGGTGGTGGACCTCTCGTGGGTCCTCTACTCCCCTCTGCCATGTCTGCTATGTCTCTCTGCCCTCACACTTCACCTGGCCCACAAATGCCTCTGTAGCCTCCAATCACTCTCCAACTTGCTCCCTCTCTCCACTAATGCCTATCTGCCACCTCACCGCTTCTCCAGTCAACTCTGGGTCACTTTCAATCACTTTAATCTAGAGCACTTTTTTCTCTCTCAATCAAATAATCATAAATGACTTTTGGTGGGCTGCCAATCTGGTTTTGTCAGATTTGGCAGGTCACCGACGTCGGCATCGGCGTGCCCTATTTTGTCGACGTCGGTCAACATCTATCGACATTAGCCGTTTTTAGCTACCGACGTCAGTTTTTATCACCGACGTTAGCGTCCTTCCAACCTCCTTTTTTTTTGTTGCCCCAAAATCATCTCCCTAATTAGTTAGTCCTCTAGACCACGTCATTTTGGCCCCCTGGGGCACACTTGAAGATCACTTTTGCATCCATCCATCGACCACCAGACCTTGGAGATCATGACAATCTCCTCTAACCGCGACTACTTCCAAAAGTAATTTTGCCTTGGTTGTTTTTGCATGTATGCTACCTTAGGATTGGTTTGCAAAATTGTGCACAAACTTTTGACCTTCACAAGTATAGGATCGCAAGCCAGTTGATCCACACTACTTGTGACATTTTCATGTTTTTGAGAGTACTTCCTAAGCTTGGGATACCTGGAACACGACGACCATTGGAGCTTTAGCTTAGCTTGAATAACCCAATCAGTAGATGACTAAATGATGGGGCCTGGTTATTTCAATTTTGGCACTCTTTGACTCTTGACTTGTGACAATTTGACCTGACCATCCTCATGAAGTGGTGTATGCGTAATCACAAATTTTATAGCGTTCTCACTCTATCTTCACCCTTTTCCTCTACTCTCTATCAAATCAGCACCTGATTCGAGGTTCCCTTCTCTCGTCTACTGCTTTGAGGGGGGATACCTCATCCATAATTGGGGTAACCAACCCTCACCTATTTTTGTCTTGCAGTTCACTTGAATAACCAATAAGACAAAATCAACCTTATCCCATACCTAGGGCAACTGACTCCTATTTTTGTCTTGCAGTTCATTTAGAGCAACCAACAAGACAAAAAGGGGCAAATGTAGACACCTAAATAGTGTCTAACCGTTGGTCACCTTCCCCCTTGGTCCATTCCTAACCCATTCCTAAAACATGCAATTACTAATTTAAAATAATAAACTTATTTTGAATTAACCCCCCTCCTTGGACACATCACCCATGACACCTCACTTAGGACACCTTGCCTTGGACTATTTCCCATCCTATGACTCACCCAAGACCTATTCTTACTTCTCTCTAACCACCTAACCAACTCTCGTGCATATTTAGCCCAACCTTTGACATTCTCCAATGGATAGTGCACTTGGCGGATGAAAAATGAGCTTGGTGGCTCTTTTTGCCCGTTCTAAACCCGCCGACATTGGTCAAATGTCGGCCGACGCCGGTGGAATCACCGACATTGGTTATACTTAACCAAAATTTTTGACCCTTTGACGGACCCCAATCACAAATCTACTAAACTCTAAAGCTAATCATGACTCTCAAATCCTCTTCTGGAAAAACAAAGTTCTCGTGCTTTTGCTTTTCAGTGTTCTGGGCTTCTTGGTGTTCTTGCAAGGATCAGCATTCTTGGCAGCACTTTCTAGGCACTAAGGTCTTGCATCATACATTCTGCATAGGGATTGCACGACATCTCCATCACCAGTGACAACTGAAACACAGCTTTTGCACCTTTGCCACTTCATATCACAGCTAAGTATTTGTACTTTTTTCATTCTAATATCATTTCAAATATATTAGTATTCTATCTTCTATCTATTCTAAGCATCCTTGACCCAACCTTCCCTGTTCTTCCCAGAGAGGCTGAAAAGCCTTCTCTCACCCCTTATTCCTTTTTCTTTACCTCTGACACTCCCTTAGTCTCTCTCTAGGCAACACCCTCTGTCCAATCAACCCAGCATAAGTTATCAGAGACCTACAAACCATCTGAAGACCTATCTAATCAACCTGACTAAATTGCTTTACGGAAAGGCCGAAAGGTCTTTTTCCTGTTTCTCACTCCTTTTCTTGAAAAGATTCTCAGTCCCTTAGATCCTAAATAGTCCCTCTAAATCCCTCATAGACCCTCAAACCCTCAGACGAGACCAAATCCATTCTGCAGATTAGAAACTAGACCTGTAACCCATCCCAAGCCAATTTCCTTGATCGACCTCATCCACTTCCCCTACCGACACCGGCAGTCTAACCATCATCGGTGACTTCCCTAATCGATGCTAGAAATATCACCGACATCGGTGATTGTGTTTAGCAGATTGTAGCTTATCAGGTACACATTTATTTTTTAGTTCTTTCTTTTCACATCTTTCATTATTTCTCTTTTTTGTCTCTGTCATATTCTGTCTTAAACAGTGGATTGTCATCCTCCAAGGAGCCTTAGCACTTCTAGGACCAAGCTTTTGCTTGGCAATCCACCCTCTTATCAACTAACGTTCTTCATGTTTTTAGTGTCTATTTCTTTCAAGTGTCATTCCTCCATAGCAAAAGAGGAGTTCTCACAACGTCTAGATTATGGTGCACAGACTATATCCAGGTACATACAGGCCTTGACCATTCCTTTTAGTTTCTCATTTTCTCTCCTTTGAATGTGAAAGAGAATTTGAATAGAAACAAGTGGAGGTGGTCAGCTGGTGCTAACATAGGGGTTTCCCCAAATATGCAAATAATGATTAGTTAGAGGGACCAAGAATGAGTGGTTCTAGTCATGACATAATCATTTATGATAGCATAATATGCATTGATAATAGTAGCACAGGGTCAGTTGGCTATTATCATAGGTGAGAGAGATTAGGCCAAAGCTACACTAGTTCTAGTGACATGAGAGAGGTTATCTCTAACAAGTAGGAGGTGGAGTACCAATAGTAGGGAGACCATTAGGAACTATTTTGATGTAAAGATATGTAACAACTATGGATGAACTATAGTATTATGAGGCCATAGTCTTTAGGCATTATCTATACAATCCTTGATGGGTTGACTATAGGGCTAAGATTGTAGGTGGTGTAGGTACAATGACACTAGGTTAGTGGGCTACATCTATAGGTGGCTAGGAAGGTATAAGGGGATAGGCTCTAGGGGGAAGTGGTGCACTAGGAGGTAGTGGTTTCCTAGGTTCTTAGTTTGTTTAGGAGACATTATACTTATTATGTATATGATTTTTGATACCAACCTATGAGTCGATGCAGTGAGATGCATATTTATTTTAAGAGATACATGTACATGATTGTACTTAGATGATGATTATGAGTATAGACTTATGATTTATAGATATGATATTCATTTATGGTTTGTGGTTCATAGTTTTTTTATTGTTGATTATGATGTGATGTTATATCGATTATGGTTATGCTCATGATGATGTTGATTTGGACCTACCTAGCTAGCCATGTGATGATATATCCTTTTAATTTATGTTTATGATAATGTATGTTATGTATTTGATGCTATCTCATGTGATTATAAGGAAAATTTGATGTTTATTGATGACTATGATGATGTTTATGACATTTATGATTGTGGTTCTTGATGATGTCATGTATTGATGTGATGATTTAATTTCATGTTTAGAGATGATCATGTTTATGATATTGATATGATTATGGTGTTCATGGTTAAGTTTAATGAGTATATGCTTCCTCATTTAGATTTAGATGTGTGGTGAAAAATGGCTTATTGATTTTTATTCATGGATATTATGATGTTAATATGATGTTGATGGGATGGATATTTTTGTTCATGATATGATGATGATGTTATGTGACATGGTTATGATTATGGTCATGTTGTTTAAAGTGAAGCACATAAAGTAAGTTAAATAACAAAAAAATATGTGATAAAGAGAAGATAATCAAGAGACAAATGTCTAAGTGAATATATCAACCAGTGTGAGAGGATAAGAAGAGGGCACGATGATTATTCTTTGGAAAGGACTAAAATAAACCAAAGTTAGATTGGATTAAAGAACATAAGCCCTTAGGATGCTTCACATGAGCATTCGTTAGTTGGTTAAAAATGTGTCTTGATCACATTATGTCAAGTGAGCTAAAAAATCCCTTGCTTATAGTGGATAAAGGGAAGATGGATGAAAATGGAACCTTCTTGTGAGACTAACATGCTTATTATAAAGGTTATCAAAGATTTAGTATAAACAAGTCCATGTCATATAAGGTGTAGACTGATCGATGTAGGAAGTCTACTCATGAGAGTCAATTGTAGTTTTCAAAATTCTTTTTCTTTTTCTATGTTTTGATAATGGTTCTTTTGCTATTTTGTTGTTGTTTGGGAGGGTTGGGGAAGTTGATCGATATGGGAAGCTTCCAAGAAATTTCTATGTTTTGACAAGTGCTTTACTCAACCATACTTCAAGGGAATGGTCTAAGTTTGTGTGCTTTATTTAATGGTTTTGGTAGTTATCCTTCAAGGGAGAAGTCTACCTTACTTTGAGCAATTTTGATATGTTTTTGGTAGTTGTCCTTTAAGGTACCAATTTGTGAATGCTAAAAATGTCCCATGATTATTTTAGGTTATGAATTTGATTTTGTTTTTTCTTGACTTAGACTTGCTTATATAGGCTTAAAGGTTCTCCTTTTATGAAAGCAAAAATAAAAGCAGAAGAAGGTTGAGTAGGTGTGAAAGAGGTTTGGGTGACAATGACCATGGGAATCTATCCTAGGGAAGGGGTGGAAAGTACCATTAGAATAATTCCATAGGTAGAGCCATGGTACCCATTATTAAATATTATGCTATGATTGTGATGGATAATCACATGATTTAGGTTTAATTGGTTGCCCCTAAAATAGGTAGATGAACATGGTTTGAAAGAAAGGGATGAGCTTAAGCTAGACAAAAGGTGAGTTTGATCCTTTTAAAAAAAGAAAGTATTCATCTATGAAGCATTAAGGGGCTCATGTTTTAGGTTTCCCTCAAGAGAGGATAACTATTAATCTCATGATTTATACTTATACGTTCTGATATAAGGTTCAAGCCAATTGAAATCAAATTTGCCTCAATTTATTTTATCCATATTAGTGAAATGTTTTTTTTACTTTAGGATGAGGCCTCTGATATTAAATTCTTGCACTTTAAGGTGTTTTTTATAAGCACATTTGATGTGTTCTTGATATACATGAAGATGGGTAAGAGTAGTTAAATGACACTCATCAAGTATCTCAAGCTAGGCTAAACATTCTTGATGATAATCACTCTAAAAAAATATATCTTTTATAGATATGCAAAGAGAGAGAATTTATAATTCGAGAGAAAAAAAAACCTTGGTGCCAAAAACCAAAGAGAAAGGGGTATCACTTGTAGGGATTTGAATGCTAGTATGATAGGCCCATAAGGTAAAAGGGATGTGCAAATGCTAATTCTGACCAAATGTGTTAATTATTTTAGTTAGCATGTTGTTGAGATTATTGTTTGAGGCTTCTATCTATCCATTTTATTGAGGATGATAGGGTGAAAAGAAAATTAACTTGATACCAAATGTATCATAAAGACATTGGACTTGTTTTTTCTTTAAAGATTTACCATTGTTAGTGATAATTTTGTGATGAATATCAAAGTGGTAGATGATGTGATGATTGATAAAGTCAATAATATTTTTAGCTTTGGTCAAGACAAGAGGAATATCCTCTACCCATTTAGTAAATTACTTTGTCAAAATGATGATAAAATGATGTCATTGTGAAGATTGGGGGTTAATTTCACCAATAAGGTCTAGACCCCATTATGAAAAGGGCTAAAAATCTATGGATACGTGAAGACTATGGCTAGGTGCATGATGTAAATTAGCATGTTGTTAACACTTAACACACTTTTTCACATAATAATAATAGTATTGGTTAAGGGTAGGTTAGTAATAGCCAAGGCAAAGGATGCATTTAGTGATGGCTAGGCCACTAAAATATCCCCCATAAATCCCATCATGATTTTCCTTGATAGCATGAGAGGCTTCATGACTATGTAAGTAGTAGAAGAGGAGACAATAAAAGACACATTTATAAAGGATTCCCCCTAGAATGGTATAATGTGAGGTACTCTATATAAACACTCTTTGAGCATTCTTAGAAAGACCAGAATGAATGATGGCAAGGTTAAGATGTCAAAGGTCTGTTGATACCAAAGGTCATGTTGGGCCTCCTCCACATTAAATATGGTGGGAAAGTATGATTTGACATAAGAGGACTAGGTAAGTATATGGAAAATGATAGATATATTAGATTTAGAGGATGCAGAGGGGATTTGAGAAATGAGGGAGGCCATCGTATTAACAAAATTGTTCATGGATCACAGAGTGGTTTGGATATGGTAGTTATCAAATGATTCTAAGAGTAAATCAACTAATTATTTTTAATATTTAAAAACATCATTATTATACTATAAATATCCATTGATTTGATTGATTACAAGTTAAGAGTCATCAAAAATTTTGATCATTTTGACTCCCAAGGCTAATGCAGTTTGAGGGCCTATTACTAGGGCTTCATACTTAGCCATATTATTGGTACATTAAAAATCTAGATTTAAGGATAAAGGAAAGGTTTAACATGAAGGGGGATAAGTATAATTATATCTCCCTCATCACATTGACACTTTGATACATTTTAAAACATGTTCACTTCATAAGTGAAGTCTTCTTGAGAGGGTCTTGATGGACTCATTGAGAAACCAAGAGGAGGAGGTTGATCATCTACTAAAGGTGTGTAAGTTAATTAGTTGGTAATGACTTGAAATTTAATTGAATTTTACTAAATAAACTCAAGGTCAAACTTAGCTATCATGAGCCACCTAGTCATACATTAGTTTTGGTATGGCTTAGAGTGCATATAACTGAGTGGGTTAGTGTTGGTTATGACATAGGTCTTATGATTAAGAAGGTAGTGGTGAAGGTTGGTGGCCATGAAGACCAAGGATATGCAAATATTCTTAGTATGGGTATACCAAGTTTCATATTATGAAAGTGTACAATTGAGGTAGTAGATGACTTGCTCTTTATTTTGTTCATCTTGATAAGCAAGCATTGCCCCTAGGGAATGGTCAGTGGTGGAGATATAAAGGTAAAAAGGTTGATCATACTTTGGAGAAATGAGGATAAGTGGAGATAAAAGGTACTATTTGAGTAAATCAAAGGCCTTTTGATAGTTGTTGTTCTACTTAAAAGATACATCCTTATTTAGAAGGTGGTGGAAGGGTTGGCAACAGTTTGAGAGTTGAGAGATAAAACAAAAAATGGATTGGAGCTTCCCTTGTTAGATGAAAAGTTGCTTGAGGTTGATTGGAGGAAGCATGTTGAGGATTGCTTTGATTTTGGCTAGATAAAATTTGATTCCTTGAAGGGATATAATGAATCCAAGGATCTTTCCTAAAAAAACACCAAAAATGCACTTCTTGGGGTTAAGGTGAACATGGTAATGGATGAGTCACTCAAAGATAATCTTGAGAACAACTAAATTATCCTTACGATATTTGGATTTCCCAAGAAGGTCATCAATATAGTCTTCTATGATTTTATGAATAAGGTCATGGAAGATGTAGGTCATAGCATGTTGGTAGGTTGCACCCATGTTCTTTAGTCTAAAAGGTATAACCCTATAGTATAAACTTCCCCATGGGGTGATAAAAGTAGTTTTGTGTTAAACTTCAAGGGCAATTAGGATCTAATTATAACTTGAGAATCCATCCATAAGAGATATAATCTCAAGGTTGGCTATAAGATCAACTAGCTGGTTAATGCTTGGTAGAGGAAAGTCATCCTTTAGTCAAGCAAGGTTAAGGTCATGAAAGTTCACACAAATGTGAAGTCCCCCTGTGTCTTTGGTGATAGGTACGATATTGGAGACCCATTGGGGATAGTCAATGGGTTGAAATAAATTGATGTATAGGAGATGTTGAGGCTCTTCTTTAATGAGAAAGGATATGTGAGGATGCATTCATCAAAGTTTTTTGCCTAATAGGATTAACATCATGGTTGGTGACTATGTTTTGGGTGGCAATGGAGGGGTTGATGCTTGGCATGTTGTAAGATCTAGCAAATTATATGCTATAGTACTATAGGAAGGAGGGGAAGTCTCAAAGCTCTTTAGAATTGAGAAATTGGCCAATTTTGACAATGCATGGGTTGTCTAGAGTGCCCAAGCTAATATCCATAGTGGATTCATTCAACATAGTTGAAGTCTCAGGGGGAAGAGATTTATGGATAAAAGAATATGGTGTATTAAGATATTTGAGAATGAAATTATCATCCTGACACTATATGGTATTAATGGTAAGAGAGTCATCTCCCATTATCTTAGGATGGGTTAGAGGAATGGTTATGATTACCCCATCCTTTTGATAAGTCAAGGGTTTGAGGCTGGTCATGTTGATGAAAAAATAATTAGGGGGATGATATTAAAATCCTTATCTATCAATGGTGTAGTGGATGGGATTTCCTCGTCAATGATAGTAATGGGAGGTGGGATGGTTTATTATTGAGGTGGTGTGAAAATGAGAGCATTATTTTTGTGAGGTTTTTAGTTTTGGATTGGAAGAAACACATGCTTCCCATACTCATACTGACCTAGGTAAAATCCATTCCAAGCACACCTATAGAGGTATTTTTTGACAAACTCTAGTTTATCTAGGTAAAAGAAGCTAGAGGTGAATGGTCAAGGTGTGAAAGAGGTGGAAAAAGTGTCAAGGGGTTTATAAAGTCCCCTATAAATGAAGTTGTTTTAACAAATTGAGGGCTCAAAAGGAATAATGGTTTTAATATTAGGGTTATAACTGGGTTGGTGGTCAAGTTTACCATACTCTTGGGGAGTAAGGAGAGCATCAAGGGTCAGAAGGTGGTATTCCCCCAATGAAAGGTGTAGGAATATTGATTCTAAAGGGTCCATTATGGGGATTTGAGTAGAAGGAATGGATGAAATTATGGATGTTTAAGTGGAAAAATAAGATGTATCTTCATCTTTTACCAAAAAAATATTGTTGGATGGAGGAAGGAGAACATCATTAGGTTGGTACATCATGTTGTATGATATGAAATGGATCAAGTTAGTTTGTATAGTAAAAACTTGACCTTCATGCTCAAATTTGATGTACTGACATAGGGTGGATGGAACATAACCCATGGAACAAATCTAAGGGCATCTTAACAAGATGTACTAGAATTCTCCTTATAATACATAGAAGAGCTTAAGAAGTGTGTAGGGTCCTAGGTGAATGTGAAAGACAATAATTCCTAGAGTTGTGACCATGGTATCATTATATGTTTACAGTATCACTGTGGATTTCAACATGATGTTCTTAGTTAATTTGAGTTGGTTTTAGGTGTTGGAAGAGATGATGTTGATACTAGCTCCTCCATCAATCATAACCCTCTTGATGTGGGTCTGGTTGATATAGGTGGTAATGAGGAGAGGAGGATCTAGATCATCTAGATGGATACATGGTATTTCTAAATCCTTGAAGATAACAAGGATATAAAAGTGAAGAGGTTCATCAAATGTTTTTAAAGTTTGAGGGTCTTTTGGCCTCACTTCTATATATTGCAATGCTTCTATCATTACTTGATGATGGTGGGGTGTGGGATTTATTAGTTCATATAAACTCATCTTTACCAATGTTTGGTGAAGATATTTCAAAACTACTCATTGGATTGACTAAGATAAATTAGAGTGAGAGGGTTATAATATGGACACTTTGGGTTTGGTTAAAGGTAAAGGTGCTTGGTATTGATCAACTGGTTAGGTAGAGGAAGAGGGATATGTCCATGGAATGGACACCTTTATCTTCCACTTATCCTTTGGTTGAGCTTATGATTGGGTGACCACATGAATGGTTTGGATCAAAGGAGGAGTTAGGATAGGTGATTACTTTGGATCATATTCACTCTAAGGTGGAGTGGAGGGGTGGGTACGTGGTGGTCGATGGCTATTGGTTCTTGGATCGATGTTGGGATTATAGGGGGATCATCTGATAATAAGTCATCCTCATGATATAATTGATGAGTTAATGCTTAGAGAGATTTATAGTTCTTTGTGTCATGTTTAGGTGTCCTATGGTATGAACATATTAGTTTTTCATTATACCAAGATGGTTTATGACTATGTGGATCAAATGGTCTAATAAGTGGAAAGGTTAATTAAGATGCTTATAATAGCCACTATCAGATGGTTGAGTAAGACATGGGTAATGGTGGTAAAGGCATGGAGGACTTAGGTTTGGTAGTGGGAGTGAAATCCCTTTTAGGAGTGGTCTTGATGATCAAAGACTTGGGTGAAGGGGTGCCCTCTATGGATGGTTTGGGTTTTTGTAGAGAGGTTGTGGTTTGGGGGTTAGAAACTTTTGGGGTATATGCTCAAGAGATAAGTATTTTATTTATAACTAGTTGGGAGATAAGAGGTATGCCCATGGGTGGCACGATGAAAATAGGTGTGGCTGAAATTAAAAGTGATGATGTAACCAAAAGTAGTGGTTGGGTTTTTATTGGGATGGTTGGCTTCCTGATTAAGGTAAAGGGATGAGGTCCCAAAATAGAGGGCAAAGTGGAGATGAGAGGTAGAGTTTTAGTTTTGTAGGTTTTAGGTGGTTTTACCTTCTTTGTTGTCTTAGCTTGGGGTTTGTTTGATAGGTTTAGTGGGTTTAGGTCCAAATTTATTGATGAGTGATTAATATTGTGGGTAGGAAATGTGCCAAGGTTTTTGGTGGGTTTGGTTAGAATGGTAGAAGGTTATTTGGTGACTTTGGGTGAGTTTGGGTCTAGTGGTGTTGTTATGGTTTGATGGGTATAGGTGTTTGGTGGTTGGGTTATGGTGATAGTGGATTTGATAGTTTAAAGGGTGGGTTATTTAGACAAATTGTGCTCATAATTGGTTTATATGGGAGTTTAATCTATTTCTAAAAGGTGGTCTAGTCTAGATTATAATCAAATATGAATTCCAAGTTTTTAGCCAGTCTAGAGAAAGGTTTATTAAATGGTGTAAATATCATATTACTGGAATTAAAGGATCAACCTAGGGGTTAAAGGGAAGGAATAATTACCTCATCCTTTTTTTAATTAAAAGGTTCCAATATCTAGGAGGGTGACTCCTTGGTGGCAGGTGTAGGCAAGGTGGTTTCTTCTTTAGGAGTGATTGTTAAAGGAAGAGTGGATTATTATATGATTGAAGAAAATGATAGAGTGGGAGAGGTATCCTTCTTTTATGTGCATATAAAATGAGAGGTTTGTGTCTCCAATACCTCAATAAGTGGAGTGGCTAAAGGGGTGATTCGGTTAATAGTTTCCTTAGAAATGAGTTAACCAAGAACCATATTGATAGTATGGGCATCATGGGTATGAGAGGATTTTGATTTGTTTTTATTGTTGGTAGAAGGAGTGTGTTTAGGAAATGGTTGTTTAAATATGTAAATTGATTGGTTTGAGGGTGAATTATGGTTATAAAAAATAAGCTCTCCCTTGTTAATGAGGGTTTGGATAATGCTATTAAAGGTATTATACCTACTAACATCATACCCAATGACTTGGTAGAAGGTACACAATTTATTCTCCTTATACTAACCAAGTGCAAGATGAGAAGAATTGAATTATTATGTAGGTTTGATTAGGGGAATATATATGATATTGGAATTTAACAATTTCTCTAAGATTGAAGCATATGACTCCCCAAGTGGAGTAAATTATTTTCTAGTGTTGCAGTTTGGTTTCCTAGTATTTTGATTACAGGAATTGGAAGAGTTAGATTGATTAACAATGGGTAGAGGGGAGGTCTTAAGGATAACCACATTCATAGTTACCTTATTCTTGGAATTAGTATTGGTTTTGTTTTTGGGTTTATAGGAGGTCTCATTTGATTTAAAGGTGGAGCTCTTATTTCTTAGTTTCAACTTCCCCTCATCAGTGGCCCTATTCTCTAGTTTTCGTGCCATAGTGAAATCTTCATCAAAGGTCCTAAATATTTGGACGTGTAAAGTAGAGGAGACTTGTTTGGTAGAGGCTTAGTAAAAGAGTTCAATTAGATTAGGTTAGGGTATAAATAAGGATAATTGGTTTATTAGACTTCTCTAATAGGCCACAAAATTAGTAATATATTCATAATCAAATTGCTGAATGGAGTAGAGATCAATGATGGAGAGTTTCTTAGAGATATTTATGGAAAAGTGATATAACAAATTTGAAATAGTTGGGTAAAAGAGGGAGTGATTTGCAATAAAATTATACCAATCTATTTTTAGTTCCAATAGAGACATGGGGAAGGTATGAATAAGGAAAGCATCATCATAGGTAATAATATAACATGAATGCCTAAAAGTTAATGGTACTATTGAGGGTCCTCCTTACTTTAAAACTTCCAAAAATTCAAATTCTCTCATTGATGAGGGTATGGTCAAATGGGTATGGATGGGTGAATTGGTTCATTATAGATTTGGTCATATGATAAAATATAATGAGCTCTATAAATGGATGAATCCAAAGTAGTCATCTTGTCCATTAGCATTTTAACAAGGTCGATTTGGGGTTATGCACTCTCATAGTTATAAGGTAGGCTATATTAGGTCTAGATAGGTGTAACATATGGGTATATAGTGTGGGGTTGAGAATATACCACATATTGGTATGTGGTCATGGGTGATTGGGATGATGCCACATACAAATATGAGGAGATTAGTAGTTGGGTGAAAGGTAGAGGTACATACCCTTATGGGTTAGGTATGTAGCTTGGGTTCTATAAAATGGGTGATTATTGAGAATTTAACATAGATTAAGTAGGAGGTATGGCTGGGTTAGTATATAGAGGGTAGGTGGTCACTTTGGTACTAATGGGTGGAAGGGTGGAAGGTATGGGAATCACCAAGCTTTGAAATGGAGTAGAGGTAGGTAGGATAGAAATGAGAGGAATGGTGGTGGCACTAACAAAGTTTATTCTTATAGTAAAGGAAGTACTAGTACCCAAAGGTTGGGTTTATCCTAAACTAAGAGGGTTATTAGTTGGGGAAGAAGTTGTTTGGGTGTTGCTTGGTTGAGTGGGTTGGTTTTGAATGGTGGTATCATTGGGGTTATTGGTAGAAGATGATGCTTGGGTGACTAGAGGTTGGGCAGAGATGGTGGATATAGAAGTGTCACCCATAAAGTGGGATGGAATGCCATAGGGTTGGTTAATAGGTGGAACCAAAGTAGGGGTACGATGGGATATGGTTTTAAGGTAATGCTAGACAACTATGGGGTTGTTATCCAAAAAGGTGGTAAAATTTGCATCACCTTAGCTACCATCTGAGGGATGGTAAGACTTATAGAAAGGTGGGGATAACTCTCTACATCTAAGATATACTCCATGGATGAAGGGGAGGAGGAAGATGGATGATTAGGAGGTGGGTCTTATGTTCTTGGTTTCTTAGTTGTTTCCTAGTAAAAACCATGCAGATGAAGAAAGAAGGGAGATATAAGTAATCTCATAACTAAAAAAAAGAAGACAAGAAATGATCAAGGAAATAAAACACACACTAGATTATTTTAAATCCTAATGTTATTTTTAGTCTCTTTTGTGGCTTATGCCTTAAGCTTTAAGAATTATGTGATCCAAATTGGCTTGCAGAGTGGATAATAGAAAACAAGTCTATGGTTGGTTTCAGGTTGTGTTTAGGCTCTAAAAGGGATTTGTATTAGAGGTAAGTATTTGGCTTGATATTGGATCCTACCCCCTCACTTTACACACCATAATGATAATGGTGTCAGGTGATTATCTAAGATATACCAATTGTCAGAGATTATACTCAACCAGAGAGCTAAGTTGGTTCTCCCCTTGGTGATGAAATCTAAGTAGGATAGCCAAGAAAGGTAACTTGTAGGTAATGAAACCCTAGTTGGGCCTTATGTCAATGTTTAATTTTTGATTAACTATGAGTGCTTTGGTCTTATGTGTGTGACAAGAGTGAAACTATGATTGAATTACTTTGCTTTAATTTTAGACTATATGAGCTAAACTTGCAAGCAACCAATTTATGTGATTAATTTTAATCCCAAAATGAAATTTTGATTTCATTATATGAGAAAAAAGATAAGAACAATAATCACCTAGATTCAACTATGAACCCAAGAAAAGACTCATGGGTCTTACTGGGTGTGCTAGAATGTTTCAGAGAAATTTTGCTTATGTTCTTTAGAAGGAAGAGAAAAGAAAATTGAGAAGGGTGTGGTAGAAAAACTTGATATATTGTGTGCACATTGATACAAATGAGTGTAGATACTCCTCTTTGTATTTGGAGGAATGACCTACAGATAATAAATCACTCAAATAAATGGTTTGATTAGTTATATAGTTTGGTGGATTGTCTAGCAAGCTAGATCCAAAAAGCATGAGACCCTTTGGAGGATATCAATCCATGATTTTAAATAATCAAGTTCTAGAAATG
Organism: Torreya grandis; assembly: GCA_037957365.1. Taxonomy (NCBI): domain Eukaryota; kingdom Viridiplantae; phylum Streptophyta; class Pinopsida; order Cupressales; family Taxaceae; genus Torreya; species Torreya grandis. Next base: position 1,464,536 of record JARHVA010004511.1, read on the forward strand.
AAAGATAAATTACTTGCATAAATAATATAAGGTACTACAATTAAATACAAGTACTTGATAAATGAATAGGTGAATTTGACTAATTTTAGAAATAATCTGTCAATATTAATGCTAAATAGGTTCAAGTCTGTGATTAGGTAGAGGGCCTAAAACTAAGATTTAGTTGAGGTTTGGTGAGTGAAGATAACTTGCTATTATTTTGTCACACAATGACCATCAATGGTTATGGTGATTATCGATGGTTAGAGTAACCATTAGTGGTTGAGGTAACCATCAGTGATTAGGATAGACTATTAGTGGTTAGGGTAACCATTGATGATTATTATGGGTTGGGTCTAGGTCAATAAAAGGCTATTTTGATAAGGTCATAGAATGGAATTTTGAGAGATGGGTTTTGACTGGGTTGATTTTGAAATAGAAATAAAGTAACTAAATATTAAAGATAGATACTTAACTTGTTGGTTGTTGATTTGATAAATAGTTGAGGTGGTTGATTAAAAAACTCATTGATGGAGTCTAAGGAAATTTTGATAGGGTGATGATACTTCTTTGTTGTCTGATGGGTGACAACACTTTATACCTTTATCACTCTTACTGGTTCATTGGATCATTGGAAGAATACTTATAAAAGGAACTCTTATGTAAGAGGATCTAGATCTAGATGCAGATGATTGATCAATCTCCCTCTTAATTCATGTTATCCTCCTCTCTTTTTTTAGGAATGAAGGAGAGGTACAACAATATGTTAATAAGATTTTCAACAAGTAGTTCAAATTTAGCTTTCACATGCATTGGTTTTCACATGAATTATATGAGCTAAATATAAGAAAACAAGCTCGAGTGGATTGGAGTTTGATTATTTAGGTGGTAGAGACCTGACCATTGGTATTCAAGCTTAACTATTGACAATTAAAGTGACCATTAGTGGTTAAGGGTCAAAGGCTATGTTGGGTCAAAAGGTGGGTTAGTCAATTTGTCATTCTAACTTGGGTTTGTGGTCATAGGGGCTCTGGATGGTCTTTAGGGGGTTCTAAGGTGGTTTAGGGGTATACCAACATCTAGAACTACTATGTATGGTTTTTTAGTGTCTATATTCTCCATGGCTCATTACCCATGTACTTTGGTAAGATGGATTAGCAACAATAGTGAAATTTGGATACATTGTTATAATGGAATTGGAACTACACTTTTTTTATTTGATAAGGTAAAATCTAAGTTTTAAAGGGACCTAGAACAACCAGAGCATAGTATAAGAGTATTAACAAGCCATCAACATGGCTGGAAAACCAAAAAATTAAAAGTTATAGAACTATAAACAAAAAAAAAAGGAAACCCAAATAAAACTAGGAGGAAAGTCCCTCTTAAGGTGCTTTAGCAACTGCAGTGTCCTTTTATAGAATGATCTATTTTTACTTTGAAATTTTTGCTCGAGTGTGGTTCTAAGAGCCTTCAACTACTTCTCTAGGGAATATAAGTTTGGGATACTTTTTTTATTTATCTTACATGGGTGAATGCTTAGGGGGACCCCCTTGGGGGAGCCTTGAGGGGGGACTTTAAAACCTTTGGTGATTGAAAGGTAGGGGATTGAGTGGGTTGTGTAAAAAGGATGAAATCTTGAATTATGGATTCAACTTGTCTATGGAGTAAATTCTAGTCCTGAATGAGTTTGTCCAGACCCAACCCTACTTTTTGAACCTTCAAGTTAAAATTCTCAAGCTGTAGTTTGTTCTTTTCTAGCTCATCCATAAAAAAATATTTTTCTTTTCAAGCTATATTCATAAGGGTACCTAGTTATAGAGAAATAGGTTTTAGTTTGGGGCTAAATAGTTTAAGGGGGAGATCATCAAGGGGGACTTTGATAAAATGTCCTAGGGGGTGCAATCAGAGAGCTGGTTAGATCCCTTAGTGGGATCCTCCATCAAGAAGTCCTCCCTAGAGGAGGAACCCCTAAGGGGGACCTCCCAACCATAGAGAGTTTGGAAATGTTTAAATAAAAGGATAATCAAGCCTTGGTGAAGGATGGGATTTGTGTCATTCACTTAGTGCAATAGTACAATACTCTCAAGGGACTTTAGTAGAAAGTAGGGAAAATTGATTTTATATCCAATGAAATGATTTAGAATCAAAAAATGGTGGGAGAAAATAAGTGTATATTTACCTTTAAGTGTCATGTATCACATGATTTGAAGGAAAATGTAATGCTAGTTTCATTAAAGATTAGCCTGTGGAAAGCCTTTTTTATTTGTTTACACAAAGTTGTTTGTTTTAAAAAAGTGTTGCAGTGACTCTTATTTTTTTACTGATCTTTAAAATCCTTTGTGCTTACACATGGCATTCCAATTTCTTCACCAATTAAATCCTCCAAAATTTTAATAGTGATGCTATGGATGGTCACTTTTCACTTGTTCCTGGCCACCACAAAGTCATGGGAAATCTCAACATTATGTTCCATAACCCATTCTATGAATTTTGTGATCCCCTCTTTTTTAACTTCTTCCATACTTTCTTCTATTCTTGGATCTCCTTATAAGAATAGGTTCCAACCTATCCCTATCACCCCCCAAGGAGACTATGTGTGTAGAGCCAAAATAGGTGGAATGATGTTTTTGGATGGGGTGAATTTGAAAAGAGCACAAATGGTTTAGAAGTCCCATTGAAGGCACATAAAAATAATTAAGATCCCTCTCTTTAGAATAATTTTGGATCTACCTAATTGAGATTTTCCCATTCAAGATGAGGTCATATATGTGTGGATAAATTATTTTTTTAACTTGCATTGGTACTTTTATCTCATATGGCATTAAGAACATTATATGGGATGCTACCTGTATAATGATAGTTAGATAAAAGGTGGAGATCAACTCCAATGTTGGTGAGGAGGTCAGCCACCCCATTCCCTTCCCTATAGGTGTGTATGATTTGAACATGAGATACACCCTTTAGGAGATGCTTAGAATCATCAATGATGTACTTAATGTTGTGTGAGGGTGTAGTATTTCTTTATAAGGAATTTAAGATGTTCATCTAGTCTCTATTAATGATGATCTTATTATGGTTGATGATTATCAACAACTGTATACCCCATAGGGTGGCCTTAGCATTAGCTAGGAGATTCATTTGGGTTCCCATTGGACCCACATATGTAACCAACATCTCCCCTTTAGAATTCCTTATAATACCTTCACCCCTTGTAGGACCTAGGTTACCCTTGGAGGCATCATCAAAGTTCAGTTTCACTTTGTTTAAGTTCATATATGTAATTAGTAATTTTATTTTAATAATGAATAAAAAATTTGATTTAGTCATTAAAGGAGGGTTTTAGATTAATTAGATATATAAATAACACTATGTATTATTTTTTCTAGTTTGGTAGGACTTTATATACATAGATTTAGGATGAAACTAAAAATTAAGCTAATGGTTATTTAGTGTTTAAACCTAAAATGTTGAAATCTAGGTTGGTGTTATCTAGATTACATTAAAGGCGTATCTATAAATGAAATGGCACAAGGGTGATAATCAGATCTATAGTAGGTCAATTAGATACTAAACTTAGATATAAGCATACACTAAATTTATTATACTGAGATAGTCTAAATATGGAAAAATAAAACTATGCCAGATATAGAAATGACAAAGAAGTGAAGTAATTAGCTTGTTTTGATGTTAATGCAACTCTAGATCTATAACATGTTAAAAATAGGTGGGAAATAGATTTTGGAATAGTTACCAGATTTTGGATCTAATGCTTTTTTCTCTCTAGATAATAATGTTAGTCTAGAATGGTTGCATTAATACTAATGTTTAGGTTCAATGCTAGTGTAATATATGAAATATTTTTTGAAACATGATTCAACCACCTATATGATTTTGGGTTCTACTTCACCTTTGATTTGATACATTCAAATCTAGGTCATTGATAGTCATTACTTGTCAAATGGAAAAAACCCTAGATTTACATCTTCAATATGACCATGGGGAAAAATAGGTTAGTGGCTACATGATGTTGAGCTAATCCCAATGAACCCACTATTAAAAGAATATACCTACATATCCAATAATTTGAAGAGGGACTCAGACTGATGTAGTTCTCCCTTATGTGTTGTATTGTGTGTAATGCAAGAACAATAGTGACATAACTTGTAACTTGGAAGATTGAGATCTTGGGATACTCTTTTAGTAATTTATACCTATAGATGTGTTTTACCTATGATCGGTATGGAAATAGTGAAGTTTTGATCAATTGAATGCTTGATAGAGTGTTATTGATAAGTTTCATTGGTCTCTTTGGTATTTTCTAGGTGTTGTTAGGTGAGGAATGAATGATGGTTGATATTATATTTATATCAATTCCTTTAGAGTAATAACTCACATTAAATCACTTAGGTCAATAATTAGGATACATTTCATTTGAAAAGTAGATGAGTTTAGGGCACTAGACACTTGTGTTGGGATAAGATAGTAACATCTACACTACTATCTAACCTAGACATTAGTGTTGAGGGAACATGAGAATAGGTATAGGTTCATAACTTGTAGAGATGGAAGATAAGTACATTTTAAGTATTTTGGTCAATATATAAGACTTGGGTTATTAATATAAGATTGGTTAGACTAAGAGATATAAGATAAGAGAATAATGATATAATAGATGCAAGACTTTTAGAAGTGGGAAAGGTAGAGAATTGAGAGCAACAACCAAGGTCTGAGTTTGCTAAGTGTAGAATACTATGGTGATATATAATCACAAAATATCATCTATATTTACCCCACCATAATCTAATAATGAAATTTATAGTTTAAAGGAAAGGAATGCATACCTAGGTGTGTATGCACACCTTTCTTTACATGTACACAACATACATGATTTGATGGTGACTAACTTGCAACTATGAGCTTGTTATAGTATAAAATCAGTGCATCTAATTTTTATTAAAAGTAATTGAAATATATTGAAATTTAAAGAACAAGGTTTAAGAGTACACGTGTGTCAATATAACTGCCTTGCCTATTGGCAATTTGTTTTGAAAAATATGTATCATTGTAAGGATATGAAAACTAATATTAAGATAAATATAAATAAATCTTTAAAGTGAATATATCTAAGGGGATATATATATATATATATATATATATATATATATATATATATATAGATAGATAGAGAGAGAGAGAGAGAGAGAGAGAGAGAGAGAGAGAGAGAGAGAGAGAGAGAGAGAGAGAGAGAGAGAGAGAGAGAGAGAGAGAGAGAGAGAGAGAGAGAGATTATGAGGCACATGCCCTAAATTTGGAGCAAAAGTGAGTTTTCACTTGGTAGTTGAGATTAGCTCAACCATGAAACACAATGATACTCATAACTTAGTGAGGATAGATGATCAATTCTAATGTAAAAAATTGGAAATATTGAGTGATTTTATCATCTCAATCATACAAAATGTGAACATATATATATATATATATATATATATATATATAGAGAGAGAGAGAGAGAGAGAGAGAGAGAGAGATTATAAGGCACATGCCCTAAATTTAGAGAAAAAGTGAGTTTTCACTTGGTAGTTGAGATTAGCTCAACCATGAAACACAATGATACTCATAACTTAGTGAGGATATATGATCAATTCTAATGTAAAAACTTGGAAATATTGAGTGATTTTATCATCTCAATCATACAAAATGTGAACCAACTATTGTAGTAGATTGGATCAATAAAATCTCATAAATTTTTGTGGGGTATTAATACCAAAAAATTCCATGATATGGTAACAATACATAAAATAGTTTTGAAATCTAAAATTGATTTGGATTTTTAATACTAGGCATATGTTGCATTACATATGCACCTTAGATATGTATGATGATGAAACTATGTATAACAATAGTACCAATGTATATAATTCTACCACAAATATAAATATGAATCATATAATTGTGTGTTTTAGCTAATTTATATAATTGTGTAAGCATGGAGAACATGCTTCTAAAACATGCCCACACTATATATGATAAAAATTAAAAATTGATATAAATACTAATATGGAGGTCAAGTTTCTAAAACATGCCCCCACTATAATCTGGAGATGATGAATACTAAATATGTGTGGAAAACATGCCTCCAAATCATGCCCCCCAATTAATTTAAGAACTATTAATGTGTGGAAGCCATGCCCATGTGACATTCCCACACTTAATCTAAAAACTGTGCCAAGTGTGGATAACATGACTGTATGACATGACCCCATTAATATTCCCCACCTTTGAGGTGAGGGAAAGATATAAACTGGTAGTTACCTCACCTAAAAAATATAAGACAACTATATACTCTATAAATTTATCCATGTAGAATATACAAGGAAACATGTATAGGTAAATGTATCATTAAAGCACATAGAACTAATGCGATCACATTTAGGCCTAAAATACATGATAAATACAATGGAAATATATAGCTATTAATAATACAAGATCAATAAGAAAACAAAAATACACACAAGCGATCACTCAAAATCAAGTCAAAAGGCAATGGTCTAAGGAGGACTACAAACAAGGGTCATGTTTTAAATTCCACACAATCTAATGGACACAACTTAGTCAAGTGTCCATAAAGTAAAGGATGATATACTAAAATGTCCATATAACAAACAATGAAATGTAACTATCAATGAAAGAATACGTAGGCACGAGGGATAAAAGTAAAGGGACATATTCAAATGATCAAAAGAGGAATACAATACATTCAAGGAAGTGCATAAAATAAATCATAAGTAACTAACATAATCTTGTCATAGTAGCTCATGGATCTGATGTGTTACGAAAAGTATGTCAAATGTGTAAAATATCAAGTACCTATTGTAAGATATAATCATGTATAATAGGCATGTGTAATCTTATGTAATATATTTACACAAGTTCATAATGTTCATTAGGATTTTTAAATTCTTTCCTTTATGTGTAGCAAGGTAGTATACACCTTTTCCTAGCCTTTCTATAACTATAAATGGTCCCAACTAGTTTATTTTAAACTTTAATTTTTCTCATTTTATGTATTAGTATTCTTTTGATTTTATTATAGTACTAGGTCACCCAAATTAAATTCAAATGGCCTAAATTTTTTGTTATATTCTCATTTTACATGATCTTGATAAATGTGTAGGTGCTTATCAACCTGTGTGCATTTTTCACTCAACTCTTCTAATTGATGCAATCACTTTTCATGGTATTCATTATCTCTGATGATGTCTTTTAGATAAACATGTAAGGAAGGTATCTCAAGTTCAATCGATAAGATAGACTCTGTACCACATACCAAAGAGTAAGGTGTGGCCTGAGTAGGAGTGCATACATTAGTTTGGTATGCACATAGAGCAAATACCAACTATTGTTGTCAATCAGTATTATATCATTCAACTATTTTTCCAAGTATTTTTACAACTTTTTTATTAGTTTCCTCTACTTGGACATTACCTTATGGGTAATTAGGTGTAGAAAATGTATTCTTAATATTCTATTTATTAAAAAATCATCTTATTCTCTTATTTTTAAATGATGTTCCATTATCATAAATTATGGTAGAAGGTATGCGAAAATGAGAGATAATATTGGTTATTAGAAACTTGCATATATCATCCCATATGGTAAACTAAAGTGAAATGTCTTCCACCCATTTTTAAAAATATTTTATAGCTATAACGATAAATTTGTGTCCACCAATAGACACTAGATTTACTTTTTCTATTAAATCAAATCCCCATAAGGAAAAGGGCCATGGTGAAATGATTTAATGTAACTCATTTGATGATGATTGATTAAAATTACTATATTTTTGGCATTGTAAACATAATTTTACATGTTCAATAAATTATTTTTCCATTTAAAGATAGTAATAACCTTAGTGTAATAGTTTTTGAGACATGGCACATCTACCGAAATGCCCACCATAATCATTGTCATGTATTTCCAAGATCACAATGTGAGCTTCATATTTGATTAAGCATTGGAGTAATTATCCATCAAAATCGATTTTAAACAAATCATTTCCAATAATAACAAAATTAAAAGATTCACATTGTAACTCCCATTTATCATTTCATGTAAAAGGGTATAATATATTGGTTTGATAAAGAAAATTATAAATATCAATTTACCATTCTATGTTTCCAGTATTGTGAGTAACAAAAATAATGAAAAAGTTATTAATTTGATCTAAAGAAATGGAAGGATTTTATAGCTGGCATATTGTAAAGTTTATGTGACCATCATCAAAATTCATCAAGGATGTTGCACTTGTCATAACATTTGCATGGAGGTTATCTTTGTGTGGAACAATATCAATGAAAAATGTGTCAAAGGTCTATGTGAGTTTATATACCATTTATTTATATGGAAAAATATGTTCTTCCTTAGTTTGGTAGTGATTAATAACTTGGTTAAAAACCAACTATAAATTACCAAAAACTTGGAGGTCTTTTATATTATGCTTAAGTGCTATGGATAAATCGATGATCAAGGCCTAATATTTGGATATATTATTGGTCCAAGAGAAAGCTAATTTGTAATAAAAATTCATGTATTTGCCTTTTGGGGTTCAAAATAAAATGGTAGCACCCATTATTGTTCAAATTTTTGATCCATCAAATAACATTGTCTATGGTGTGGAAGATATGTTATATTCCTTAAACTCATTGTGGAAAGCCTCAGCGAGTTCAAAATAATCTAACAAAGGATATGTGACTAATTAGTTGGATATAACTTGAAATTTTATTAATTTTTGGGATACATATTTTATATCAAACTCTATGAATTACATCACCCATTTGGGTATGTGATTGGTTAGGTGTGTTTTTATTATGAGGAACTTTAATGGATATTATTTAATTATAACATGAACTTCATTATTGAGAAAATAATGTCAAAAATTTAGAGGTAGCAAAAAACAAAGCTAAATATTATTTTTCCATGGTTGTATATTTTAATTTATAACTAAAAAGTTGATGACTGATATAATAGATTTCCTTATCTTAATGGTTATCTTAAAATTGTGCTAGTAGGGCCCCTAGGGCCTTATGGGTAGACAATATGTAAAGAAGTAATGGTCTATCTAGAATAAGAGGCATAAGTACTAGTGGGTTTGATAAATAAGTTTTTATCTTATCAAAGCTTTGTTGGCATATCTCATCCTACATGAATTATTTATCGTTTTTTAGTAGACATATGCAAGGGATTATTTTATTAGATAATTGGGTAATAAAATGTTGTATAGCTTGAATTCAACCCTACAAACATCAAAATTATTTTTGATTGTTTGGTAGTGTCATTTTCACATTAGATTTTATGTTTATTATATCAACCTCAATGCTTCATTGAGAAATAATTTATCTAAGAATTTTTCTCGAAGATGCCCCCACAACACATTTTTTTTATTTAATCAAACATTGAATTAGCATAAGTGCTCGGATATTTTTTGTAAATTAGTAGCATGGTCTCAACGATGTTTTTATTTTTTAATAAATCATCAACATAATCCTTAATAATTTTTTGTATGAAATAATTAAATATATGTGTCATGTTCCTTTGATATGTGGTTCTTACATTTTTTAATCCAAAAGGCATGACTATGTAATAGAGTGTCCCCCAAGGAGTGGTAAATGTGGTATTTTCTTGGTTTGTAAGGTTAATTTTAATTTTGTTATATCCTAAAAAACCATCCATAAATGAAAAATTTTCTATCTCACTATGGAATCCATAATCATGCTAATATTAGGTAAAGGGAAGTCATATTTAGGGCAAGCCTTATTTAAATCATGGTAATCAATGCAACATCAAATGTCACCATTTTGTTTTTAATAGGGATAATATTGGATACCTAGTTGGAACTTACAATGGATCTTATAAGTCCAACATCTAAAATATTTTGAATCTCATCATTTACTAGCAATGCCACTTTAGGATGCTTTTTTCATATTTTTTGCTTTACCAGATTTTTATTTGGGTATAATAATATATTATGCATTGCCATTGATGGATTGTCCTAAGTATATCTAAATAATCCCATGCATAAATTTTATGGAAATAATGGAAATTTTGATATGTTTTTCCTTCATCCTCCTACATCATTATAGCAAGTAGAACTAGTTTAGGATCTTTATCCATTCTAAAGTTATATTTGATTATCTATTCATTTAATAAAATATATTTTTCTATAAAAAATGGTACATTAGGAATAGTGTTTGATGCATCATATTATATATTTGGGTTATCATTCTCACCAAATTAATCATGAGAAGAGGTAGCATGAGGAAACCTATTCTTATGATATAAGGAAGGGGGATCCTCATATGCCCATAAATACTCTAGCAATGATTTATCATTAGAGAACTTGTCCATTGTTAGAAAGTATAGGGAGGTAGTGTCATAGATTAAATGATGGTTGACCACTTAGAGCTTTGTTGTGGAGATATTTATACATTCCATTTTGGCCTTTTTGGAAAAAAAATTACTTCAAGGGAAATGTTTGTATTTAGTATCATTATTTAAAAAATCCACTCCTTGTTAGTTTATATTATTTATAGGAGAAATAGGGTGTGATATTACTTTCTTAATTTTACCTAATCCTTGTCCATTTTACCCATATTTGAGTAAATATTTAGAACCAAAATCATATTTATAGGCTTATGGTGTAGTGTACATGGGTGGTTTAACCATTGCACAATGTTTAAAAGTATTGGTATCCATTGGGCATGTGTAAATGAATCTTCAATGACTAAATTTTAAATATGCATGAAATGTGGAGGGAACTAAATACATCTCATGTATCCAAGGTCTTCCCAAAAATAATGTTATAGTTTAAATCATTTGGCATAACTTGGGCACAAAGTGGGAAATGTATAAGGACCTACTATAACATTCAATGTTATTTGTCCCCATACTTGTCATGATATATTGCCAGATCTTTTGATACCCATATTAGATGGTTCCAAATTGGATGGTCCAATTCCCATTATAGAGATAAATTATATGTTTTAAATGTTGAGTTTGGATCTATTATCCATGAGAACTTATTTTACCATTTTTTTGCAAACACATACCTACATATAAAGTCACAAACAACTATTTATAAGGTGTTGGGGTGGAAAATCCTCTTTTTCAAAGGATATATTATTTGTAGTTCATTTTATGAATCTTAAGATAGAGGCAACATATGGTGGATCAACATTACAATGGAGAAATTTCATATGCAATGCATCTAAAAGAACATCCTTGTAATGTGAAGAGTTTTGTATTAAGTCCATTATCTAGGTTTTGGTAGTAGTGTGATTAGATTGAGAAAAACATGTCCTAAGGACCTTTATTGCTCTGTAATGATAGATAATAGCTTATTATAAACATTAACATAAGGAGTATATAGGTTTGAATGAGCTAATTATGCATGATATGTAACAAGTAATAACCACTACAAGGTATTGGAACATGAAATAATTAATAGAACTATCCATGGAAAACATGATTAGAAAAAATATTGAAATTTAGGAATCAATAATAGAAAAAATTAGAAAACCCTAAGCAACCTAGGGTTTGATGTTCAAATATCAGATTCACCAAATGTTTAACCCTAAAATGGTGAAACTAGGTTGGTGTTATCTATATTGCAATAAATGGGTATATATAAATGAAATGGCATAGGGGTGATAATCATATCTATATCATGCCAATTAGATGCTAAACTCAGATATAATAATACACTAAATTTATTATATGGAGATAGTCTAATTATGGAAAGTAAAAATAAGATAGCTATAAAAATTATAAATATGTGAAGTAATTAGCTTATTCTGATGCTAATGTAGTTCTACATCTAGAATAGGCCAAAAGTAGGAAGGAATTAGTTTATAAAATAGTTGTTAGATTTTAGATCTGGCACTTTTATCTCTCTAGATAATAATCAACACTATTATTTGGGTTTAATGCTAGTGTCATGTATAAAATATATGCTAAATCAATATGCAACCACCTAGATTATTTTGGGTTCTACTTCACCTTTACTTTGGTGCTTTTAGATCTATGTCATAGATACTTGTTACGTGTGAAATGGAAAAAACCTAGATTTCCATCTTTAATGTGACCTTGAAAAAAATGGGTTAGTGGACACATGATGTTGAGATCACCCCAATGGCCCTAGTGTCAAAGAATGCTTCTTACAAAACTCAAAAGAGGGACTTAGATTGATGTAATTATCCCTTAAGTGTTGGCTTGTGTGTGAATCATATAATATGTGCAAAACAAGTACAGCAATGACCTATCTTGTAACTTAGAAACTTAGGATCTTGGGATACTCCTTTAGTAATTCAAACCTATAGATGTGTTATACCTCTATGGAAATAGGGAATCTTTGATCAATTGAATGCTTGATAGAGTGATTTTGATAAGTTGTCTTGGTCTCTTTGGTCTTTTCTAGGTGTGGCTAGGTGAGGAATGAAGGATGGTTGATATTGTAATTATATCAATCCTTTTAGATTAATAAATCACATTAAAGTACTTAAGATGACCATTAAGATACATTTCATTCATAAATTAACTGACCTTATGGCATTATACACTTATGTTGAGACAAGACAATAGTGTTAATACTATTGTCTAACCTAGACATTAGTGTCAAGGGAGCATGATAATGGGTACAGGTTCATAACTTACAAAGATGGAAGATAAGTACATTTTAAACATTCTAGTCAAGATAAAAGACCTGGGTCATCAATATAAGACTGGTTAGACTAAGAGATATAGGAAAAGAGTCACAAGGATAGAGTACGTCATGACTTATGGAAGCAGGAAAGGAAAAGAATTGAGAAGAATAACCAAGGTTAGAGTTTACCACATGTGCAAGACTAAGGTTTTATAAAATCATAAAATATCATCTACATTTAGTTTATTATTTAGCTAAGTTTGTTTCCTTGATTGTGGCCTTTCGTTGAGCTATATCTATGTCTCTTTTTTTTAATAAAATAATGCTTGAGGCTTTTATTAAAATATTATAATGGGATAGTGTGACTATAGGAATGATGGAATCCTCTATATATAGTACCTTATAGGCCATGTTCACTATTTATGACTAGAATCAATATATTTAAGATCTTATAAATCAAACACATCTTGAATATTTACACCCATTTTAATTTTTCTTTTACATATTTACATGCCACTCAATAAATTTCACTCCTTTATTCCTCTAATATGTAGTTATATAACATATAGAGAATATTTAGATTCCTTTAGTCTCTTCTAAAATGGATAATATAGAATTTTTTAATCAATATGATGAGATTACCCTCCATAATTATGTACATATTGAATATGATTTTAGTGATGAACATGATAAAAAATATTAAACTATAAAATATAATACTAAAATCTCTAATAAAATTGATCCAAATGAACTCAATGGTGTTGACCCTAAATAAGTCAATGAGTTAGTTAATTTTTTTCAGTGAATTAAAAAATCTCCCCGCCAAGTGGATAAGGTTTTCTAATTTCTCATATAACCTAATAATACACATAAATAAAATATATTGTTATCTTAAGAACAATAAGAGGTTCCTTTCAAAGTTGTTAATCCTCCAATTTTAGGTGTTTAGTTTATACTATTTAGTTTTTCCTATACCAAAACCTAAAATTAAATATGTACCAATATATTTAGGTATGGGGGCATCATATGGTTTGAAATATTTTAATATACCTATGTATACAATGTAATAATACACACACCTTTTTATTACCACACAAGTTCCATCTCCAACTTTGCATATTAAATACTATCTTGAGCAAATTTTTAAAGTTTTGCATGCTAAAGTATTGAAATTAGAGCAAGATGTCTCTTAAGCTACTCACTAAATGAATATTAATTCTATTATTCATAATAATTTTTCATCTAAAATAGTATCTTACCCACTATTAGTAGGTTTTATATCTCCTAAACTACCACCCTATGAAGGTAAAGGTGACCATGAGCAACATATTTGATCATTACATGCAACATGCTTGGATTATGCTTACAATGACAAATTTCTACCCATATATTTCCATCAAGCCTCAAAGACTATTCTATGTGATGGTTCTATGATATTCCACTTTAATAACTTAGAATATTTAACCCTTTGGTAGATTAAATTTTTATCACACTTTTATATCAATGTTGATGAAAAACTATCTTATGCACAAATTAAAAAACTCAAGAAAGGGTCAAATGAGCTAATCAATGAATGTATTATTAAATAAATAACTATTCTAGCTAAGATAGAAAATTACATGGAAGATAATTAATTACAATACATCTTCACATAAATCTTACTATCACCATTCCATGAATAAATAATGTTTGATAAATTCAAATATTTTTATGAGGTATGCCATGAAGTCAAAGAAAGAGAATTCAAGATGATAGTGTTGAACAAGATAAAATATGCACCAAGTACTCCATCCACTTCAAATCTAATTTTTTAAAGCAAGCCCAACTATAAGGTTAAATCTAATGAAATCAAGAATGAAGCAAAATCAATAATTAATGCTATATCACAACCATCAATCAAACTTCAACTAATAGCTCCACCATGAAGATAATTTAAAAAATTACCAAAACCTCCTTATATATTGTTACGTTTAATTGATTGTAATCTCATATCGTTACCTCCACCATTTAATCTTGATTTTACTAATCCTCAACCTAAGGAATTTTAATGTAATGGATATTGTGACTACCATATATATATTGAACATTCTACAAATAAATTTATTAATATAAATCACAAAATAAAAATTCTTATTGATTATAAAACTATTGAGCTAAACACACCATAAATGAAGTTAGAAAACAACAAAATGACAATGCAATTTTGAAAATATTTAGTAATCCTTTATCAAATCATGGTACCATATAAAATAAATATAATTCAAAGGTACACAAGCATACAATGTGTATCCTCCTCCTTAGACATACATGCATATAATATATGGAATTATTGGTACATTTACTAGCACATCTAAATAGTTTCTAGTAATCACATTTGATGGTGCAATAAAATTGATGAAGAAGATTTAGATAGAAGTTCACTTTTTATTATATATTACATCAATAATCAACCGATACATAGTGTCTTGATTGATAATGGGTCAATAAAAAATGCATATACAATTACACTTCTTCATAGTGTTGTATATACAAAGCAAGACTTACAAGTTACTTTAAGATTATTAAAACCTCAAAAAATCATGCACATGATACTTTAGGACATACAATGTTACCTATCCAAATTGGTTTAGAAATAGTGGATACTCAATTTATAGTCTTACCAAGCACACACGTATTTAACATGTTATTAGAATTCCCATGGATACAAAATCTCCATGGAGTACCATCTATAGTGCGTAGATGTCTTAAGAACATAAATTATAATAAAGTTGTCTAATTTCAAAGCATTAAATATGAGTAACCTTTAAAAGTAGTGTTAACTCTTCCTCCTCCCCCACCACCACCGTAGATGGTTGTGATACCTATTCAAGAGTACAATACAAATACAATCAATGCACCCTTTTAAGATCATAGTGTAGAATATTTCCTATCATATATACAATTTTTTTATATACATCTATTTAAAAGAAAAGTGGTACACCCTCATAAGCAATAAGTGTCAAATTAAAGGGTTACTCATAGTTAAAAAAAATTAAATATTATATAGTGTATCCTAAGGTAGGCCTTCATATATTTTAGTGTGTTACACAATGAACATATGAAATGAGACTTTATTTTAATATAAAACAAACTTCACCAAGTGTTTCACCTTTTTGAGCTACACATTATACAAAAGAGTTTATGATTAGTGATCATTATAGTTATATTACAAAATGTGATGTATTTTTAGATTCAAATTTATCCACATGTAGTACTTTTCACCCATAACAATTCATCTTCAACATATATAATCCAAGCATGTACTATGGTCCTCCTAATGATGGGATCATAGGCTAGTTCCTTTCAAAAACATAAAAAATACAAAAAATAAAATATTCCAAAAAATTCAAATATTTTTTAAAAATATAAAAATGATCAAAATATTTTCAAAAAATCTAAATTAGGACCTGATTATGACATACAATTAGAGAGATAGGGTTTACACAGTCCAATAAATAAAATAATCATTTTTTATTAAAATGTGTAATTTGTTTTAATAAAATTTTTATATCATGCTCCATATACCATAATTAGGATAAGATAATGATATGAATAGATAGAAAACTTGGGGTTTAACTTTATCACACGATATGCTAGTTTCCCTATTTACATATTCTATTTATCACATCTTTGGTAGGTATCATATATATATATATATATATATATGAGTGTGATGCAATAAATACATAATAAATGCACTCTTATATATATATATATATATATATATATATATATATATATATATATAAAGTGTGATGCAATAAATACATAATAAATGCACTTTTATATTTTGAATTCCATTCTACATAATGGCCATGCCTATGTTAGGGGTATATAAATCCTACAAGTTACATAATCAACATGCTATATCTAAATCCTAGAGCGACCTAGAGGGGAATCCATTTGGTAGTGGAACACAAGATTAAAATTGGAAGGTGATTATTTGAACATTATAAGATGCATTTTAGGTAAATATTCTCCTTATTATACTATATAAAATGAAATAAATGACTCAATAATCCTTTTTAAAAATTTCCAAGAAGTTTAAATCAAGCATGAGTATAAGGAAGGAAATGGGTGTGTAGACTACATGGAAAATTTGGGTGTGGGGGTAAATTTTTTCAAAAAATGGGTCTCCTCATAATAAATCCAATCATAACTTATTAATAATTTTGGGGTCAAAGTAAATGTTTCTCATAATTGACCATGGTAGACTTTGATATGAATATAATCTTGAAATCCAAGCATTTAATCCCAAATCTAGGGGTGTCATGTCCCCAAATAAATATATTTAAATTTTATTTATAATACATATAATATGAAGAATAAAAATAATTTTCAATCCATTTACACATTATTTGGGATAATATAACTATATTACCACATATAATTAAGAATTTCTTCACAATCTAGAACCCAAATTTGACAATTCTTGCACATAAACTTCCAAGTATTTTTATATCAATGAAGTGTGAATTTTAGACATGTAATATGATGTTAAAATGTAAAATATTTAGGAAATAACAACATATACATCATAAAAAATAAACTGAAATTAACTCTAAATTATTCCTCACAAGAAACTCGTAATAAGCACCACATTTATGATTATATTCTACCCCAAATAGAAATATGAATTCAAAAATTTATATAGATGAAATTTATGGATTTATGAGTATAAAATTAATTATACACATCCAATACAACCACAAAAATACACCCCTACAAACTCTAATCCATAACTCCACACAACTACAACAAACAAGATGCTTCCAATGGCCCAGACTTTGAAATTTTGGCACCAAATTATATCAAACTTCACACAAATATAAAAAAGTGACATATTAGAAATTTATAATACATAAAAAAACTCATATAAAACCCTTATAATATTAAACTAACAAAATATAAAAAATTATGGAAATCAAACCACACTAAAAGACACCTAAAAATATGTAAACCACTTACCAAAATTTGTATAAACAATACCAATTAGCTTCAATGTAAAATTTAGATGAGATCACCTCTTTGAATAAAAGGGTACAAGTCATATTAATCTTGAAATCAATGGTTTTCATCCACAAATATCCTCACCTAAAGGTTTTCATCTTCATATGCACTGTTGGCCCAGTTAACAACAAGAATGATAAACAAACTACATCTTCAACAAAGATTTACACACACAAATATTAAAATATATTCATTTTAGATGTATTTACAAAGTACATGAAAGATTAAAAAGCTTCACAAGGTGGTTACATGGGTGAAACTAAATTTTCCTATAAACCAACTTATTTATTAACTAAGTAAATTAACTAAAAATAAACAAACTAATTTGGATTATTAACATAATCCAACAAACTCCCTCTTGATCCAAAGGGGTATAGAAGATGAATGAAATAGAGAAATGAATTTTAATTAATCAAATAAATTTTGTCACAAATCAAAATGGTACATTTTACCTTTGACACTAACCACAAACCATATCACTCCATAAAGAATCTTGCCCCTACGAGTTGTGGAAAAAAATGGTTGATGACCATGATCAAGGCCTACTCATCCTTGATGATCATTGTGTTGTACTATAGTATAACACAATCTAGCATGTCTAACTATATTTAACCACATAAATTTACACATAGGAACCCATCCAAGTGACAAATCCAGACTCTCTATGTCACATCTTTATGATGCCCACCAAATGCTAATGACCTTTACTCAACACTGTTAGTGTTAGTAACCCCTATCAGCTCGTATTGTCACCAATGACTGAATAAAGTCCAACCAATGCCTAAACATTCTCCCACTATCAAGTGAGAGATGAGAAGCTATGAATTTAGAGAAATAAAAAAACTAACTCTATCTACTCCATGTCATGAATATCAGATATACAAAGCTAAAAATAGAACTGAAAGCAAGAACGCATGCCAAAATTTGCCATTCAAGCATTGAACCCAAAATCTAAGTGAATAACTAATTGAAGAGGGTAATTTTTCTCTATCCTCTAGTTTTTGCTTAGATGGTGTCAATAAAAAGGATCCTGGGATATGTAATGGATGGTATTATCTATGAGAGAAAAAACATTAGGTGACATTATAAAAAAATCATTTTGAAGGTGTCAATTTTGACCAAAAATGTACCTTTATACATCAATTTCAATACATTTATTGTAAAAATCATATAAGGACACTTAAAATTCAAAATTAACCATTCTAATGTGCCCAAAACATCCAAAATCTTATAAATCATTTGGTCACATGACTAACTTTAGACAAAATAGTGATTTGTCAAAAATTTGTCTCAAAAAATCACAAACACACCATTATATCATTGATTTGCCCCAAAAAATAATTGAAGGGGATTTGAACCCTGGAATCTCTAATTTAAAAAGGTTTTATAAAACAAACTTCACCAATTGATGTAAATTTATTTATGAAATGTACATAAAATATATCTTATTTGAACTTACATTATTCTAGTTGTCAAATAAATTTATGCATGTCAAATTAATTCACTTAAAACAATTCCTCCATGTAAAAATATTTCACTACGGTGTTGGATTTTATTGGGGTCCAAATAATTTATTTATTTATTTATTGTTTGGCTAAATTATATTCTCATACAACCATACCACTATGTAGATCTCTAATTTAATCTCTTGACATAAATGTATAAATCTTTCATTCTATGTTAAAGTATATATTGGATTTCATTTTTTTATAGAGAAGAATTGGTGTTACCTTCAACTCATGATTAAATATTTGATCTCTTTACTTTTTAGAAAAGTATTTATAATGATAATATGACTACTACCATATAGATGCATTATAAAAGTTTAAAATAAGATATGAAAATACCTCATAGATTACACTGTACAAGTCTACATTTGAATACCATCACTTTTCTCCAATGTCTATTTTTTTTTAAAAATTGATGCATAGTTTAAAGGTTTTTCATTCCCTATATAACTATTATCTTCATTTCCTCCTTGATTCCATCAAATTGAACATTATCTCTGGTTTTTTCCAACATGTGGCATCATTTTTTTCCTTTACTTGATTTGGATTTATAAGATTGTGTCTAACACCATGGAGATACAAAAAAAATATCATGTTGTTTAAAAAAATATTTCAAAGGGAAGGATAAGCCAAAATGTTTCAAACACATATACATTTCTAATCGAAATAAATTGAATTTACAAATTTGAGAAATTTTGAAAGTGTGGCACTACCATACAAAAGAAAGGAAGTCACAACATAATAAAAATATTTTTTTAAATTTAAATACTTTCCTTTTATGGTAATATTTTCAATCATAGGCACCACCATTACATAGTTTGAGTGGAAAAAATTATGGTCCACCCATGCCACCATTTCTATACGGGTCCAAGAATATTATGATGCCCTACAAAGATTGAGGAAAAACTTGAATCCCACTGTAGTATTTATTTTCACTATATCTTTGTGGAAAAAATAAAATAAAAAATAAATTGATTGTTTTTAAAATGAGTCACAATTGTTCCAATTTTCTTCAAATATTTAATCCTCCTCTTGGAGCAATCTTACTCTACAAATTTCTTCACTCTTCCTTTTTAAAATGTCTGGCTCTAATACCACTATTGGCCTAGTTAATAACAACAATTATAAACAAATTACATATTGAACAAATATTTTCACACACAAATATTAAAATGTATTCATTCAAGATGTATTTATAAAGTACATGAAAGCTTAAAAAGCTTCACATGGTGGTTACATGGGTGAAACTAACTTTTCTCGTAAACCAACTTATTTACTAACAAAGAAAACTAACTAAAAATAAAAAAAATAATTTGGATAATTAAAATAATCCAACAAAGTTAAATTGTAAAGTCTAAGAATTTGTTGAAATGGAAAAAGATCCCATACTGATGAGGTTACTTATCTTTTGGGGCACCAATCCTAAAGTCAAAAACTATCAACAAATAATAATAATAGAATATTTCCATATTCTATCTCCAATCATGGGTAATAGAAACTTTCCATATTATATCTCTAACATGGGTAATAGAAACTTTCCATATTCTATCTCCAACATGGCTAATCGAAACTTTCCCAAATTTGACCCACTTATCTTGAGGATAAGAATGTAAGAATAAAATAGAAATTTTCCTTAGAAACCCATCATTATCCTTTCCTAGAAAGCCATGCCCCAATTGGTAAGTTTCCTTAGAAACTCATCATTATCATCTTCTCAAAACTCATGCCCCAATTTAGCTAATACAAATATTAATAAACTAATATTAATCATCATCCCTGTTGATTTATTTAACCTTTCCAATTCCTGATGAACACTTAATTATGTACTTAATCTAATTTCCTCCCCATTTACAATCCTATAATTAGAAATCAAATCAATTAATTATTGAGTGGGAATTATTTATAAAAAGGGAAATGATAGGGGGACAACATCATTCCATATGAGTTTCACATTAAATTTCAAATTTGGGCCACATTAATCTTCATGGGGAGAAGGAAAATCTGATTGGGAGGTGAAAGACAATCATTTTAATGCATATGAGGTTTTACATTAGTTTCAATACTAATTCAAGAGTTTTCTAGGGAAGTAAAGTGTTGTGCATTACAGACTCCAAAATATTTTACATATCTAAGGATATGGGAGGATATATAGATAGGGTGAGCCCATATATTGTGTTGATGTAATAAAATAACCCAATTTATAAAATCATCTATAGAGGAAGCATCACTGTGTACATATACCACATTATTAGCCATGATCACAAATTGTTAGTTGATTTTAAAAGAGCTTGGAAAAAATAGGATTGTAAGGATTATAGGTTTCATGATAAATGTTTATGAGGAGATATTTATTGCAATAACATGTATGTATTCATATGGCATAAAGGTTTTTAATGACAAACATCATACATTTGAGTTGATATATTTTTTAACAAAGATGAAGAATTAGTGAAAAAGGAAAGTAATGAATTTTTGAAGGAAAACATTCCTTATCCATACTCAAAAGTATGTTGTCAAGTTATGAGGTATTTAAATTTAGAGGGGAAGATAACATTGGTGCATTGCATTCACACCACTTCCTTATACTTAATCACTTAAAAAACAACTATGTTATATGTTTGGCATTTTTCTTATTGAGGTCTTTAGAACACATGGTGGAGGCCTATCAAAATGAAATATATGATGTAATTATTGACCAGGATCTCATTATGATGTTATTTAAAGAGGATAAGTTTATGATTGATAATTAGGTAGAGCTTGAGGAGGTGGGTCCTAAGGAAATTGAAAAGGCTTAGTCTACTGATGTTGTTGATGAGTCCAATGTTGAATCTAAGGATTCAAAGAAAATTTTAGCCCAAATTATATTGAATAATAATATGAAGGGATCAAATAGGATCAAAAAGGATTTTGATAGTGTCATATGATGAAAAACATCCCAAACTAAATTATTTAGATATTGAATCTCTATTGGATTCCTTAAACTAGCCCTTGGATTCCCTAAATACTAAAATAGGGGAGAAAGTAGGTACTATGGTTTATGAAGAAAGAGTTGTAGGGTCCCTAAATATTCAAATCAAATATATAAGGAAGGTTTCTAAGTAAGGAGAGAAATTGTTTGGGTAAGAGGGGTCTATCAATAAATTTAACGATAAGCTAAAAGTCCTGGAGGTGAGGCTGAAGCTTATAGTGAAAGATATTGGAGGGAATAGAGAGGAAATTAGAGTTGTTAGAGAGTTTATCATGGATAGAATAAGTGTTGGTAGTAGGGGTCAAAATTTTTGGTAAAACTAGTTAGCATGATAAATCTCAAGCTTGAATAAGTGCTAAAATAGGAACATGAGCTACAAAAACAACATTTTGAAATTTCAAGAGAAGTGCAAGGAGGTGAATTAGAACATAAATAAGGTAAAAGTGGTTGAGTCTAATTAGGGCCCTAAAAATCCACTAAAGTCTAAAATCATGAAGGGATAAAGTAAATGAATAAGAGGTAACATGGTAAATAATGAGGTAAGTAAGAACATAGAAGTTGTTGGCATCACACAGACTAAAAAGACTAAACAAATTTATCCTTGATTTGTTGGACAGATGGTAGTCCTAATCTAGTTTAATCACATTATGTTTTTTGATGAGTCTAGATGGATTCATGGTTGTATCTATGATGGTTATGTGTGGTTTTTATAGGATTTTTGGTGGGAAGATATTTCTATTTTAGTCTTTGTTGGTGTTCCTCATTTTTTTGGTCTATTTTGTTTAGGTTATGGGATCTTTTAGACCTCATTTGTTTACTTGTATATAAAAAACATGTTATATCTATCTATGACCTTAAATTACGTGTTGAGATACATATATTATAAGTGTATTACTATTTTATTATATTTTTCATTGTGTTATATATATATATATATATATATATATATATTCTACTTTTCTATAACATGACATTAATACATATGGATAAAATTGACTAGTTTTCATTTTTTTATGCTCATTTAATGCTATTTAATCTATTTCATAATATGATATGTATTAATTACTTATTTTGTGTGGCCCTTGGATCTTATGTGAAAATTTATCAAACATATCTATAATATTGGTGCTTAGTATTTGTGACATTTGAACATGTCCATTGTTTGTGGCCCTGAGCCTTTTGTTTTGTGTGATATTTGAACATATCCCTTCTTTGCGACATTATTAATGTCCTTTGTGTGTGTCCCTTGTACATTTTTGTCATGACATTATGTGTCCCATGGCCTTATTATATGATATTGTGTGACATTATATGACATTGTGTATTGTGCTTATTATGATTACTAAATTTGACTAGTGGTGTCATGATACATTTCATGCACTTTTACTACGCAATCTAGTTTAGAGATGGTTAATTTACTAGATTTTTCATTTCTAAATTTATCTAAACATGAAACTTGTATGATTCACATTATATATGTTACATAAATGTTTCAATTAAAATTACATTTTATGATGACACACTCTCTACATGTTGATATAATTACTACATGATTATATCTTTATCACATGATATAATTAAATATTATTTTAAGATGAGTGACTTGCATGCTACATCCCTCATCTCAAAATGGGGGCATCACAATGGGTTTGTCTTAGAGATCCAAGCCTCCACAAATAAAAAAAAGATTTGGGAAAATGTACATGTTTAAAAGATTCAAAGTATATGTTTGTAGAGTAAAAAACTCTACATTTTTATTTTTTGAGTTTCAGTTGTGTGCTCTAGGTTTTGTCCTTGGGTGTTTTGGTTTCAAATAAGTGAAGTTTTTGACACAGAGTGTGGGCATGAATTTATTTTTTCCTAGATTTTGTCTAAGTGTCAAAGTCACACGGAAGCTGACAAGTGTCATTGGCCAAGACACACTTTATAATTTCTATAAGTTGCTTAGAATGTGCCACATGTCCCATGGTAACTCAGTAGAGCATGAAAAGTGTTGACATCCACATTTAAAATTTCTTATGAGTTTTGAAAGCTTATTTTAATAAGATTCTCTCAGGTTCAAGTGAAATCTGCCACGTGTCAACATCCAAAATATCTTCACTTTGTTTCATTGATCAGTAAAGACTGTGGTGGTACCTAGATTTTTATTTCTAAAGTCAAAAGAAGCCACCAAGTGTCATCATCCATATGAATCTAAAATGAGTCTTGAATGTTTCTATAGTCTAGCTAAAGATCAATGAAAGCCACCACGTATCCCTAGTTGAAGCAATGGAAGCCACCACGTGTCCCTTGTTAAAGATACGTGGAAAGCGAAACCTATCCCTATTCCCCTTTTGAAGATGCTTAGGTAAGAAGTGTTTTGGGTCCCATTTTTTGTAAGTTGTTAAAGTTTTGAAGTAGTGGACTATGACAAATGTTAAAGATGGAACACTCCTAAGCAAAGCAATATTAAGAGTATAAGTTACACAGAAAGTGTTGTGTGTTTTTTGTAAGTGTCGTGGAAGTTGCCAAGTGTCATTTTATAGTGTCACCTAAATAATGAGATGGTTTTCAGGTGAAAAAGTGGATACTTCCAAGTGTCCTTGCTTGTTTCGTAGTGGGAAGCATCCTATGTATCTATTTTAGACAATGAACTTGCAGGGAGATGAAAGGTTTTAGATCAAGGAAATATATTTTGTTAGACACTTCTAGTTCAGTTAGACCATTGGATTGGGAATGTGTGGGCAATCTAGAGCTAGTCTAATGCTATTAATATGGGTGCAGAGATTGCCAAAAAAAGAAGAGAAGATAGAGAGAATTTTATGCAAGAGATTATTGTCAAGAAGTTTTATACCTTTTTAGCTGTGACCAGGAATATCATTTGCCTTTGTTCTATTTTCTTGAGTTAGAAAGTTTGTATAATTGTGCATGTCTCTATGCCTTTTATGTGACTAGAAAATAAATAAGAAGACTGAGTTCTATGCCTTTGTTGATATTTTTGTGTTATTGCAAAATCATCTAAGTTGTGAGCCTTTGATCTTATCTAGTTTCATCTTTTACATTGATCATGCCTTGTTTGCTCTTTAATGTAGTTAAATCCTAAAGATAGATTCACTGTGCTTAGACTTAAGGGTTGAATTAAATTTAGGTGCATCACCATAGTTAGCTTTTCTTTTATTTCATTTTGTGTTTCTATTAAATTCCTATCCCTTTCCTTATTATACACTTGAGATAAAGAAGAGCTAGCTTCTTTAAAATTTGGAGGTCATTTCAGGTCACAAGTCCCATATTATTGAAGCTTCCTATTGTTGGCATTGAAAACAACACAATTCTAAGCATCAACAATTTTTGGGACACCCGGTGGGACACCATCTTAAAGTTTCTTTCAAGACCATATGAACCAGAGAACTACAAGGAGTCAGAGCTGTGGACTAGTAACAAGATCTCAATCTGCTGTAAATCCAAGTATTCTTTTCCACCTTTGATAACTAGTCCAAGAAGAAGGGTAAATCAATTTATAGCAATAACAAGAGCAAACATGGGAGCACCTATACCCCTAAGGAATTATGCAAGTTAGAACACTAGTAGTCCTTTGATTCTCCCAATACTAGCAGCCACTTGGGATCCTATTCTAGTAAATGCCCTGAAAGCTCTGCCCAAATTCAGTGGGCAAGATTTCAAAACTCCTGAAGAACATCTTCAAGATGTGTTTGATGTATGTGCTATACATGTGGTCACACAACAAAATGTGGCTATAAGATTGTTAGCAACTTCTTTTAAAGGGAAGGCTCTAGAATGGTATCGATCTTTGACCCCAAATACAATATCTACATGGGATCAACTTGGAGATCTTTTCTTTGAAAGATTTGAAGAAAAGGGTGATAAATCTTCTTTTTTGCAACAATTGATTACTATTAAAAGGGCACCACAAGAAGCAATGACTGATTTCAATTCAAGATTTCAAAAGACTTGGGAAAGGATTCCTACTACAATAAGACCATTACTAGGTATGGCTATAGTATTTTATCTTAAAGCTTTAAATTTAGATATATTAGTAATGATTCAGTCACTTGGAGGTCAGACTCTGCCAGAAGCATATGACTATGCAGTCAAAGCTAAAAATGATTTAATAGATGCTAGAAAGTTGCCCCCAAGGCCTCCCATGCCCATGTTTCTAGAGATTACCTTACCTTTGCCTCAAGAAACCCCTAATTTGATAGCCCCACCTATGTCTATATACACATATCCTCAACAACTTGCTAAAGAACTTGTCCCTGCCCAGTCATTTGAGATGGATGATATCAAGAATATCTTAAGGACATTTTCTAATGAGTTAATTACATAAAAAGATAGCAGAATCCTTATCCTAAACCCAAATATCAAGGCTACCAAGGAAATATATTTCCACCATAGCCAAACTATTATTAGGGTTATCAAAGGCAAAATAACCCTCAGATAGCAAACCAATTAGTTGCAGTGCCTACACCCTCACAGATTGTTCCCCTTAATACAAATAGGGAGATTATTCAAGGGTAGAATAATTATGTAGATGGCACCAATTCCTAGTGTTTCCCTTGTAATAATGCTCATATGCCCATATATTGTACCATGGGTAATCTAGAATAAAACTTAGTAGAGCAAAGAAGAATAGATGGACAATTTATGAGTACTTCTGACACCCAAGCCTACTAGTCCCCTAATATGCAAAATTTAGTTCTGATAGCTTAGATGCAAGGGATGTCTTTACAACAACAAGAAGAAATAGCCCTAGAAAATGCTTTGTTTTCATGGGTTGAAGATAAAGAGTCAGTATTCTTGAATGAAGCTTCTACTTCTAAGAAACTAGTGGTGCAATCAAACTACTATACCAGATCAAAGAGAAGGATGATAGAACAACTTGAAGTCACAAATAATAAAGTTATGGGGCCTCCTCCATTTCAAATTCATCAAAACATAGCTACTAGACAAGAAGTGCATCAACCAGTGCAGAATCAAGTAGTTCCTAGACAAGTTCAAGAAAAAGCAAGGTACCCTTATTTTCCAAGAACCCAAACATTAGGACCGGTGAATGTGGTGGATCAGCTAAAGAGGATTCCAGTACAAGTGTCAATATGGGACATATTAGCCATTCCTAAGCAAAATATACTATTACAAGAAGCTCTATAGGGTCAAGCAATGCCTAAACATACTGGCACCAAAGAGGGACCTGCTAATAAAGAAAAGCTCAAGGACACAGTGCCTCTAAAGACAACAGCCCTTTTGAACAATGCAACAAAGGTAAGCAAATCTAAACTAGAGCCATTCTATTTGACTCTGATAGTTAGAAATAAACTTTTTCATAATGTGATGATAAACTCAGGGGCTAGTACTATAGTAATGCCTAAGCAAATAGCCGATGCTTTAAAAATAAAGTATGAGCCACTTACTAGAGGAGTCATGCAGTTGGATGGAAAATCAGTGAAAACAATAGGGAGAATTAAACAACTTCCATTGCAATTATATACTTTCCCCAATATAATTGTCAATCAAGATGTAGTAGTCATAGATATACCCTCTATATTTGGCCTATGTTTATTTAGGGATTTCATAGCCAAGACAGGAGGATATATGTCACTTGATTGGTCTCACCTCATCCTAAAAACCAAATATGGTTCAAACATGAAAATAATATCTGAGCCATTATCTAAGGAACACATCACCAATGAACCAACCTAAAAATTAGAGGCAACTCATGCTATGCTAAATAAGGAAGAAAAGGTCTTTATTGAAGAGTTGGGTGACTAGACTGAACATGACCAAGAAGAGGAAAATAACCATTTGTTAGCTATGATGCATAGTGATCCATATGGAAATTATGACTCTACTAGTCTGGGCACTTATGTCATTTTTGATGAAGACCATGAAATCCCAAATGTTTTAAGGAAAGAAATGCCAACTACTCAAGAATTTGAAAAAGATTCAAAAATTTGGACCTTAAATTTTGATGGGGCTAGAAGTAAAAGTGGTGCTGGACCAGGAATTTGTCTTGTCCCTCCAAATGGGGAGAAAATTTTGAGAGCTATCCATTTCCAATTTGCTTGTACTAATAATGATGTTGAATATGAATCTTTAGTACATGGGCTCATATTAGCCAAGAAAAATGGAGTAAAGAATCTGATAGAAAAAGGAGATTCAAAATTAGTGGTGAAGTAAATTAGGGAAAAGGCAATAGCCAAAAATGTAAGGATGAGATCCTATAGACACAAAATTTGGGACTTAATAGAATATTTTGAAGCTTTCAATATTGAATTAGTTCCTAGAACCCAAAATTTTGAAGCTGATAAGATGGCACAGATTGGCTCACAGCTTGATCTAGCAACTAGCCTATTAGTTAACAATGAGCTAGTAAAAGTTATAATAAGGAAAACTATCCTAGACAATGATGAGAATTGGCAAGTATTTGAAAATGATTCTCAGGTACTCTCATTCTTGCAACAATCAAGGGAATTTGTTGATCAATTACAACCAAAAATTGAAGAGGCGTATGGAGACCAAGTTATATAATTAAAGAATATAAGCTTCCCAAAGGCTTGATCACTTTAGAAAACTTATTTGATCTAGAAGATGTAGGCCTAGAGAAGAAAAGGTTCCAAGTAAATAAATTAGATTATTTTGTAATAGAGGTGAGTGAAGGGAGAAAATTAAAAATTGGAAATTCTACAAATCAAGAGGAAAGGGAAAGACTAATTGACTTATGCAAAAGATATGACAGAGTCATAGCCTGGAGCTATGAAGACCTTCATGGATATAATAGAGACATCATTCAGCACACAATAGAACTAACTGAAGGATCTAAGCCAGTCAGACAAAAGCAGAGGCCAGTAAATCCAAGGATTGAATCTCTAATGGTGGATGAGTTGCAAAAACTTTTAGATTCTAAAATAATTTTTCCAATCAAACACTCAACCTGGGTATCAAATCTAGTACCAGTTAGGAAAAATAATGGTGACATAAGACTCTTTATAGATTTCAAGACCTAAATAGAGCATATCTAAAAGATCACTATCCCTTTCCCTCCATGGAACAAATTTTATAGACTGTGGCTAGATCAGAGAGATTTTCCTTGCTAGATGGTTTCTTTGGATATAATCAGTTTTGGTTGGCTGATGAAGATCAATATAAGACTATTTTTACTACCAAATGGGGAACATTTGCATATGCTAAGATGCCATTTGGCTTGTCAAATGCTAGAGCCACTTTTTAAAGAGCTATGGATGTAGCATTTGGGGAACTTATAAATAAAATCATCTTGATTTATCTTGATGATCTTACTATTTTTTCCAAGAATGTTGTTGATCATTTTGATCATTCAAAATCCATTTTTAAGAAATGTCAAGAATTTAGAATATCCCTGAATCCCAAGAAATGTATCTTTGATGTACCTCAAGGCAAATTATTAGGACATATAGTATCTAAGGAAGGAGTTTCTATAGATCTAGAGAGAGTTTTAGCCATAATGAACTTGCCCCTACCAGTAAATATGAAAGTAATTCAATCTATTTTGGGATAGATTAATTTTGTCAGTCGGTTCATATCTGACTTTGTAGGCTTAGTAAGACTAGTGATGTTCTTATTGAAAAAAGACCTGGTTTTAAAGTGGACTACAGAAGGAAGGCAAGCCTTTGAAGAAGTCAAGAAAGCAATTTCAACGGTCCCAGTACTTAGAAACCTAGACTTTTCTAAGCCTTTTGTAATGTATGTCTATGGAGGAGAGCTCAGTATTGCTACTGTCCTAACACAAAAAGATGATAGACAAGAGGGAGAATATCCAATATCTTTTTTCTCAAGGACTCTTAGGGAATATGAAACCAAATACAACTTTGTGGAGAAACAAGCATATGCTATGGTAAAAGCCCTCAATAAATTTAGGCATATAGTATCAAGAAGTAAGATTCTAATACTTGTGGCTCACTCAAGTGTCAGAGAAAACATTATGGAGGGTGAAATTACTAAAAAAAAAGCAAACTAGATAACAAAGATCCTTGAATATTATGTAGAGGTCAAACCCACTAAGTTAGTTAGAGGTAGGGGGTTATGCCAATACATGACTCAAGAGCTTGTAAAGATGATACCTAAAGAAACAGATTCAAATATAGAAAGGGAAAGTGTATTGAGGATACAAGAAATTGATCAGAACTCTTGGGTCACAAATAGGATCCATTTTATGAAATATGGGATTTACCCAAAAGAAATCCCTTAGGACAAGAGGAGATACTATAGGATGAAAGGGGTCCATTTTGTTTTAATTGAACAAGTTATTTTCAGAAGAAATATTGATGGCAATATTTTAAGATGCATAAAGAAAGGTGAGGCTAAGAAAATACTACATGGAATGCATCATGGAGTCTCAGGTGGACATTTTTATTCAAGAACCATAGCTATAAATATAAGTGAGGTAGGTTATTTCTAGCCCACTTTATTCACAGACTATTATCAACTGGTAAAAAAGTGTCAATCTTGTCAATATTATGTGGGGATGAGAAGGAATGCAACAATGCCCCTTAGTCCTATAATTGTTGATAAACCCTTTGCTCAATGGGGTCTTGACTTCATTGGAATGATAAATCTAGTGTCAATTATGGGTCAAAAATGGATTCTAACTACCACATATTATTTCACCAGATGGACTGAGGTAGTGCCACTCAAAGAAGCAACAAAAAATGTGATCTTAGATTTTCTAGGTAGTATCACTACTCACTTTAGGGCTCCTCACACCATAATTTTAGATAATGCTAAAGCATTTTTAGGGTCTAAAGTATCTAACTTTGCATTAAAGCATGGAATCTATCTGAAAACTTCCTCCAATTATTACCCTTAGGGTAATGGTTTGGTAGAATCAACCAACAAGAACTTGATTAGACTCATCAAAAGAATATGGGTTGATCATCACAAGGAGTGGCATAAAGTGCTTAATAGAACACTATGGGATGATAAAATTACACCTAAGAAAGTGAAGAAAATGTCCCCATAAGAATTGGTCTATGGAAAGCCTACTGTAATACCCCTAAGCTTGGAGGTTCTTGCTCTCCAACTATTAAAACAGATTGAAATTGAGGAAAATGGCCCCATGCAGGTCAGACTTGCTAAAATTTTGGAAGTTTAAGAAAATAAGGATGTAGCACATGATTCATTAATAAAGCATCAAAAAATAATTAAAGACTACTTCAATAAAATAACTTCAAATCCCCATTTTGATGTAGGCTCAATTATTTTGATATGGGATGCAAGAGCTGCCAAGCCAGGTCAACACACTAAATTTCAATCATTATGGACTGGCCCCTATAAAATTCATGCATGTAAACAATTTTTTTTTTGAGCTCGAAACAATGGAAGGCAAACCTAAAGATATTCTTGTGAATGGGATCTACTTGAAATATTTCAGCTAAGTTGTGTTTCTAATGTATTATAGTTAAATAGTTCCCCTTTCCTTGCTGCTTTGTTTTCTCATTTTTCTTTCCAACTCTTTCTTTTAAATAAGTGTTCTTTGAGCACATATCCATAGCTTATAGTATTTTTCAAAAAATTCAAAACTCTCAACACATTAAATATCTCCCAAATCCTTAAATTCCCCAAGGTGCCTTGCGCAGCCACTTTCATGACATGTCTAACTCACTGTCCCATGAAGATTTAGTAAGATTTGCTAATGGTTATCCAATTTTAATGCCATTTTGAGACTTGATGGATCATTAAATACCCTATAACAAGAGTTAAAGTTTAACAGTGTCTCAAACATTCCTTCATCTGCTAGAAAATCACTGTTACTTACATTTTTAGTTCATAGCGAACTTTCTTAGTGAAAGTGCCTTCCTTATTGCAAAGATCCATACTTGTTACCATAGTTCACTATTTACAAGTATAGATATAGATATGGAGGGAGCATAGTCTTTGAAACAAGGGTCTGGGATTTATGAATCCATTGATAAGTTTCTCATAATTAAATCATATACTTTGGCCCCTGCACAACCCTTAAAGACATATCCACATACTAGAGTCCTTGAAGTTGGTTATGCAAATGACCTAGCAAAGGTGAAAGATTTTGTAGATGAAATCATGGACCCAATTCTTCAAAAGACTAGCAAGACTCTAAGAGAAGGGGCACATCAAAGGTGTATTCAAAGGGCCAAGGTTGGACAATATGAAACATTCATAATGAGGATATGGACTTCCCAACTGGCACAATTCATTGTCCCAGGTGTACATCTATGCCTTGACTTGGTTGAAATATGCTCTAAATTATTTCATGTACCCTTAAATACCATACAATAGGGTCGATTCATAGTGCAAATTACACCAAAGGCTATCAGAGACATGTTGGCCCTGTATCATGACAAGATAGCCACATTTCCCACCATTGACAAAATGCAAAAAAATGGCCAAATGTCAATACTCAATTGAGATTTATAACATTAGAATTGCAATTAGGCAATGATGATACTACTGTGCTAACACTACCAACAACAAGAGCATAATTTGCACAAGCTAGTCAAGATGCACTTTCCATGATGGTTTTCATTTTTGGAATGAAAGAAGATATAACTGTCTATGAAGAACAAATGGCCATCCTCTTTAGATTGAAAAATGTTGACAAGACTCAAGAGTATTAGCTTGATTTCTCTAAGCAGATTACATATTCAATGGTTGATCAACTTACCCATTTCAAATCTAAAGGGGTTTTTAGGTATTTCTCTTATCAGTTTCATCTCGTGTTGTATCAAAATTCTAGCATCTTTTCCCAACACATGCATCTAAATATGTATGACCCAAGCTTTGATCTACATAGGACCATTCCTGTGTCTGCATGGACACATATCTTGTCCAAAACCAGTGACCCATACAAATTTTGGGAACTTTTTGTTGCCCCTATTTTTGGTCAGCTAAGCCTAGAGCTGGTTGTAAATAGATTGACTCCAAGTGTCTCAGGCCTTATGACCAATTGCACTATTCCTTGTGATTACTTTTTTGGATCCCATCATACTATTATTAGAGTCCATGGTTTTAGTGGAGAACCGGTGTTTCTACCTAAGGTTTTGACCCTTAGGTTAGCATTCTTAGAGGTCACCAGGAAAGTGTCTATGGTGGATAATGAATATGGCACTGGGAAGAAAAAGAAGAAAATGTATGATGTTTCATGGGTGACAAACAACATAGCCCTAGAGGTCAGAGATGTTGAGATCATGTTGCTGAGAAAGCTAGCCTTCCTGGGTTTCTCTCTAATTGAAGATAAATGGGGATATGACCTAAATGGTTTCATAACTTCATGGGTCAAGAATAATAAGGTTGTTACCAGAATTGTGCATGAGGGTCATCATTTTTGGGAAAATAGAAGAAATCTTAGGGAAGATATTCCTGATTTTTATGTAGAATTAACAGATTTTCCTCTTCAAGAAGATAGGCCATGGGAAACATTTTATGTTAAACAAAGGTATTTTTATCCTAAAATCAAAATGACTTCTGGTTTAAGAAGAGCATTAAAGAACAAAGACTGAAACACTGAGAAAATAGAAGCCTATTGGAGATATAGGCAAGAGATTTGTGAGACAACTCACTCTTTTGGAAATGTGGATTCAGATGAGAAATGGGAGGAACTCTGGGATGAATGTCATCTATCTCTTATCTCTATCCCTAATATAAGAAATTTGTAGACACAAGGTGAAGAGCGAGAAGCCAGAGTAGAATCCAGTCAAACATTGCAGACCTTAGGGAAAACCTCAAATATAGTAGCTGTAAATATTTGGCCCCAATCTCTCAGTGCCATTGAAAAATAAAAGAGTGTGGTATCTTCACCACCAAAATCTTCTCCATCAGCGTCAGCCCTTGGGGTTCTCAGTTTTACACAATCACCACTAGCAGCAGTGGTAAATGTTGAAGAGAAGGGAGCACAACCAGAAAAAGAAACACCAATGAAACATAAGAGGCTAAGGTTTCAACTTGATTTAGAGGAGAGGGTAGAACCCTCACAACACCAACCATAGAATACTTTGATTGCTCCTCAGGTAAGTGTTATTTCTCCTTCTCCTTTTCAATATCTTTCTTCTCCTATAGGGGTGATGATTCCATCTGGCCAAATAATATCCCCTACCACCTCTATTGTGCCCATTTCTCATTTTGCCTCATCTATCCATACTCAGGTCACATCATTACCTCATTTCCCCCCTCTATCCCAAAGAAAGTACCTCTTCAAATTTCCCCTAGCTAACATTTGGCTATTCCATATGGCTTACCACAAGGTTATCCTTTTGTGGGTGGGCACATTGCCTCTCCTTCTACCTTCCAAACTCAAGCAAATGCTACTAATAAGGCAAGGGAAGCCCAAATGGAGAAAAATAAGATTAAAGATAATAAAGCCCTGGTTACACCACATATGAGGTCACAATTTGACCTAATCTAGTAGTAACTAATAGTGACCCATTTGTCACCTAATATAGTCAAGCCAAATGAGTAGATGCATCCTAAAGATTACACAATGAATGTAGTAGCAATATATATGTCACTTTTCAGACCCCAAGATAAGGTTGACCTGATAAATGAATCCACTTATACAATAGCTAAAGATTATTTGAAAATATCAAAGAAGCTACAAAAGATGGAGGCTGATCTATCCCAAGAGAAGGCAAACTATATCAGTTTGACTATAGAAATTAGTACCAAGAATAATGAAATAGAGAGTCTCAAAAAATAGTTGCAAGATATTGTTTCTCTTCAGACTCATCAAGATATTAAAGCCAAAAATGATTTTTTAAAAGTAGGGCTAATGCAGGTAAAAGATGTAGTGACAACCTTAAGGTGGGAAAAGGCAACATTTCAAGAAAAATGTGAGGAAAGCCTGCTACAGGTCACTCAACTTCAACAGAAGCTACTGAATGAGTAGAATAATACCACTGCTATATAGACCCAACTTCAAGTTGAGAGATAAATGATAGAACAATTGACACTTGAGTTGGCTAATAGGCCAAAGAATTTAGGGGTTTTGAATCTGGTTAAGAAGCTTTATGAATAAATATGGAAAATAATCTCTGAGGAGATTATTCAGCTCAAACTTTCTCTAACGTTTCTGCTAAATGTATAGAAACTATGCAAAAAGGTGGAGACTTCAGTTGAAGATACTCTGAACACTATCTCTATGAGAGTGTTTGACTCTCAAATGCTGCTACAAAATCTATATGATGTAACTGATGGAACGTTATTAGCAGTAGGGATTAGTGATAGAATGATCACTAATAAAAGAGTGAATGAAGTTCTCAATTGTAACTCCATAGTAATCAATTGCAGAGAGCTTCTAGGTGTGGTGAAAGAAGGAATCAAAGACATGAAACAACACATTGAAGATCTAGTGCAATTGGGTCTTCCATCCCCTTTTCTTGATAGCAACACTGTGTTGATGATTGATGAAATTAAACCTTTGTTGTTAGCTAGGAAAAATGATTAGGTAGTCTTTCAGGGTTTAAGAGATGATTCATCAATGCCTAAAGTGGAAGCTATCTTAATTCCTATTTCCTAGCTGGAATTTAAATTGAAGGCTACAGTTCATATTTTACAAAAATTTTCACACAAGGATATCATCAACCTTGATTTAGACTTTAACAAATTACAAAATAAATAGGGATTATATGATGATGAGTGGTCTGTTTATCAGATAGCCTTACTAAAGTTGTGATTTTTGTCACACTTTTTATATATTATTTGGATTTTTTTGAGCAGGCTCAAAAGTCCTCAGGGTCACCAAGAACTGTAGAGTAAAAAACTCTACATTTTTATTTTTTGAGTTTCAGTTATGCACTCCAAGTTTTATCTTTGCGCATTTCAATTTCAAAGCAGTGAAGTTTTTGACACAGAGCATGGGTGCAAATTTATTTTTGCCTAGATTTTGTCTAAGTATCAAAGTCATGCAGAAGCTGACAAGTGTCATCAGTCGAGACACACTTTATAATTTCTATAAGTTGCTCAGAATGTGCCATGTGTCTTATGGTAACTCAGTAGAGCACGACAAGTGTTGACATCTACATTTCAATTTTTTTATGAATTTTGAAATCTTCTTTCAATAAGCTTCTCTCAGGGTCAAGCAGAAGCCACCACATGTCAACATCTAAAATATCTTCACTTTGTTTCATTGATAAGTAAAGACTATGGTGGGACCTAGATTTTTGTTTCTAAAGTCAGTGGAAGCTACCAAGTGTCATCATTTGTATGAATCTAAAATGAGTCCCAAATGTTTCTATAGTCTAGCTAAAGATCAATGAAAGCTGCCATGTATCCCTAGCTAAAGCAATGGAAGCCACCACGTGTCGCTTGTTAAAGATACACAAAAAGTGACACCTATCCCTATTCCCCTTTTGAAGCTACTCAGGTAAGAAGTGTTGTGGGTCCTATTTTCCTTAAGTTGATAAAGTTTTGAAGCAGTGGACTGTGATAGATGTCAAAGACATAACACTCCTGAGCAAAGACATATAAAGAGTATAAGTTACATGGAAAGTTCCATGTGTTTTCTGTAAGTGCTGTGAAAGTTGCCAAGTGTCATTTTCTAGTGTCACCTATATAATGAGATGGTTTTCAAGTGAAAAAGTGGATAGTACCAAGTGTCCTCACCTATTTCACAATGGGAAGCATCCTATGTACTATTTCAGCCAATGAACTTACAAGGAGATGAAAGGTTTTAGATCAAGGAATATATCTTTTGGTAAACACTTCTTATTTGGTTAGAGTTTAGTTAGACCATTGGATTGGGAATGTGTAGGCAATCTAGAGCTAGTTCGATGCTATAAATAGGGGTGCAGAGTTCACCATAAAAAAGAAGAGAAGATAGATAATTTTTTGCAAGAGATTATTGTCAAGAAGTTTTAGACTTTTTTAGCTGTGACTAGGAATATCATTTGCCTTTGTTCTATTTTCTTGAGTTAGAAATTTTTTATAAATGTGCATGTCTTTGTACCTTTTATGTGACTGGAAAATAAATAAGAAGACTGAGTTATGTGCCTTTGTTGATATTTTTTGTGTTATTGTAAAATCATCTAAGTTGTGAGCCTTTGATCCTATCTAGTTTCATCTTTTACATTAATGATGCCTTGTTTTCTCTTTAATGTAATTGAATCCTAAAGATAGATTCACTATGCTTAGAATTAAGGGTCAAATTAAATTTAGGTGCATCACCATAGTTAGATTTTCTTTCATTGCATTTTGTGTTTCTGTTCAATTCTTATCCCTTTCCTCATTATACACTTGAGATAAAGAAGAGCCAGCTTCTTTAAAATCTAGAGGTCATTTCAGGTCGCAAGTCCCACATTCCTGAAACTTCCCATTGTTGGTGTTGGAAACAACACAATCTAAGCATCAACAACGTTTAAAAGATACATTTCAAAAGATTCAAATAAATGTAAAATTAAATTATATAATAGAATACAAGTTGTAAAATATTCAAATTAATTCATTAAATCAAACACATGAAATATATTGACACATTTATATAGATTATGGGGGCATATGACATACATATGCACTCAATTTTCAAAGACTAAAAGCTAAATTTTAATCACATTAAATACAGGGGCATGAGCATATGTAAAATAGTTAAAATATTATTCATTCCCTTTCGATCATGAAAAAATAAATCTAATTAAATTTTTAGTGGTGTGACTTGAATTTATGTATGTTGAGATTCAATGATGCTCAGTTACCATGTCATTAATTTTGGTGAACTCATTGTGTGGTTCCATATTTTATTGTGGGTGATATAAATTTGAGTCTAGTGAGACTCAACAACCTTGGCATCACTTCTATCAAACCTGTCATGGTTTCACCTTTTTGGATTATTACATTAGAAAATATTACCCATTTATTAGAGTTGGAATAATGCATATTTGTAACTTAATATCTTGATTGATTATTAAAAATTTAGACATGATCACTCTCAATTCACTATTGGTTCAATTTTTCCATGTGCTTCAATAAATGGGCATATCTCTCCATCATCATTTAAAGGTTACAAGGTAATCCAATTTCAAGTACATACTAATGTACTCCTTGATTTCTTTTCAAAAAAATTAGTGTTTTGAAGCTCAATTTTTTTAGAATTCAAAATGGACAAATGAATCCTTCATGTGATATTTTAGGGTTTTATAAATTTGAGTCCCTACATAATTAAAGTATCCTATCAAATAAAAAGTTTGTTTTGCACATTTAGGTTGAATTATTTCCCCTTTACTCTTACAATTTCATTACTATAATAAAGGGGGGAAATGCAGCCACATAAATATAGTGACAAGTTACTTATCAAATGATGTTAGATCCTCACATATCTTAAACCAAATGAATTTCACATAAATATATGACTCTAAGTCACCATTCCTCTAAGCCTTTTATCCAAGTGCAGGCTTGACCCTTTATTTTCCATCATTATGCACAAAACTCTCAAAGTCAAATTTTCAAGCTACTTAAAATCACACTCAGTTTATCTCTAGCTCATGACAAGTATCATTGATATTTTGTTACAAGTCCATCATAGGTAGGTAGGAGTGTCTATGTGATGCCAGCCACCTAGGCTAGCTTTGTCATGTGCCAAATAATTATTATTTTTATTATAAATTCAAATAATTATTTTGGGTCTCCCTGCACATTTCATAAGGTTTACTAAAGGAAATTATCAAGATAATTGCCTATAAATACACATATAATATCATTCATTATTGCTATCTTGGCACTATCTATTTAGCACTTATACACTTTTGCACATTAACTAAATCTACCCTAATCTTTTCAAATTCAAGATAATTCACAAAGGAATAATCATATGCCAAGTCTAAATTTTTTTAAATAGAGTAAATATATATCATTATTAATTATTAAATCCATTTTTATAGGTTCATACATATAATCATAAAACACCATTTGTTTTACCATATTTTGACAAACTAGGAAATATATTACCTAAATATGACATACTATTATGCAAACTTAGACTGCTACAAATATGTAATAAATGACACAAAATTATTTGGAACTTAATAAATTTTAAAATTTACTAAATATTGGAAGTGAAAAATATAAATATAGAATTAGCTAAAAAAATTGAGATGTAAACTATTTATGGATTTGAGATTGATTGTTAGACTATGTTGACTGAGTGCAGACCTAAAATAGGATTTATCAAGGTTCCTGGACAATAAAACTAAAACTAGATAATAGTGGGGGTAATATTATTTAAATAAGGTGGCCTTGTTTGGCATACAATATATATTTGATATTTATAGGTTATGTTCATCTTTGCTTATTTATTATACAAATTGTGCAGGATATTTTGATCTACTATGGAGACCACTATGTAACTCTTTCTTTGTTAAAAATCTATCCCAATAGACAAGAATAAAAAATGAAATCATGAAGTAAAATAGGGGTAAAAAATTAATTTTTGATTGACCTCAACACCCTATGTGTTGAATGTTGTTTGTGTACCAATACTCTGAAGAGGGATAAAAATCCATGTAGTTCTCCCATGCTATGGTGGTGTGTGTGAAACTAGTGTAAAATGCTAGATTCTATTACAATACTAGTGTGATTAAGTGTTTCAAATATGAATTTTGACCTTGGAGGTGTATTAATACTTTATCTTAGGGTAATAGAGATATATGAAATTAGAATTGGAAAAATTAGTGATTTTTCTCTCAATGCGCAATTAGAATTCTATTTCTTTTTAATATGGAAGCCTCTTTTCTGAAAATGGCTTAAAATTTGATTTTATAGTATTATTTTTGGAATTAATTCAAATAAGGATTCATAAAATTGTGGGCCAAACCTTATACAACTTTGAATATTGGAAAATATCTACTGGTTGGTGGGAGGACACTACTAGTAGAGGTGAATAATAATAGGGTACACTATTGTCTAAATGGGGCACTATTGTCCTAAGGATAAGATATACTAAGTTAGAGGTATGGTTTAGTATGATAATGAACCTAAACTAATTAATGGTATATCTAGAGACATATTAGGTCATAGATTTGCCTATAAAAATGGGTTATCCACATAAAAGGTGAAGGACAATGGTCAAAAGGCCTATAATTAGTCATGATAAAAATGTGTCAAAAGAGTGGTAAAAATGCACTATTTTAGCTTAAATATTAATTTACATGTCTAAATTTTTTCCCAATTTATTATATTAATGCATTAAATTTAAAGTAATGGATTAAAAGGAAAAGTGCATACCTAAACTTACTTGTGAAGTGCAGTCTTGAATGTAGGCCACAATAGTGAACTGTGCTTCATGTAAGCCTACAATGAAACATGTATAAAATTAGTCTTTGGTTAAGATGAAAATCATGAATAAAAGATGAAAAAATTATAGATATAATAATAAGGAATGAATACAACTGATTGGGTATGTGAACTATTGTGTTTTTGGTGTAAAATTGGTGATTGTATAGGGTTAGAACCTTAGAGATTTCATTTTCATTGAAAAGCTTTGATTGCACTATACATTTCCCAATGCTCATTGACTAGGAGATTGTGCTTAAGAATTCAAGGTATGCTTTAATCCATCATTGCATACCCAAATTGGTGAAGTAGTTTGGAATACCAATATGAATTCCAATAGAATTTTTTGGTGTAAATATTGGTGCAAAATTAGTATAAAAAGGTGAACCAACTATTACAAATGGAATAAAGCTCATTTTTAGTGTCAAACTAGCATATAACTAGTGAAAATAGTTATTAGAATCTGGGTCTGATGTATATAATGTGGAGAATGATAAGCATTGTTACTCCTTCTATAGAGCTAGTGCAAAACTGAGAAAGGAGGAAGCCATATGTTGTGCACATGCCCTCAATCTAATATCTAGTGTATATGTATTCTTATACTGAGTGTGTGTTAACTTGAAACACATGCCACACATGATGCCCCCAAAAGGGTCAATTTTGAGATAAAATATGAGTATTTTATGGAAATTAAAATTGTGAACCTATTAAAAACCACTTTGGATTGGCTTGAAACTTTGACAAATTTTGAAAATGATTTTTTTATATGTTATAGGACAATCTCACCCTATTTATATAATAGTTTCATTGTTCCTATTCAAATTTATTTCTCCTATCCAAACTAACTTTTTAAGTGCTTTCTAGGTGTGCTCTATGATCCACTATGTGAGGTCTATAAAAGTATATCTATGGATTATATTGTTTTAACTTGATCTCTAAAACAAACCCCTATGTATTCTCCCTATTTTGAAGTGATTTGTATAATATAAATGATATATTAAATCAAAATAAAAATTTATGTGAAAATGTTATGCAAAAGATGTAAACCTGAGTCGTAATAATAACATAACATCATCATGTAAATAAATTGAGCATAATATTAATATGAGATGCATTTATTAAAAATAATATATAGTGATAACATAAGGATTTGAATGTATGGAGGATGTAAAATAATCTTTTATTTAATCTAAAATTGAAGTTATGTAACAACCAATCTGTTCTAAAATCACTAGTTGTTAAACTAGTTGTGTTGTAAGTGAGATTGTTGACAAAAAAATGCACTAAAAAAATTCAAAATTGAAAATATATGGTTTACGGTCTAAATTAATGTATACCTAAAATAAAATCAAATTTTAAACATGCAAAAAAGTTTCCCAATTCAAATTAATTAACCACACTACCTTTGTGTGGAATTCTTATTAATAAAGAAAGCTAAAATAATCTTATTATAAGGTAAATTGCATTGCAAGTTAATTAAAAAATTAAAAAATAAATAAATAGATTTAATTAAATAATAATTAAACTAAAAATATACTAAATATGATAATTTTAACTCACTGATAAGATATGAACATCATGCAAGATGCCCCTTTATTAGTTAAGAAATCATGAACACTCAAATGCACACTAGAAAAGTGAAAGTGTTACAATAAAAATAAAAATATAAAAATATAACTTTAAAAATATAATTTTGACTATAAAAATTTCTATAATTTAGTTAACTACATTGAACTAGACTCTAACTACAACTTCTAGCTATTTTTAAGAAATTCTTGAAAAGTGTCAAAAATTGACTTGAATAACAAATTTATGACATAAATGAATTAATAGAATTCATAAACACATTAATAAAGAAATAAAGTAATTATAACACTAATAATACATTTCTAAAATTATCATCATACATAACATTCCCCCCTTTGATGTAAATAGGAGAGATGCCTATCATCTCTTTTGCCTGCCATCTCTTTAAGTCCATGAATCTACTTGTGCTATACCTTGGTGAGAATATCATAAAGTTGATCTTCAATTATCACATATTATATGAAAAAATGTTTATCATTGACCAATTATATGAAAAAATCAGGTTTGAGTTAAATGTGTTTGGTTCTAGAATGGAAACCCAAATTTTGGGATAATTATATTGTCGCATAGTTATCACAAAAATATATGTGTTAGCTCAAGTTGAGCCTCTCTAAAATTATCCAAGATTATTCTCAATCATAATATTATTCTCAATCATATTCAAATTTAATATAGGATAATGTAATTGCATCTCACTTATTTCAAGACTAAGAAACCAACCCACTTTCCTACATGAAGTAATAACCTAAAGTTGACTTCCTATCATCAAGAGATCATCCCTAATAAAAATATATGTATCTGATGAGACATAAATACATATATGGGATGAAATGAATACCATTACTATAAGTACCTATTACATATCTAAAAATCCTGTCCATTGCTTGCAAATGCTTGAGTGACAATTTACCCATAAATATAGAAACTAGTGAAACCCCATAACTAATATTGGTTCTTGTCATAGTGAGATAAATCAAATCTCACAAAATATTATAAAATTATTTTAATCAAATGAAATAATTACATATTTTATCATAATATTTTATCCACTTATAATTGGAGTGTTTTTGGGCTTTGAATCTTGAAGATTGTACTTCTTTAACATGTCTTTATCATACTTGGCTTTAAAAATTAATACCTCCTCTTTATTTTTATGGATTTATAGGTCAAGAAATTAAATCATAATTAAAAGATATTTAATCTCAAATTTTTATTTCATATCTTCTTTAAAATTATTCAACATCTCTATAGAGCTACTTGTTGGGTCCAACATGCCCGATTACTTGAGATTTCACATGGGAACACTCTAGCTTTAAAATAGTTTTTTTATTTTATGTTATTTCATACTTGTATGAATTTAAATTAAATTTTATATATTTATTTCATTTATAGTCTCCAAATCATGAGCCAAACTTGTTGATAACTTTGACATTGCTTTACTTGATCATTTATTCAAATTGAATAGACAATCTTTGTCAAGAATTCAAACAACAAAGACTAACATTTTGAAGTTTTATTAAGTTATTCTAGTCAATTTTTGCATCATCAAGATATATTATTCATGTAATTTCAAATGTTAAGTTAAATATAGATTCTTGCATAATCACATTATTGTCTATTGGCCTAGCCTAGAAACATTTACCTTATGCTTTAATATTGAGCTTGTCGACATTATTATGATATTTTCATATATATATCTAGTCCAAAGTATAATTAAAATTATCATATTTATCAATTTGGAATGTTTTTTTACTATTAAATCAATTTATTTCACTTAGATTGGTGTATTATTTGGTAGAGTCTAGTTTATGTTTTACCTAGTTTAGATTGAGTCATTAACCTATTAATTATTTATTGAAATCATATTTATCTTAGTTTGTTCACAGAGATATTATGAAGTCTTTAGATCCATCTACATTTCAAAATCATACTAACCTAGAGAGCTCTATAGTCAAATATTTTCAAAGAATGACTAAGTTTTTTA
This sequence comes from Torreya grandis, assembly GCA_037957365.1. NCBI lineage: Eukaryota > Viridiplantae > Streptophyta > Pinopsida > Cupressales > Taxaceae > Torreya > Torreya grandis. Next base: position 1,508,566 of record JARHVA010004511.1, read on the forward strand.
AAGTGACTGAGTACCAAGATCATGATATGCAATAAAATATCAATGACCTAGCTTAGTGGATAGTTGATATGATGTGTAAAGATTAATGCTTTAAGATCCTAGGATTGTGCCACTAGGAACAATCTTAAAATCTTTATAACATGGGGATAGATTGATAGTGCCAAATATATTTTCCCTTGAGAGCCTGAGATTGCATCAATTGTCACCATCATATAATCCTAGTAGCCTAAAGTGATGACATTATTAACCTAGAGATGATGTTAGTGAGAGTAGAGTTATTTATATAGTCATTTTTAGGTGAGGAGTCATAATCTTTCTAACCTAGAGATGACATTAGTAGAGTTCTTTGTACAATCATTTCTAGGAGAGTGGAGTAGTGAGAGTCATCCATGTGTCATCATCTTATTAACCTATATATGATGTCAAAATAGTTATTTATGTATTTATTTTAATAGGATAAGAGTAATGATATCCATCCATGTGTCATAATCTCACTAACCTAAAGATGATGTCCATAGAGTTCTTTATACGATCATTTATAAGGGAGAAGAGCAATGAGAGATATCCACATGCCACCATATTGATAACTAATAGATGATGTCAAAAAAGTTCCTTGTAAAACCAATTTTAGGTGAGTGGAGTAGTGAGAGACATTCACATGTCATCATCCCACTAACATGTAAATGTTATTGGCAAAAGACACAAGCATGAAGTATACAGAACGCTTTGGGTCATCAAAATCATGATAAGAGGTAGAAAATCAAATCTCAAGGAATCATAGTATATAGTTGAATGAAGTAGTAGAGAGATGAAAATATGACAAGTCATAGCAATTAAAACACACAATCATCTCCCTTAGCATATATTGAACCTAAATTTGATGGCTACGGTAAAAAATGACTGACAAACAAGTGACAATTTGTTGTTTGTCTGTAAATAAATATTGCAAGTAGGGGAGATTTGGTGACTATAAGACATAGACCCAAACATTTTAGATCATCTATAATATATATTTATCTGAAATAACCTAAATCAAATATTTAGTTAGTTTATCATATGATAAAATGAGCATGAAGATGGTAATGGCCAAGCATTAGCAAAGATTTAGGTAAAGGTAGAGGCCAAAATTGAGGATATTATTCATAGCTAAAAGGTAGAGTTGACATAAAGGACAAGGATATCTATAGTATCATCAAGAGGAAAAGATGCACCTATTTTATAGATTGGAACAACCCATTGGTCTAAGATTTCTTAGGCATCAACATTTAATAAAGAAAGTATTTCATTTAAAACAAGTTATGATAACTTGAAGATAAACATAATATATTGGGAATGTACAAAGTGAATACATGAACTAATATATTTATAATTAAGATTGATTTTCAATTAGGTATTTCTTATTATTTGGATCAACAATTTGTCAATATAAAAAATTGAATACCAGAGAGTGCCTTTTGATCATTGGATCTTGGAGTGCATTGGATATTAAATCTAATTCCATCCTAGAAGTTGTATCTAAAATTATACCATGACTATATATTTATCCTTTCTTGATTTGATATAAAAAATATTATTCTCTAAATAATTATTTCATTTAATTTTTGTACCAAGAGCATTTAATTTATGGCTATGTATTATAGCCATGATGAACTAACATTGCCTATATAGGCAACATTGCTTTGCATTGTAATGGTTTACATATTTGAGTACCAAAACTCTATTGAGATTGATCCAAGATTCCACCTTCCCATCCTCTTTATTTTATCTTGATGGTTTAACAAAGATCTTGATTCAAGAAGTAATCTATGAAAGGAAGTTTTGGATTTTATTAGTGTGTAAGTGGATGTACAATTAGATTATACAGTTGGTAGTTTAATTAGATTTGAGAGATAATTTAAATTATTTTGAGGCTTACATTAGTCATGGTGTGAAAATATTTATAGGATTGTGTAATTACTTTTTTGGAATATAATTTTAAATTTCATGTTCACACCATTTTCCTTTGAATCTTGCTCAATGTGGTGTTTTGGTTTGTGAAATAACTAGACTTGATGCCTAGTGATTTTATTACATCTAACACTAATTTAATTTATGAGTATTGGAAGAACTTTCTCAATAAAGGAATTTTCTTCTTTTTTGTCCTAATCTTTCTCACCCTTTTTTACATTTTTTTAATGAATAAAATATTACCCATTACATTGTAAATAGTCCATTTGTAGAGGAAACTAACATTGAGATCCTAAATATCCTGAGGAAATTAATTAAACTTTTGGTGGAAATAATTGTAGCCTACCCATGCTATATCATTTGGATTTTATTAGACCTTAGATCAAAAATAGGCCTAAACATAAGGGGAATTTTGTCCCATGATATGTTGAATACTTTTTCTCACTTATATGAATTTGTTCCTAATTGTTTTTTAAGTGAGTCACAATTTTAGCTTAACACTACCTATAAAGATCAAGTCATATACATAGATAGAAACTTATAAAAAATTAGAACCTAATGTTTGTATATAAAGAGTTTATTCATTTTAACTATTATAAGGACTTGATAATTAACCAACTATCAATTCTTTAGTACCAAGCTATTGTATCTTAATTTAACCCATAAATATATTTGTTCAATATATATACCCAAAATTATTCCCCCTTTACCTCAAAACCTTATGGCTATCCCACATATACTTATTATTCAATCAATCTATTTAGGAATGCACTCTTAACATAACTTTGATATATTTTACATCCTTTATCATAAACTAAAAATTAATTAGTCTTATAGTATCTTGAAATTCCATAGGTGCAAATGTTTCCTCATAATCAACCCCATATATTTGTGCAAATTCTCTTACAACTAGTCTAACTATTAGCTTGTCAATTATACCATCACTCTTAAATTTGGTATTGTAGATTCACTTGGTTATAATGATATATTTATTAAATGCATGCTGAAATAAATTCCATGTATCATTAATTTCAATTTAATCCATATCTAATTTCATAACATCAACCCATTGTTTCTTTTGACTAGCTTCTACATAGCTTTTAGGTTCACTAGCAAGAGATGATAATGAAAACATAGTATTTAAATCATAAGAATTAAAAGAAAAATTATATTCCTAATGTTGAATCTTATTAATCCTCCTCTCATAACTTTTATCCAAAATTTTATTGGATGGATATGGATTTAATAACCACTTGTTTTTGTTCTTGGTTGAAGTTGATGTGGATGGAAAACTAGTCACTTGTGAAGAGTTAGTATTATTTCTTGTTGAAATATAAACTATTTTGTGGTATAATATCTTATTTCAAAATAATCATGAGGTTTAGTATTTTCAAATAGAATAGTGGAAAAAATTGATGGACTCTTGTGTTCCATTTTAGGACTGATCTGAAATCAACCTAGGTCACAGTTGTGGATATTTGGCTTCACAACAAAGCCTCCATGAAATAATCTTTGAGAGATGTAGTGTCACCATCAGGGGTTTAATATTGATTAATTAGAGTAAATTATTGAGCTATTTGAATCTATCAATAATATTCATGCACTTTGATCTAGCATTTATGAATGAAAGGAAAAGGGTAATTCAATCTCTACAATAAACATAAAAAAGAGGGAAGGGTAAGGCAGTAAATAATGTTTCTAGATCAAGGTGAAATTAATTCTTTAACAACCAATCTAAGCACATCTACCACATTTATACCACTATGTGTTAAGTCTCACCAAAGGTTTTAACTTCAATGCTACACAATAGGTAGAGTCTAGGGAAGTAGTTAAGAATTCTTAATTTGTGATTCCTCATTAGATAACAATACTAGATGTTTATAATAACTAACACAAACTTTTGAAATAACTTGTAGGCTATCACATAGGTCATCAATATTTTAATAAAAATGAAATTATTTCAAATAGAGTTTATGATAGGTGAGCACATCATAATCATTACATTCATAAAGTAAAAAAGTATTAAAATAATTATCTAGGCACTAATGTTCACTTAAAATTAAAATGAAAGAAACTTTGATAAATAAAACATGTGTCACATAAAATCTAAAATTGCATTCATTAATATAACTAATTATATTACAAATATTGATCCTAGCTATCTCTTTAAAATTCAAAAGGGGTGAAAGAAACTACAAGTGAAATCTTAGCTTGATTTTGAAATCAATTTTGAGCTAAGAATTATTGACTCTAAAATTATAACACTGTTACAATTTTATAGATAAATATGGGATTCACCCCCAAGTAGCATGAAACTCCAATCTTGGGCCATGATGGCCACTGCTAGTGGTTATAATTTTATGATTCAAAATATGGATAAAATACCCTAATCCCACCCCAAAATTATTTGTAGGGGACCCCTCAACTAATATGTGGAGGTGGTGTGGAAGAGATGACTCCCAACTACTTTGAATTTTCCTCTTTGGCCTCTAGCATGTCTACCACAAGGTTAAAATCTAGGTCTATCTTGGTGAGGTTTATTAGAAATTTTCTTAAGATCATCTCAACCTAGGTTACTAGTGTTTGGTACATCTAAAGGGGTGCCTCCATTAACACATTACTTTAGACACCTAGCTGATGCTTGTTGTAAATTAAGTTGAAAGCTCAAAAACCACTTGATGTCCCTCATTATTCACCTTGGCCACCTTTCCCCTTCATGACTTGGTTAAAATGACCTAGGTAGACTTTAAATTTACCCCTATCTAGTAGAGATCCATCTAGGTAGAGCAACACTAAGATATTGAGCTCTTTGAAATAAGCTAATATCTTCTTGTTGTCATCTTCTAAGGGTCCCATCACCATTTGGGACAAGGTAAGCCACTCCTCCACAATAGTCTTCATGGTCCTACCATAGGTATAATATAAGCCAAAATCTAAAGTGGGCATCAATTTGAGCTCCCAATAACATGCCTTTATTAATCAAAATAATCATCTTTTGGTACTTCTCATCAATAATAGTGACCCTCTCTAGATATCCTGAGGTCTATTGGATGAGCACTTGGGTCTATGTTATAGTCCCTACCACCTTTCCAAGAGTTGATAAAAGTTGTATCAGGGAATATTTTACATGCCTAATTATCCCAAGAGGGAAGGAGATCTTGGCTTGCAGCTCAAAATTTTGGACCTAGATTTACATGTCCTCAAGAAGATTCTCTAACATATCATGCACCACCTAGAGAATTAAGAGTGGGTCTTCTTCCATTTTATCTTCTCCCTCAAGAGTCCTCAACTTGGTGAGAGAGAATAAGTTGTATTTGTATTTTTATACCATAAGGTTTCCCTCTTGAATGGATTTATGGGTGAATATTCTCTAAATGCTCTTCATGCTATAGTCAAAATATAATTGTACTTATAAGGTGCCCTGCATTCTCATCTCTGACACCTATGATACTGAGACCATTATTTATATCTTGTGAGGTGTTGGTGGGGTGGTAGAGATGGTACTAATAGGAAAAGGATGAGGTAGAGTAATAATAAAACAAGTGGAAGGAGTGAATGATAAATGAAATGGAGGAGGAGGTATGGTGGAGAAAATGGGTAAAATAAATAGTGAGGCCTAAGGGAACATTTGCACTCACCACTAATTTTTTGTCATGCCTAGTTGAGGGGTAATGACTCTCAAAATTGGGTATTCAACATAAGGGATGAGATTGGATAATTAAATTTGAATCCCTTGGTAACCATGGTGATGGAAAAAGGAGGCCATAAAGATGTGATAGGAACCAATGGGGTTGGTGCTAGAGGAGTAGAAGATACCAATGCAAAAGGTGGAATTGGAGTAGCTAATATCTATATTATGGGCTAAGTGTGAACTATTTTTCACTTATTCCTCAAACCTTTACTCAGGTCAACTCCAAATGTTGTTGTGAAAAGCATTGATAATGTGAGGGCCATAAGGGTCAACTATGGGAGTTACTACATTATTAGAGGAACTATTGGGATGGTCTTAGTCATCAAAGACATGCAAATGGGTGCACTTACTTTTAGAATATTTTAGGTGGATAGAAGAGATGGGGCACTCATAAGTACCTAAATATGAGTAATGGTATGTAGGCACATTAAGAAAGTTATAAGTTAGGGAATGTAAGGGGTGGATATAAAAAATAATGAATAATGCCAAACATGGTAGAGGACATGGATTTTGGGTAGAGAGTGAAGGGGGTGGAGTTGGAAAAAGGGGTGGTGTAGGTAGGATGGTTTGTGGAAGAGGAAGGGGACTGAGTGGTGTCATAAGAGGTAGTTAGAAAGTGGAAGGAGTAAGGGGAAGAACTTGTACCAATGCTTACTATTGATCTTTCTTTAGATTTATTTCTAGGTTTCTACTAATAACTAACCTCAAAGCCTTGGTAGCTTGGGGTCAAGGTGTTTACTATGGAGTTTCCTATACTTAGACCACTTACCATCAATTCATATGAGTTTTAATTGATTGTGCCCAAGGTGATTAAACTACTAAAGGTGTAGGAGGTAGAGCCATGGTAAAGGGAGTCACTATTCATAGGGGGAGAAGGTGGTGGGATCCCTTGTAGGATTATTTTGGAAATTATAGGGTGGATTTAGTGCATTACCCCCTAAATACTAAGTAAATATAAAGGGGTTTGAGGAGGGATCAATCTATAACTTCTTACGTTTTTCCTTATTATGGGATTCTATCCTTGTGAGCACCTCTTGGTTATCCATAGCATTTAGATAAAAATCATCATCATATCCTAGTTGATGGCCATAATTAAGGTTGAGGCAAGTTAAATATCTCTCTAAATGGGCTTAGATTATGCCCTTCAAATCCTAGTATTTGTATTTTAGATCTACCCAAGGCTAACGAGTCCCCATCAATCACCATCTTCTATGGGGAGGGTAAGAGTGGTAAACATGGTACTAGATGATGATTATGAGATGTGGGAAATACTTTTGATAGTGACTGATATAGTGTTTTAATATTCCCTCAACTAATTAGTAGGTAATTTTTATCTTAGTAAGGGAATATAAGATGTGATAGGATAAGCGGATGGGATCTTTAAGAATACCCATGACCTATATTATTGTGTCCTCTTAAAGATACCAATAGTCTATGTTGGGAGCTAGTGAGTCTCTTGTTTATTTTAATAGATGAGGCATAGGTGAATCATTGATCATAATGTATACCATTAGGTAGAAAAACTTATGAATGTCCTAGATGTTATTTTTATATTTTGGCCATATAGTTTGTATAAAACTACATAGACCATAAGGCTGATGGGAACCCATGTAAGAAAGGTAGAAGGCTTGAAAGTGAGTGTCTCACAGACTACATCCATGAGATATTTCATCATGTAAAAGTGTCCCCCTATCCATTCATTTACTATGGCCTTGACCATGTTGAAATTAGACATTCCTCCTAGGTTAGGGACTTGGGAGTAATACTTGATCATTTGAATCAGGGGCACCCATAGTATGTTAATATGAAGGAAATCTAAGGCCCTAAATAATTGATTCATTAAGATCATACCAATTTAGATCTCCTCCCTGATGGTGTGGATCATGTATACATTAACATCCTCCTTGTTCGCCAATTTAAATTTTGGGTTTTATACCCAATCCATAAGGATGTTGTAGAATTGGAAGTTGTTGGTCTATGTATACAACACCACTTAGTCATATGAAAGAGGGTAATCTAAGAAATTGTAATATTATTTTTAGGCCATGCCTAATATGTTAGCAATATAGTGTCAAGGGCTAGCTAAGTATACCTAATCATAAATGTTGACCTACACCCACTTGGTAGTGAGGAACATCTTGCCAAAAAAGTTAGCATAAGGGAATAATTCTAGTTTGGTCATGGCTCAGTGTAGGCAACACTTCTAGTATGCTCATAGGGCATCTTCAAATACATCTTGATCATCATCATAATTGATGATTAACTCTTTGGGTACTTGGTCAATGGTTTTGAATATTTTTTTATAATGTTTAAATTAGGTTAAACTATATAGGAATAGAGTGTCCCTATATTTAATCTCAACCTTGGGGTTTAAAGATGAAGTGACCATTGTAGCAAGATGAAATTTGCAAAAAAAATATTTTGGTTGAAAAAGGTGTTGAAATTAGTACATAGGAGAAGAAAGCAAGAAGGCTAAATTTGGGAGTCTAGAGATATAACAATTAATGAGATTTACTTGGAATACTTATAAAAATACACATTCATCCCCTTAAATTAATGGAATTTGTTAGATCATTTATTGTGGATTTAAATTTGAGTGGGTGGCTCAATATTATACTTGATTTCTCAATCTAGAGTTAAATTTGGAGTATATGATTACATGCCACTTAAAAAATATAGGAAAGGTGATGTGACATTTTAAAATTATCTGATCAGGGTCTAGTTCCCAATTTCATCAATGTCTAGAGTGGGGTAGGTTTATGGTCACCTCATCATTGAAGCTTCCTAAAATCTCTAACTTTGCACCACTTGTCACCTCCTGACTAGTATTCATATTAATTGTCAATACCTGAGAAAAATCTAACACCTCATTGTTATATCCTTAAAGGGTGATGAAATTTTATCTAGGGACATGTAACATCCCTTGATTATCCCTTTATGGTTCCACTTGTGCTTCATTCTATCCATCTCAGGACCTTTAGGGGGCAACTTACTAAACTACTTGATTATGGCACATGTCACATTGTGATACATTAGACTGTCATAGATTTTGACATCTCTAATAGATTAGAGGAAACTAACTCTTATGACCACAAGCTACATGATACTCCCTTATTGATTTGGGCTCTCCTAAGATCTAAGATCTCTATTAGACTGACAAGTTTGACAATGGTGAGAGATTAATTGGTCAAAATATGGAACTTATAACCTTCAGGTCATGCAACATATTTTTATTTGGTTAGGCTCTCTTGGGTTATGACATCTCTATCAGGGTCAAGAGATTGAACACTCTATCACTATTTGACATGTCATTCACTAGTTAGGCTAGGCTCTCTTAGGATATGACATCTCTATAAGGTTTGGGAGACTAGCCATTATCCTTTGGCATGGGGTGATTGGATAGAGTACTAAATATGTTTAACCAAGGGCTTCATGGTTCTTCTTGATTGCATCAGGCTCTCCTAATGTTTGACATCTCTATCAAATTTGAGAGTCTGACATGTCTAATAATAAACCTCATGGTGCTCATTAATTACATTAAGATTTCCTAGGATCTGATATCTCTATTATGTCTAGGAGACTAACACATTTGCCACAAGTTGTATAAAACTTTCTTATTGTGAAATATTTGACTACCCATCAACTGAATATCTAAAATCCATGTAGAACTAAGACTTTAACACATGGTAGGTCCTACAAAAAACATAAAAAATGACAAAGTGAAAATTAAAAGAATAACTATCAATAACTAGTCACCGGGCTACTAGCTAGGATCCATAATTCCACATAGGACTCTAGGGTCTAATACACCTAGAACATGACTAATACTCCAAGAACCTCTGAGTAAGTGCAAGCCTATAAATTCAACATGTTAAACATTCAAAGTAAGAGGGCTTATCCTAACCATGGAGTATAGATGAGAGTTGGCTTAGTCTTTTTCATACACCTATGAGGCCTTAAATTAATATTAATTGGTCATTATCCATACCATTTACTCAAGGATAAAAATAGGATGATATAGGATTTCAAAGACTTGGGGTAGGTGGAGCCAACCAAAATGAGAGAATGGGCCCATGAAAATCTATGGGAATTTGTAATAACTTAAAATAAATTTCAAAAGACTTCCCCCCTTAACTTTAAATTCTATGTCTACATGATTATAATAAGCATACACCTCATTTTTCAAACAAATTACAATCCCTAGTAACAATTGTTGATTTACTAGTAAGATTATAAAACTTATATACTTTGATTTCATCACTATATGTTGTGAATTTATGATCAATAATATTAGGATAATTTATTTCACCCTTACCTTTATCTATGTTGATTTTCATTCTTCTATTCCCTTTGAATTGGATGGACTTTCTATTTCCCAATTGGGCTTGGATTTTGAAAGAGTAATCTAACTTTTTGAAACCATGTTTGTGACTTGTCATGTGATTTTAGCACCCTAAATCAAGAAACCACCAATTATTTGATTCTTATATTAAAAAATTGAATGCGATAAAATAATTTGATCCCTTTTTAACATAACTTTTATCAGCTTAAAAATATTTATCTTCACTATCTTGATTAGCTTGACTCTTAGTTGTTATTATCCTACAATCTATTATCATGTCCTAATTTTTAAATAATAATGACAAGTAAGGTATCTATTACTTTTACCTATAAAATTATATTTATATTTTTCCTTTGAATTTACATTTTTTAACTCTCTTGATTATAAATTTTATTATCCTTAAATATTTCAAACCCTTTCCTTGATTTCAAGTGCATGTTCTAGATTTCATACATATATTCTCATATTATCCTCATGAGATAAGAGAAAACCCATTAACTCATCAAAACTTATAGTTTTCATGTACTTAGAATTTTCAAGAGTGATAAAAATATTCAACCAAATTTTACTTAAATATATAAAAATATTTCTTACTATAACACTATCTTGTATAGTTTATCCATAAACCCTCATTCTGTGTATAAGTCATTTACCCTTATGCAATAATATTCTACTCCTTTAGAATCTGACATTATCAAATTATCAAAATTCATTTAAGGGTTTGAATTTTTTATTATCTTATCTTAATCGATAATTAATATGAAGTTTCCAAGTTATTACATGCCTCATTGTAATTCTTATATCTTACAATTCTTGAATAAATGCTTGGGTCTATGGCACTTTGAAGATAGAAGAAAACTTATGAATTTGTCTTTTCTTCATCCCCTTTTGTTATTTTATATTTTTGAGTCAAAGTGTTATAATATTGAGGTGGTTTTTACCCATAGATAACATTATACCAAACTCATTTCCATATGGTAATTATCTTCAATCTCTATAATATTCAAAGTTGTCACCTTTGAAAACATGAATATTCATGGAATAAATATTCACTGAAGCCATTGCTTCTTCTAATAATGACCTAAAATACTTATGAGCCTTTATTTAACATGGATATGACATAAAATTAAGGTTTTAAATTTATTTAGGAGTGAAATTAATCTTTTATTTAATTTGAAAGTGAAGTTATGTATCAACCATTCTGTCTTAGAATCACTAGCTATTAAACTAGTTGTGTTGTAAATGAGATTATCGACCAAAAATGTACTAAATAAATAGAAATTTGAAAATATATGATTTATGGTATAAATTAACATATAATTTAAATAAAATAAAATCTTAAACATGCAAAAAAGTTTCCCAATTTGAATTAATGCACCATAATACTTTGTGTGCAATTCTTATTAATAAAGAAAGCTAAAATAATGTTATTACAAGGTAACTTGCATTGAAAGTTAATTCTAAAAGTAAAAAATAAAGAAATAAATTTTAATAAACAATAATCAAGCTAAAAATATGCTAAGTATGATAATCTTAATTCACAAATAAGATATGGATATAATGCAAGAATCATCTTCATTAATTAAGCAAACATGCACATTCACATGCACACTAGACAAATGAAAGTCTAAAAATAGAATTATAAAAATAAAAATATAAAAAAAGAAATTAAAAAATATAAATATAAAAATATAATTTCTATTGGAAAAAATTTAGAGTTCATTTAACTAAACCTTCATTGAATATAGTGAACTTGACTCTAATTGACACTTATAGCTAATTTTTAGGAAATTCCCAAAAAGTGACAAAAAATGACTGAACAACTAATTTATGACATAAATGAATTAAATAAGAATCATAAAAAATAAATCACCAAATAAAATAATTATAACACTAAAAAATTGAATGCCAAAATTAGCATCATACTAAAAAAAATGTCAAGATAGATGTTAGTTCTTAGGTACACAGATAAATGATAAAAAATAAGTAGTAAAAAGTGATTATAAACACTTGGGGAAAGATGCATGATATCTATCATGGTATAAAAAATTGGGAGTATGCATGATATCCATCATGGAATCAAAATATAAGAAAACAAGTAAGCAATCTTCATGGCCATGACATATATAAACAAAGACTACACATAAATCACACAAATCATGTAATATAAGGCAAAGGGTACACATACAAGGGACATGTTAAAATATTATTAATTGTTAAGAATATATAAATGACAATACACAAGGGTGATAATCAAATATATAGGAAACCAATTAAATGTTAAATTTAGATAAAATATATATTGAATTTATTAAAATGAGATAGGATAAAAATAGAAAGTAAACTATGATATATATGGAAATGATAAAAAAACATAATGTACTTAATTGATTCTAATACTAACATAGTTCTAGATATAGAACATGAAGAAAATAGATTAGAAGAGGATTTTGTAACAATCACCAAATTCTATATTGAGTGCCTTTTGAGCCATAAACAGTAGTATCAGTCTTGGACATTAGTGTCAATGCTACTATATAAACCAGATGAATGTGTAATATAAAAAATACTTGATGGAAAAGGATGTGATCACATGGATGATTTTGGGTTTATCTTCTCCTTTTTTCTAGTGCATTTAGATTTAGGTCATGGATTGTTGTTATCATGAAATGGTAAAACCTTAGTTCTCCATATTCATAGTGACCTTGGGAAAAATAAGTTAATGGGATCACTGTGTTGAGCTACCCCAAGTACCTCTCTATTAATCAGTGCTACCTACATATCTAATAATCTGAAGAGGGATTCAGACTTATGTATTTATCTCCTATCTGTTGGATTTTATGTGAATCATGTAATATGTGGAAAGTAAGTACAAAGTGACCTAACTCATAACTTATCGAATCAAGATATTGGGATTTTCCCTTAATAATTTAAACCTGTGTATGTGTTATTCCTATGACTAATATTACAAAAGAAAAAAAATAGGGAAGTTTTGCTTTATCAAGTGCTTGATTGAATGCTTTGATAAGTTGTCTTGGTCTGTGTTAGGTGTTTTTAGGTGAGGAAAGAATAAAGAGTGATTGTGAATATATAACACTTATATTGATAAAATATTACATAAAAACACTTAGGCTAACCATTAGGATACATTTCATTTGAAAATTATGAATTTAGGGCACTAAACACCTATGTTAGGGTAGGACACTAGAGTCGATGTAGGGGTTTAGGACTGATGCTTATGTCCTAGTAATTATAAAATAGGTACATGCTCAAAACTTGCAAGGGCATAATATAAACATATTTTTAGCATTATGAGAAAGATAGATGGTCTGGGTCATCAATATAAGATTGTTCAAACCAAAATATAGGCTAAGGGGCATAAGATAAAGTAGATGTGAGACTTTTGAAAGTGAGAAAGGTCCAAAACTAAGAGGAACAACTAAGGTCTAAGTTTGAAAAGTGTACAAGATATAGGTTCTATAATTCATAAATCTCATCTACATTCCCCCTATTTAATTTAGTAATTAAATTTATGGTTTAAAAGAGAAGAAATGTGTACTCAGGTGTGTATAACACACCTTGCCTTTATATGAGCCTAACTTGAAGGCTTTACTAGTGAATGAACTATAACCAAGAGTATGTTTTAGTATATAATAAGTGTATTTAATTTGAAATTGAAAGCATTGAAAGTATTGAAATTGAAATAACAAGGTTCAGAAGTACACTTGTGTATTTATACAACTGCCTTGCCTATTGGCAACTTGATTTGAAATAAGTATCATTATGAATCACTAAAACTAAGATTAGGAAAAATATATACATATAGAAAGTCATATATCTAAGGAGATAAAGAGATATTGGAAGGCACGTGCCCCTAACCTTGGATAAAAGGTGAGTTGCCATCCTCTAGTTGAGATTATCTTAACCATGTAACCTAATTATACTTATAATTTGGTGATCATGAGTGAATAAAGTCAACTCGTACCTTATATTTAGTGAGGCTATATTATATAATTTAGTATAACCTATAAACTTGGAAATATTGAGTGATTTAATCACCTTAGCCAAACCAAAAGAGAAAAAACTAATGTAGTAGATAAAATCAATACAATTGATAATAGTCTAACCTAGTGGGTGATGAAAATCCATATAAGAGTTTTGAAATCATAAACTGATTTTGATTTTGCAATACTATGCACACATTTCATAACATATGTAACTTAGATATGTATCATGCTGAAAAATATGTATAACAATGTTACCGCTATATATTTGTCTACCACAAATGTGTATTTTAATCATATTATTGTGTGCTTTGGCCAATTTGGATCTTTTTAACAAGTGTGGGTAGCATGTTACCATAACATACCCCCACTATATATGTATAAATCTAAAAATTTAAATAAGTGTCAATGTGGAGGGCATGTTTCTAAAACATGTCCCCATTAAATATGCTATGAATAAGAGTGGATAACATGCTTCAAAATCATACCCACAATGAATCTAAAAACTATGCCAAATGTGGATAACATTCCCCTAATGATATGTCCCCTTTGAAGTTAGGGAAGAATATAAGCCATTAGTTACCTCACCTCAAAAGGAGAAGATAAATGAATAATATATGAATGGAATCATGTAGCATATAGAAGAACATGTTTAGGTAAATGTATCATTGAATTGCATCAAACAAGTGATCATATGAAGGCCTAAGATGTATGATAAATATCATGACAATGCCTTAATAGAAATATGATAAGCTCAATAAGTAAACTTGCACACACACAAGAGCACTCAAAAGCATGCCAACATAAAATGGTCCTAAGAGACTTAAAATAAGGGGTATATTCAAATGTTTCACAATCAAAGGGACATGACTTATTCAAATGTATATAAAAACAATAATGACATATTCAAATGTCCATATAGTAAATAATAACATATGCCAATGTTAAAGAAAGCAAGTAAAGGCATGGGGGCCACAAAAAAAAGATCATATTCAAATGATCAAATAAGCAAGATAATAGCAAGGCAAGACACTTAAAAATGTTCATAAATTAAAACATAAGAAACCAACATAAACATATCATAGTATCCCATATATCAAATGTGTTAGTAAGAAATTTCATGTGCATAACATTTCAAGTACCCTATATAAGATATAAACATGGATAAAGGCATGTGTAAGTACATAAGATATCAAACATGATAATGAAGAGACCATATAATGATATAACATATGTGTATCAAGATCAAATAAGTGAATGAACCTAATGTCCACATGACATGAGTAGAAAAAGGCCTAACATTCGAAATAGGAATAGATAATGTGTCTATGTATGCTTAATATCATACTAATTTACAATCATGACAAACATGCTTATGTAAAAATAACTGATATGCCATCCATCAACATGAAACTAACACATAAATTCTATATTGGAATTGAGAATGATTCTCATTTATTTGGGATATCTCCTGCATGACCATTACCATAGAAAAACATAACTATCAGAAAAATATTATAGACATAGAGAATAAACGATGCATAAGTTAGTCTCCATTGTTTCTTCAAGGAATAATACACAATATATAACTCTCTTCCATCATAATAGGCTAAGAAATAGGAGTTTTTATTGAATAGGCATAATAGTTTATTTTATACAATAAATAATTTGTTGTGTGAAACCAATTTTAATTTTTATGGATATTTATACGCATAAAATAGGTGTAAAAATATTTGACACATAAAAAATAATTAACTAACTCCTAATAAATCTTAACACATGAGTAAGTGTGAACACTCACTCCAATACCATCCCTTAAGCACAATATAGGGAGTAAGAAAAAAGAAATCAAAGAGACTAATGGGTCCTGACAACTAGGATTGATCAGGTACCCATGTACAAATCATAGTGAAATATAAAGTGTCCCTATGGTAACCAATCCATCTTAATAGACTACATGGATGATAAATCACTATAAGCACCAAGTCAAATAAGAACTATTACTCTATACGAGGCTAACTATGTAAAAAACACTGATGTCAAAATAATAGGAAAAAGAGTCACCAAAGATGAAATATATCACCGTAAGGTACCCAAAAACTAGTAACAATAGTTAAAGTTAAGAGAGTAAAAATCATATGTTTCAAGGTGACCCAAGAAATCAAATGAATCAATACTCAAACATAAGGCTAAAGAAGTGCACTAGATGAAATGAAGGCCATTAAATACAAATACACTCAATTGCCTGCCTCCAAAATAAAAAATGGTTTACTAAAAATGAGAAAAACACCTCAATCAGTATGTCTACACACCCCCCATAATGTTGAAGTAGGTGTAGTGACTCAAAAATATCATCTAAATGAGTGGGCCAATCCCACTATGTAAACACTAAATGTTGACACTGGGCTACACTAGACTAACTAAGCTCCACCAAAAACATCTAACAAAGACCATCAACACTCAGATATAGATATGGAATCTCTCAAGAATGATGTCCATAGTGATTATTGGATAGTCATACAACTAAAGAAGAAAGTTCTCAATCATGAATAAAAAATATCTCCATAAATCTCAGTGTGACTACAAACAAAAGTCCCATCCTATAGCATCACCAAGTGATTCAAGAAACTCCACAATGCAATACATATGTGGAATGCATCATATATGTAATGAGAGTTGTATAATAGAAAAAAAAACACATCTACTTAATTAAGGAGCTATAAAAAATAAGGAACATCAACAGGTACAAGGAGTAATGTGTGGTCAAAGAGGTTGAATTGTGGAGGAATGATGTATGTAGTGTCCTCACCAAGAATGATTCTTATGCCACCAAAAATGATCAAAAATCAACCCCAAATTAACATGAATGGTGGATGTAGATGCTTTCATATGTGTGGGTGAAAATTCCATAGTAGAATACTGCAAGGTAACATCTAAATAAGTGTTAGGTAGATCATGTCTAACCACTATAATCTTAGGTTTCTTAGGCCTAAGTGAAGGTGTAAAAGATTCCATATGTAACTCATAATCCTCATGAATATTTGAGCAAACAAAATATGGAACTCTATCAACAAATCCCAATGAATATGAAGTACCTACATCATAACCAAGGCCATGTCGAGCAATCCACATAATAGGCTGAATAAGGTGAGTAATGCCCTATACACACTTCCCAATGCCTATAAGTATGGTAGTGTGACCCATATAATAAATCATGTAGGAGCTAAATCTAATGGTATGCTTCTCAAAAGAAGTAAGAATATATGTAGGTAGAACTAGAGTAGGATGTGTAGAGTATGCAACAACAATAAGTACACACATATCATCTATAATAAGAGAAGCAAAAAGAATAATGGGCTACTTAGAGACTAGTAAATCACACTATAAAAGTGAATCAGGTGGATGTTTAATAGATTTATTATCACAACATGATGGCATACCAACAAGTTTCTTCTATAGAGAACATATGAGGGTATCCTTTCCATGAATCCAGGAGCACAAAAGAGAATTCTACATCAAAAGTTTCCTTTTTACTTCTTGAAGTGATAGGAAAGAGGCCATAGGATTAATGGGTTGAATAGGACTTGGTAAGGTACTATAAAGAGTCATAATAAAGTTAAAAATAGGAGAAATAACCACTGTATCAGAATGTGCATCTAGAGGTGGAGGAGGTGAAGGTACCTCATCCAAATGGTCATTAGTAATAAGTGTCACATCCTTAAAAAATATGTCCTCACTAACAATGGAAATGGGACAAGAAATAATAAGAGAAGATGAATATGCCAAAGAGTCCTCATGAAAATCAACATCAAGTGAAACATTCTCAAAACTAGGAGAAGACGATGGATAAATATTGTCACCAATAGAAGAATCCTCTCTATGATAGAGATGAGTAGAAAGAAGAACATTTGAAGGTGAAGTGACCTCATCAAATAATGTAAAAATAATGTCATAGGATTCCTTAGGTGATGTTGCATGCTCAATATGATATTGCAAATAATTCAAAACATGGAGGTGAATAAACAAAAGTGCCTCCTTTTGTAAGGATGTAAGCCACACAATATCATCCTCATCTATAAAAATATGAAAGTCACCAATGACAACTCTCCACAATCCCTTCATCTACAAGTGCATCTACATTTTATCTTTCCAAGTGGTGTAGTTGGATGAGCTAGGGGGTTCAATCACATGAAAATACAAATTTGGAGACATGAAAAACCAATAGTGGTGTAAAATAGCCAAATGAGAACAAAATGAAACCCCAGAATGGATGCTAGTCACTGCTGAAAATGCATTCACAAATACAACACATGACCAAAAAAGGTACAATATAGACTCAAAATGGGAGGTCAGTCACCTCTAAAAATGCATCCACAAATGAAAGGAGTACAAATCACATAAAAAAATGAAGTGTTTTATGAGGAGGTCTCACCATCTATGACACTAGAACTCACCCTCCATCTTAGACAAATGAAGATACAAAATGGCATACCAATAATAAAAGTGGCCTTCAAATAATAATAATACCACCTTAAAAAATTCCCACTACAATAATTAAAAATACCCATAAGATTACAAAGAGGCTCCCTAAAAAAATTATGCCACCACTTTCACTTTTAAAAAAAACACCTAAAAAAATAATCCACTTGTAGTGGATGAGGATTAAAACTATTATCACCTCATCACTCTTGAAAATTTTATTAAAAATCATGTGCAACCGAGTCAGTGATAACTAGCTTTGACAAATATCAAGATACAAGTTGATATTTAAAATTTTCAAGAATTGTATTTTAAATTTTTAATATAATAAATCACACCTTTTAAATGCCCAATATCTTGATCAACAAAGATACAGGTGTAATGGATATAGGTAGCATCTATTTTGGGTGGTGGAGAGACACCAAAAAATCCATAGGATTTTTAAAAATATATTCCTTTAGGTGGTTGGAGGTGGGGTAGATTCAGTGGAGGTGATCTTCAACATGAGTCCAACTTATTTAGGATCACTTGAGTCCAAGATACATCCACTTCATTATTTACAACACACTTTATAAACTACAATTATAGAAGGGGTGAGCTACCTATTATATTTTTTGAGATAAGGAATAGTAAAATTTTGGTGACAATGCTACCAAAAGTAGTGGCATTTACATACACCCCCTCCACTCCCATGAATGACAGGTCTATATATCTTCACCCCATTAGATTTTAGAGATATATCCTTCATGTATCAGCTTGTATCTCTCTAAATTTTATTACCACATTACATCTTACAACAAATCTAAAATAATACCTATAATAATGTAGCAGTGGAGGACAATAGTAGGTCATGTGGTGATTGCACGTAATCATGCTAGAGTTATGAAAACTCAACCTTTTTAATTAAATGATGAAACCAATAGTGTACTACATGGAGAAATAAAAAGGAAGCTACCAATTAAGGATGACATGAATGGGAGATAAATTTTTATATGCCCCTATAAAAGTGAGCTATGCAATTGCTGAAGAGAAGGTAATAACATTTGAAGAATTCAATAATAACTATCAAGATTCTACTCCATGCACATATCCAAAGAGATGGAGGAAGTATGATATGCACAGGCTGGCATTCAAAAAATGACACTATCTTCCTCTTTCAAATTTTTTTGATTACCTAGTCCCTCCACAAGCTACCAGGTCATTATAAGAGGATGACTCTAATAGAGATATTCAAAATTGGAAAAGCAAATATGCCCTTCATTCCTCTTTTTGAATGTCATTACTCATAGATCATCCTCCACCACTACCTCTACCACTTTATCTTTTGTTTATAGGTTTAAGAGATAGAAGGACTACTGATCAAGAAGGATGTCAATAATACCAGGGTGGCTAATATGGGAGATCATGAAGAGGAATAACTACTTCCTCATCAAGTAGAATGCCAATAGCAAACAACTGATAAAAAAGGTCATGTAAATCAAATGATTAGAGAGATGAGTAGATGAGTTATAAATCATTGGTTTTTAAACCACAAAAATGTATGCATCCAACCTAACACTAAAAAACTTCAAAAATATGCAAAAATTGATAAAAAATTTGATGTGTAATAATAAGTCTAAGGATCAAATGTAGTCTTAATAATATAACCTGAGTAAATAATAATATTGCATTATAGAAAATAGATGTTGCAACAAAAAATCATTGAGTAATAGTTGCAAGGGATTGATCTAATACCATGTTGGAATTGACAATTATTCTTATTTATTTAGGATCTCGCTTGCATGACCTGTCTCTTGTATGACCATTACCATAGAAAAACATAGCCATCAGATAAATATTATGCACACAGAGAATAAAATATGCACACATCAATCTCCATTATTTCCTCAAGGAATAATACACAACCCATAGCTCTCTTCCACCATATTAGGCTAAGCAATAGGAGTGCCTATTAAATAGTCATAATAGTTTGTTTCACATAACAAATAATTTATTGCGTGAAACTAATTTTAATTATTATGGAATGTTTGCATGCATAAAATAGTGTGAAAATATTTGACACAACAATAAATTAACCAACTCCCAATAAATCTTAACACATGAAAAAGTGTGAATGCTCACTCTAACATGCCAAAGAGCCAATAGGATCTATTTATGCTAAAAATATTTTTTGTATTTTTATTATATTTAAAGCTTATCAACCTTAAGTTGGATAGCTATCATTGGTTTAATTGTGATTGGATAAGTTGAAAGTGTACATAACATATTCCTCTTCATAATTTACATTTGTATTAGAAAACTAATTCCTTTAACCTTGAATATGTATTATTTTGCCTTCACAAGAAAAAGAAATACCTTGCTGATTTGGATCAATTTCAGCTTCCATTCCATATAACCAAAATTTACCCAATGTAAATGAATGCAACAAAGTATGGGGTAAGAGCCATATTTTTTTAAGAAAAAACATGGGGCCCACAATCCATAGGACTAAAAAATAAACCCAATGAATATTTTAATTTCTCCTTATCACATATATATTTAGAATTTTATCCAAATTGTCAAAAATATATTTCACTACAAGAGTTTTCTAATTTCATAGTATCAATGTGGTTATGCCAAAAGTAAGAACCACTCATGAATAGAGTAATTGTTAAATTTTGGTGATGTGAAATCTTTTTGTGATGTTCCCCTTGGGAACATTGCATAGGACATGGATTTTAGATTGGTTCCATATTAAGGAACATTTGAAAATTGGTCATATAAAGATTAAGACTTCCACAATTTTGTTCATAATCGTCCTTTCGTAATTTATCTCCTTCATTTATGTGAGGGATAAAAAAATTGTATTTAGAGGGAGGTATGTAAAGTTCCTTTGGATGAGTAATTATGAAGGAAACATATCTATGCACATGATTATATAAATGGGTAAATGACTCATATTATTTATGTAATGATGTTTCTCTTAATGGGGAAATAATCTCTCTAATGAAAATAATTTTCAATTCCAAATATGAGGGTCTAAATTCTAGTTCATATGATGTACTTTTGAATCAAATATTATAATATTGAAGTGATTCATCATCACATTGCTTGAAATTATCCAGATGTGCTAATGAAAGTTTTGACATGGTGTGGATATTGAAAGCCATAAATAAATCATCCTCTAATTATGAACAAGTGGTTAAGGAAACTTTTGGTAGGCTACATAACTAATTACGATAAAAACTAAAAATTCTCATATGGAATACTTTTATTAATAGTTTGTCATATTTTTCCCATTGATGAGAATAATGTACATAGTTAATCATGTAGTCAAATGGGTCATTATGACTTAAAAAGAGAGGTAAATCTAGTAGTTTAAAATATTATGGATAATAATATTGAAATATACATTATGCAAGAGGTTGATTGTTAAATGAAGTCACATTTTCATTAGAATTATAGAAATCAATTTGCATTTGAAGTATAAAAACCTATTTTTGAAGATTGCCAATAGTGGTCATCATAGAAATAAGATATTCCATGGTAACAATGGTGTTTATCATATGTGTTATCATTCGTTCAAACCCACCAGCTTTTTTGAATCTATGAATATGAGTATTATCATCCTCATGAATATCAAGTGCAAGTTCATGAGCACTAAATTTAGGATATTTTGGTAGTGGCATTAGATCTTTAAATTTTAGTACTTTTGGTATATCATTTGAATAGCTTGGACCATTAGAATAATTTGGTTCATTCAATTTTGTTAAGGATATAACAATTAGAGCTTGAGGAATATTTTGTAAAGGTGTCTCTTTTGCTATAATAGGAACCTTTGGTAAATATGCATCTTTTGTATGATTTGGCACACTAGGAACATTTTGTACTTTAGGTTTGTAATGCTTTATTTTTATTGATGGCTTAATATTACTTGGTAAATAGGCCATGATATCTAGGTTAAACTTTTAAATATTTTCAATATTAAATAAAGGTAGGAAAAATTCATTACCTTTGCTTAGTAGGATATTATTTGGAAATGTTAGAATAAGAGCAGTTTTGATCAATGAGCTTGAAGGGACATCTAAATTATAATTACTTTGTAAATTAATCATAATTTATTTATGTATTTGTTTAAAATTTTAGAGATCATATGAAGGAGCATCTTGATCATATTCACCACTTTTTTGGTAGAATGTGCATGAAGGGCATTACTAGATGACTTTTCTTACTAGTGACTCATGGATTTTTTTGAAAATATCAAGCCTTACAAATTTGTATTATATTTAAGAGATATAAGTTGGGTTATACCTTTCTTATGCTTACCCAACCCTTGTCTATTTTATCCATAGTTTAATGAATATCAAAGGCCAAAATCATATGATGGTAGTGTAGAGAGTGATGGTAAAGGCTCTTTATCTTCCTTAAGATGAATCAAATTATTTTATGATATGGTGGGAAAATGGACCTAATTAGAGGAATAAAAATTACCACCATTCAAAGATTTGATATTATATGTTTTAGCACTTGGAAGAATGTAAGAGTAATCAATTTTAATTCCTTAATTAGGGGAGAGTTGGAGAGTGTCATAATCATAGTCATCAAAGAAAATAATTTCATCCATGATGAGAGAGATAAAGAACACATAAATTAGGAAAATGAAGGAGATAAGCATCTAAAAGTGAATGCTTATAAAAAAAATAATGCTCAAAGATCAATTTTACCAAATGCTTAACCCTAAATTTAGAATTATATCCTATTATGGGGTAGATAGGGTTAATAATATAGAAATCACAATGAATAAGGGTGATAATAAGATCTAAAATAGGATAATTAAATGTTAAACTTATATACAAAGAATATTGAATTTACTAAAGTAAGATAGGCTAAAAATATAAAGTATAACTATTATACATATGGAAATGATAAAGAAATAATGTACTTAGCTAGTTTTGTTGCTAACATAGTTCTAGATATAGAATAGGTAGGAAGTATATTGGAAGAGGATTTTAGAACAATCACCAAATTTTGGATTGTCTCTAGAGCCATGGGCACTAGCATCAGCCTTAGACATTAGCATTGATGCTATAGTCTGAATTAGACGTAGGTGTCTTGTAAGTAACACCTAATAGAAAAAGGATGTGACCACCTAATTACTTCTAGTTTTGTTTTCACCTTCATTCTGGTTCATTTAGATTTGGGTATGTACTATCACTCCTCATAAAATGGAAAAACCCTAGTTTTTCATCTTCATAATGACCTTGGGAAAAATAGATTGGTCTACCCCTTCATTAATGAGCACTACCAAGATACCCAATACTTTGAAGAGGGTCTCAGACTTATGTAGTTCTACCCTATATGTTGGCTTGTGTGTGAGTCATGCAATATGTGGAAATCAAGTACAATAGTGACCTAACTCATAACTTATAAAATTATGATCTTGGGCTACTACTTCAATAATTCAGACCTATGTATATGTTATCCCTATGATTGATATGAAAATAGGAGAAAACAGGGAAGCTTTACTTTGTTGAGTTCTTGATTGATTTTTTTGATAAGTTGCCTTGGTCTATGCTAGGTGTTTTTAGGTGAGGAATGAATGAGGAGTTATTTTCCATATATACCACTTTTATCAAGAATTATATCACATTAAATCACTTAGGTTGACCATTAATATACATTTCATTTGAAAATTAGATGAGTTTAGGGAATTATACACATGCATTAGTGTAGGACACTAACATTGACATAGGGGTCTTAGATTGATGCCTCTATTATGTTAGATAGAAAATAAATATAGGGTCAAAACTTGTAGGGGCTAGGATAAAAATATTTTAATAATTTTGAGAAAGATAGAAGGTTTGGGTCATCAATATAAGACTAGTCAGACCAAGAGATAGGCCAAAGGGCACAAGATAGAGTAGGTGTGAGACTTTTGAAAGTGAGAAAGGTCCATAACTAAGAGGAATATCCAAAGTTTTATTTTTCCAAGTGTACAAGACTAAGGTTCTATATCATTCATAAATATCATCTACACTCATACACATATAAACACACAAAAATGCATGTTCAAATTTCATCACACAAATATGAAAATATAATGAAAGATTAGATCCACACATAAGGACAAGTTAAAATGTCCTCACATGCATAAAAACATACATGGAAGGATTAAATACATATACAAGGACATGTTCAAATGTCCTCACTCCAAACAAATAATACACACAAGACATAAACCAAGAAAATGAACATGAAAAACATGCATGAATGTATGTAATTGATCCACATAATAAATTTGTAACACTAGTAAATATATTACTTAAAAAATGTTTACCATATTTTTGGAAAAATAATAAATATATCACCTAAATATAAAAAACTATTGTGCAAAATCAAACTAATATATAGATGAAATAAATGACACGAGATGATTTAGACCTTAATAAATTTGGAGATATAATAAATATAGAAAGTACAAAAGATAAATATAAAATTATCTAGAAAATTGATATGTTGACTATTTTAGGATCTAAGATAGACTGATAGACTGTATTGATTAAGTACAGACCCAAAACATGACTTGGCAAGGTTCTTGGATAATAGCGCTACAACTAGACAATAGTGGGGGGGTGATGTTGTCTAAATAGGGTGGCCCTATCTAATATAAAACATGGATATAATATTTATGGGATATATTCTCATTCTCCTATTTATTCTATGGATTATATGAGAGTTTATGATCTACTACAAGGATCATTATGTAATTCTTTCTTTACTTGAAACCCTAACTCAATAGTCAAGAAGACAAAATGCAATCATGAAGTAAAAATGGGGTCAGTGATTGAAGTTTTTCTTGACCTTAACACCCCATATGTTGAGCACTACCCACATATCAATAATCTAGAGAGGGATAAAACTCCATGTATTTATCCCATGCTACAATGGTGTGTGTGAAACTAGTGCAAAATGTTAGATGTTGGTGCAATACTAGTGTGATTACATGCTTCAATTATGAATTATGAAATTGGAGGTGTATTTATATTCTAGATCAAGGTTACTATATATGTATCCAATTAGAATTAAAAAAATGGGGAATTTGATCTTAATATACAATTAGAATTATGATGATTTTTAATGTGGAGGCCTCTTATCTACAAAATGGTTTGAAATATGCTTTTATAGTAGTATTTTTAGAATTCATTAAAATGGGGCTTATTTAAATTATAGGATGACCCTTATATAAATTTGAATTTTTAAAAATAGTCATTAGTTTATGGAGGACACTGCTGGTGTAGGTGGACAATAGCAGGGTGTGTTATTGCCTATATGGGGCACTGTTGTCCTAAAGGAAAGAGATAATAAGTTAGATTTACGGTTCATTATAGTAGTGAGATTAAGCCACTAAGTGGTATATAGAGAGACATTATGGGTCATATATTTTCTTATAATTATAGGTTATCAACACAAAAGGTGCATATATTTTCTTATAATTATATGTTATCAACACAAAAGGTGAAGGAAAGTGGTCAAAATGCCTTAAAATAGGTCAAAAGCCAAGTGTGCCAAAAGACTTGTCACAAGTGCACTATTTTAGATTAAATGTTAATTTGCATGTCTACACCATTAAATAATTAATGTAGGTGTTAAAACTACATGGTATTTACTTCCTTACTTGGAGTATTGGATATGTAGGCAATGCTCAATCATTGAGGTGGTGATTGAGGCCAACTCAACCCATTACACTCCACTCCTTTTTGTAGGTTTCCAAGATATCAAAGTGACCTTAAGGGTTCAAAGATAAAATCAGATAATTTTTTTTATAGGGCCTAATATAAATATAAATATCTCAACCTACTCAACATACATAGCCACAAAAGGAGTAGTACTCAATTTTTCATCATAGTTAAATAGGAGAAGTCCAAGGTCAATGGACTCTAGTGACCTATGTTCTTATCCTCCTATAATGGTCATTTTTATAAGTATTTTATGTTTTTATTTTTTATATTTAATTTTCACAACTCTACTTATATATTTTCTTATCAGTCATTTAACATAATCAACTAGGACAAGTCTGTAGTTAATGAACAAGAATGACCTGCACTCATTTCCACTTAAAACAGATCTATCTAGAAGTAGTTTTAGACTCTATTTTGATCTTGAGCATGAAAAATTACCATTTTTACTGATTTAAAATTTTAAACCTTTAAAATATTTAACAAAAATATATGTTTAAGATAACTATATCTCTCCTTAGTGTTTTATAAAAATAATAGTTTTCTATGTTTCATAAATTGTAAAATTATGAATTATTGATTATTATACATATTTAAAATTCTAATATACTCTAGGTTTATACTTATAATAACAAAAAAATATTATTTTTTATCAATAATAGGGTAAAATAAAATTTTAACAAAAAACCACTAAATTTTTCCTAAAATCCTTAAAAAATAGACAAACTTAATGAAATTTTTATGTATATAAATTGGGGAATATCATGTCCAAAATAATTTTAAATTAAAAATCATTATTTAAGGAATATAGTAGTTCATTTTTAAATTTTAGGAGAAATGGATTGCTTGTAGTGAAAATTTGAAGTTTGGTTGTTTGTATGGAACTTTCCCATTTACATAGGCCCTTTCTCTATAGGCCAAACTTATTAATGTAGGGTATATCCAAGCTTAATATGGTGGTATCCCATGTGACTGCATGAAAAATGGTTTGATCCTCTAGGGGGTTGTTGGATTATTACTAATCATATTCCTTAACTAATAATGGTATCCCCCATCTCACTATGATCATTTATCGATTTGTTAGGTAGTTTGGGTAATGGAACCCCTTGGGTAGTCCTTGTATTTGAAAAAAGTTAAAATTAGCTATAGGTTATTATTTTTGTGGTCAAGGGGTAGCATGGATTGTAAGAAACATGGCCACCCCCACTACTCCTTTTTTTAGTGGGCTAGTCAACTCTACTGACTGCCACTGAAGATTGTTAAATCACCATGACATCTTTATATGTTGGTGACCTTGATTTATATTTTTTTGTTTATTTCTTAATATTTCATATTTAACATTAATATAAAATTATTAGTATGTTATTTTATATAGTTCATCAAATGTATTATGATTTATAATTGTACCTTTTTTATACAGTCATTTCAAGAAAATAAGAGGCCCAAGGTGGGGTGACCTAAAACCCCCTTAAAATTTCACCCTCTTATACATAGAAGTATTTTTAGGGTCTAAAGCATTACATTTTTAATATATGACCTAGTTCTTAAGGAGAGACATGTTTAAACTTTTGGGCTATTGTGAGCTCTTGGAAGCCTCAGCTTGGGTTAACCAAAAAGGAAGCCCTTAGTTTTGATCCCTCTTCAACATAAAATTTATTGAAAAACTTGAAACTAAAATCAAGTCACACCTTCTTAATAACCTATACTTTGGCAACCATTAATGGCCTTGGAGGAATTTTAAACTCCTATTATCATAATAAGTTTCACCCTTGAGGATGTTTTTCAAGTCTCCTCGCTTAAATGATATCATAGAGACACATCTAGGCTATGGGTGGCCTAATCAATGAGGTGAATCTCTATATAGAGCTACCTCCCTTGATGTTATCACCCTTAAAACTACTACTATACCTATTTCTTGAAAAGGAAAAGGGTAAGAGAGATTTAAGTGATCTAAACTAAGGAGGTGATTGATGTAGAGGGATTCACTAATCTTGTCAAGTTAGTTAGAAAACATAACATAAATACACTCCTTAACCTCTCTAACACCAATTAGCTTTAACCTTGACATTGGATTGCTTAGTTATTTATCTTTGGTTACATAAAACTCTTTGGTCCTACCTTAGTAATATATATCATGTCACAAGGTTTTCTCACCACTCATTCCATTCCTTCTTAATCTCTATACCTTACCTATGTTCACATAGGATGTTCTTAGTTTCAACTCACCTTCCTTTAACTCACATACACAATAACTTGGTTCAAACTCATTATAGGTTTCCACTATCTCTATTCATGTTATTTTCATTAATAACATGCTCCACAAATCCTATTTGTCCTCCCTATCATTCCACAAACCTCTCCAACAACTCTTATCACATACCTTTAGTGCTTACTTTGTCATAGGCATATTCTAGTACCCTTTTTCTTTTGTTTTCTTGCATGTAAAGATTTGTATAAAACCTTATTGAAAAAATAATTTTATATTAAGACACCCTTTATGATTTTTTATCCTTATATAAATATTTATTCTCAAGTTCATTCCTTGGACCACTCTTTCGGCCTCTGTTAGGTCTCAGATTAGCCCTTTTAGGGCTTATAGGACCTTGTTTATACACAAAATTGTCAAAAATGTACACAGAGGTAAGAGACAACCAAAGAAAACTCAAAAATAATTTAAACAACCTAACAACAAATATTTTCAAAAAAATTCAAATGATTCTATATTTTCAATATCCTTAAACCCTAACCCATGGTTTTAGGTAGGTTTTATAACCTGAGAAGGGTTATTTTGCTTTTGTATTCTCCAAAATGAATTTAAAAGTGATATAAAGGATTTAAAACCTTTTTACCAACCATTTTCACCATACCAAATCAATTTTAAACACCTATGACACCTTTTTTATACAATTCTAATGAATTCTATGTTACCCATGTATGACTATATACAACTTATAGAGAACAAAATGAGGGTTTTAGATCACTTAAATGTTTTAGACCTCTAAAAAAACTTCTAAAGATATATAATAATAATTAACATCTCATCAAAATATCTAAACCCTCATTAACAACTTAGACTCACCACTTCTTATTCTTCCTAGTGTGACTGTGTGAGAATCAC
>JARHVA010004512.1:0-20000 GCA_037957365.1 Torreya grandis
GAAATCAATAGGGAAGCATTCCCATTAGTATACATGATTTATCAATCTTGTCCTTACTAACTCATCATACACATATATACTTTCCCCTATTTTATATATTTAATAGAAGTTACATTTCTGCCTTTCAGTAGTTTACTTATCTCAAATGTATTTGGATAGATTATTATAGTTTATCCTTCATGTGGATTATACCATTTATTACTTATTTATAAGTGTGGTTTTTTAAACCATAAACTAGGTCATAGGCACTAACATGTGGATCATTTATTTCAAAGCATATCACTTTCTTATTCTTATAAACATGCAATTGTAATGAGAGAATGAAGGATTAATAGTTAGCTATATTTTAGCCTACCTATAGTAATGTTGTAGAAAGAGTAATGTGTCTAACACCCAAAAAAAACTTGAGGCATTCTCAAACATCCAAAATAAAATTGTGGAAAACTTATAAACATAATACATCAAAATATTTAATTAATTATGTGAGTTTATGGTTCATCTCAACTCATCCTCCTTACCACAACACACCAATAAATGGTTTCAATAGAATATCCCATTGAAATTGAAAATAAATATTGGCATCCCCATGTTTGAATGAAATATAAATGTCATAGAATCAGATACCTAAATTCATTAGCTTGAGGAATATTTATAAGTTAATTAATTCATCGATATTTATAATGTCAGCTCTAGCATGTTAAATATGTCTATTTTGGTAGTTCGCTTGTAGGAAACATTTATAGAACAATGTGAAAAACACTACATTCATATTGGGTCTTGAAAAAAAAATCAATGTTATTAAGGAGGATTACTATCTTCTCTACCACTTTTGAGGAAAAATACATCAATTTCTAGTAATTTTTCAAACACAATGAGCAATTAGTGGAAAACTACAATACTGAGTTATGTGACTATATTGTGCATATGTTAATAACTTGAGATAGAATCATTAGGTTTTGAATCAAATAAAAATAATTTCACCTTATATATATATATATATATATATATATATATATATATATATATATATATATATATATATATGTGTGTGTGTGTGTGTGTGCAAATATGGGTTTATTGATGTCAAATTATCTAGGGAAATATTATCACAATGTCACTAATATTGAATCCAAGGCCAAGATGAATCAATGTGATGTTATAGAATCTAGGTCTAAGATTAATTTTTCATCATAAAAAAAATGAGTATATAGGTGATAAACATTTAAAATGAATAATTTTTTATTATTATAGTTTGTAGTATGTTTGAAAGCATCAGGTTTATTATTTCAGTCACTATAAGTTTTGGTTCATTTTCATTATCATATTTGGATGGCTCTATTTTTGGGGGCTCTTGGTGAATTTTTTTCTCATCACACTAACATGGCATCAACTTGAATTTTTAATATGGATTCATATTATTACATAAATTCACTATAGTTAATTTTGAATCTTATTTATTTATATTTCTTTCTCACTTATTTTAGCTTAATGCTAGTGATTTGGACACCTTGCATGAATAACCAATAACAAATTTTTGGATGAGGCTTGTGATGACATTGGGAATAGGTAAAGGATTCCATAATGTGTTATGGTACATTAATTATGTGATGAATTATTATGGGATGTATTTACATTCAAACTTCCATGTATTTATTTAATTTCGTGCATCTTGATGTGTCAAGAACATTAAATATTTATGGCCTTAGTGGGTTATTGAAATAAATTAATGTAAATGGTTGGATATTGTATCTATATAAACACATACATACTAATTTGAAATGAAATTTGATTAAATATTATAAATTAGTTTAAATATCAATTAAAATGAGTACTATGGTATAAATCTATGCATAGATCTAGGATGG
The DNA here is from genome assembly GCA_037957365.1 of Torreya grandis. NCBI lineage: Eukaryota > Viridiplantae > Streptophyta > Pinopsida > Cupressales > Taxaceae > Torreya > Torreya grandis. The sequence continues at coordinate 1,866 of JARHVA010004512.1, forward strand.
GATATTGGAGTTGAGTCACTTAACTAATAGTGTAGTGTTATTTTGGTATTTTTAATCCTATGGGAATTTGTGAAATTTTAATGGTTTTTGGGATGTATCATTTGAAATAGGTATATTTTGTGTGATAATTCTTCAAAGAAAAAAATGTTATTATTGCATGAATTTCCACTATGTAATTATGGGCTTTGTGGTAGAAGGAATTTCTTAACAAAAACCCATAACTAAATTTGCATCACAATCTCTCACATTTTCATCAAATAAAGAGCACATAAGTGTTATCCCATGTACAATAGACCATCTCAACCCCATTCATAGAAGTTTAATGTAAATCATAAGGGAGATTAACTTAATAAGGTTGCACATTACCAAAAGGATTATGCCTCTTCTAACCTAGACAAATGAAATAAAAAATTAGGGGATAAGTCATGTCACAAAAATATTTCATGTGCCCAAAATGATTCTAAATGAATTACATAACAATATTTACTTTTTTAATATACATCAAGTCTCATATCCATGGGTGAAATTGATCTAGATTGTTCTTATCTAAGCACTAGCACCATTGCACTAAAAACTTTAGAAGAATATGAATGTCTCTTCTAAATGAAGTGTTGGGTCGAATAAACCTATTTATGTCATAATTTAAAATGAGATAAAAAATACTATCATTTCACATGATGCTTTAATGTCCTATGCTTCCAATTACAACACATTTTCACCCATATTAATTAAGTGGTTCTATTTAGGAAAGGATATTCATTCTTTCAAATAATGTACCTTCCATTAAAAAGTTAAGACAATGGAGGATAATGTAAATTGAAACATTTTACCTCTTGAATTATGAAACATACTACTAGGAAGGCCTTAAGTTATTAACTATAAAATTAACATATCATGGGAAGCCATAAAAATTGAATGTTCACATTAAAAACTAGTTATCAACATCTTTGAGTAATCGCCTATGACTAATGTCACACTAGTATTTGTAAAATAATTTTTCGCACTCATATTATAAATACATAAGTTCATGATACTCATGGTTTGTATTGAGGCACCTATGTAGGAGAGTAATAAAACATTGTAAATACACCCTAGATAAACATTTTCATATGAGAAACAACTTGAAAAGGTACTAAAGTGGTATGGTGAAGTCTTCATAAAATTGAAAGATCTCCAAACACACTATGTAGTAAAACACTACAGTGATTTGGGCCCTATATATCTTTAAAAAAAACATATGTAGTATAGATCATTTTTTTTAGAGTAATGAATTTTGGTGTGAAATACAAGAGATCTTCTAATAGGGAAATATCACACATAGCTCTTCCACTTGATATATTTATAGATTCCTTGAAGCCAAGACATATGAGACTTTTCAAATTTAAATAAACAATCACAAAATCAAAATATAATTGTTAAATAATCAATATCCATTGATATTCATTGAATACCTCCTAGACCCTTTCCAAGGTACTCAATACTTCACTAAGATTGACCAAAATTAAAGTTACCACCAAGTTACAATCCATCTTGAACACATCTGGAAGAAAAAAATTAAGATAGAGGAAGGATTGTATGAATGCATGGTCATAAATTTCATCTTGACCAATGTGCTAACAACATTCATGTGCCTAATTGATGAAATAATTTTGGTGTTTCTCAAATATTTCACCATTGTTTTCTTGGATGACATACTTCTCTCCCTTAAGACTTTGAAGAACCATTTGGAGCATGTTTCACATGTCCTAAATTTTTTTTGAAAGCACAAGTTGCAATCCAACTTATCCAAGTGTTCCTTAGGAATAACAAGCATCTATTACTTTGGATACATCACCAACCAAATATGTATACATGTAGACCATAAGAAGGTCAAGGTGATTCAAGGTTGTAATCTTTTGAGCAATCTCAAAGAATTCAAGATTTTTTATAGAATTTCTAACTTATTCATAGGTTTGTTCTTAGGTTCTTTTTTATTGCATGGCCTCTAAGTCATATCATGTGTGTTATAGGATAATTTATCTAGATACATACATAGTAACATGATTTTAAGGATCCCAAGTAACTCCTCTATGTAGTGCATGCTTTCATAATACCTTATATTGCACATTACTTTGAACTTCACACTAATGCATCTAACTATGCACTCTTTGTGGTACTCATGCAACATGTAAATCCTATCACATACCACTCTAAGACATTCAATGACATGGTTTGGTATTTTTCCATCTCTAAATAAAAATTAGACATTATTATTCAAGAAATAAAATAATTTTGGCACTATATTCTACGTAAGGATATGGGCATTCATCCATACCATAAGCCACTTCCTTTTTTGTATATGTATAGAACATTATATAATTTGTCATGTGAAATTGATTATTTTCCTAAAACATGGAATAACCCTTCTAATTTGACATTGTAATAATTATTAGATATTATTTTTCCATGTGGTTCTAAATTATCCTTCCAAAGGTTCCTTAACTAATGTTAAAATTACATGTTTATAAATAATTATTGTGACTAATACAAAGGAAAGAAAAAAAGTGTAAATTAGTTTTAATATTTTAAAAACTTACATAATAAATGATTATATTAAAAAATATTTCCAAATAATTTTATATGAAACTAAAGTACATGTTTATATAAAACATTAATTCTTTAAACAATTAGAATAACCAACCATTTTCAATAAAGAGATAAATTATCCATAGATCAATATTCTCACTCATCTAAGTTTAAAATCACAATCATAAAGTCAATATATAAATTGGTATAATGTCTCATAGTTACATCAAAATTAATTTTTATCATAAGTACATAATTTTAAAATTTTACAAGTATAATACAACATTTTGTCCATGATAGGCATACGAAAAATAAGTATTCCCAATGTGAACATATAAAATGTAGGAGATCAACACTAAATCAAAAAAATTATAATGATAAGGAGAACATCATCATATGATTTATCTCCAACAATATAATTTTTTAATCTCCAAACATTTCTCATCCACTAAGAATGTCTCTATCCTTATCAAGAAAGGTAGATACCTACTCGATGACAAATACATATAAATATGTGTATATAGGTCAATATTATAGGTAACTCCACATAACACAAATAAAGCATGACATTTAACTAAAATAATAAATGATACATTATAATGTATAAAAAACATGGAGTAAACCATATATATAAGGTATACACACTTATGGACATAAGATTTAGGAACTAAAAAGTCCACCTTATTGCATTTAAACTTATTAATCTACTATGTTTCAATGTGAAGATAACTATTTCTTCAAGCATTTAGTTTTCTCATTCATAAGCACACAACTCACTCTTTAGGTTTATCAAACCACTAATCCTAATATTAATTTAGTGACATTATGATCTCCAAAAAAATAATTACAATGGTGATCTTCAAAAAGTGCATGAGTGATAACATATCACAGAGGTGTCCCATACCACATGAACAAGACAATATCTCACTCACAATTTTCCAAGTTGCATAATTAATTAAATAGTTTCAATATTTCATTTCATAAAGGTGAAATACATTGTTTAATATAATTCAAATGTTAAATAAAATAACTATAGAAACATCACTGATAAAAATCCTAGTAAGAGATGATCTCATTTCCATTTTCAAATTAGGAAATATATAGGGAAAGACTAAATAGAAAAATTGTGAGGAAAAATAAGTAATAAAACCTATATTTTATGTTTCAAGGGTACAAGGATATAACATCATTAGTTTTAATTCCACTACTCCCTTAATTTTTTTTTGAAATCTTCACGATTTAACTTGAAAATTATTTTTAGTCGTATTAGAATAATTTTTTAATGTCTCCTAGCCATGTTCATCATATTATGATCATGTTGCAATTAGTATAAAATAAAATCATTATAATTCACTATATTTATAATATCATTTATTTTCAATATTATTATCATATTACATTTCATTTTAACACCTAACTACTTGCTAAATTAATATCATCCTTTAATGCCCTTATTTTTATATCCTTAGGAACTATTAATTTATTTAATAATCTTATAATAATTTTTACCATAATCAACATAATATTATGCATTTACAAGATTTATGTAGTTAAATCCATCACAACCAATTTTGTTAGTGCTTATTGATGGATTTGACATTAAATAAAATACTTATTGGATTTTATTGAAAATTTTAAGACCTTACAAATTATGGAAGAAACAATGGATATGGAGATGTTGAAGATTATCATGATGATAATTTTACTACATAGATTACTGGTGATTTTAGGTGAAGCACTCTATAATCATGCACCATAGTAAGGTACACCATGTCACACCTATAGTGATAAGGAAGGGGCCAAGTTTTATTTTTAATTTGTAGGAAATTATTATTTAAAATAAGTTTTTAGATATCCAAACCATGTTTCCAATAAAGTATTAGTTTTAAAATCTATTTTTCAACTATTTTCAAGAAACTCACCATGTTTGGGATGAAGAGCTTCCATAAGTGCATAAAGGGTAGTCTCACATCTACTAGAATTTATAAAACTTCCAAAAGTACATAGACCACTAATAACCATGATCAATGTGAATGAAATTGATAAAGATAGAGATGAGAATAATATTATGAACATATTGGAATGCACTCACATCTATTTTTAAGATCAACACACATGTATGGCTCAGGTACCAATAGCTAAATCCTAGATCTGATACCACTTTTTACAAACCAAAACATAATACTAAATATGTGTAAGAATTAATGTAAAAAATAAAACAATATACAAAAAAACAACATAATAGGAGAGAACACATTACAAAAGATATAAGTGGAAACCCTTGCACAACCAGCAAGGGAAAAACCATAGGATAATGGTATCTTCCAAACTTAATATTGCATCAATAAAAATCTCTACAACAACACCCTCTCAATAACTCATTCAAGTGCTAACAACCAAGCACCCAAGTTAACCAAGCTTACAACCAAACCTTATAGTATCTAACCTCTAAGATGTAACATGAAACTCCATACAATGCTAACATCCATAGCATCCAAGGTGAGCTCCAAGAATCAAACTCTATATCCATGAGATAAATTAACAAGCCTCAAAGCTCTAAATATCCAACTAGGTCAGCCAAGATAACATAGACTTCCAGACTCTAACATCTAACCTCAAAGATCTCCATGCTTAAATACAACACCTTTAGGTGAGCCAAGCTAACAACCAAGCCTTACAGGTTATAACCAATAAGCATGCATGATGCTTATAACTCAAACATCTAGGTGAGATAATGTTATAAGCCTTCCAAGATCCCAACCTCCAAAAATGTTCCAAGAGTGATCCCCAAAGGGAAGGACTGGAAGGATAACAAAATATAAGGAGAACATAATGTTTTATATCATTTTACAATGATAGCAAAGAGAGAAATAGGGAGAGGGTTACATCATAGGTGGCCCAATAAATTCACCACGCTTGAGTGGGTGTATAGTGATCCTCTAATAGTGTTTTTCATCATGTGAAAAATTACACAAAAGTAGATCCACCTTTAGACAAGATCATGGGCCACCTTTATTTGGTTCCAAAAAATATGCCCCACTTTCACAAGTGAGTCCAAACACCAATAGTTTTAATCTTGTCTTCATCTCCAAAATTCAAAAAATTGGATGCTCCATGTTATATAATATCTAAACCAACCCATGTGACTCCTATAATTTCACCCCTCACACATGTGAGAGCAATCAACAATAATGATTTTGTCTCCTTCATCCATATGCACACACAAGTCCAAAAAGGTGTTGCAATCACATTTTTACTTTCTCACACATGTGAATCATGGTTCCCTTTAAAAACATGACTCATACATGACCTCATGTATTTTACACCACATGACAAACCCATGTGACTCACCAAGGACAAAATCCATGTCCTCTAGTGGAGTGTTACGGCCCACACTTATCACATTATCCTGATCACATTTGAAACCCTCTACGGGCCTATACCACATCACCATCTTGACACATCACTAGAATGAAACATCATTTAAATCACATGTAGATCATTATACCATACAATACCTACATACCACATGCCACATTATCCACATGCCATATCACCTAGATTCCATATCACCATGAATAATTACTATAAATAGTGTTCATGAATAATGACTATGAATATTGGATTCACACCCAATAATATCCAACTTTAATTAAATATACATAGGATTTTACACGCCTATGTATTCTTCCATCCAACTACCATCCATGCCCACTGCTACCCACACAAAAAGCCTAGTAAAAGCTTTTTGCTCTACTAAAACTTCTCTACCCTAATTGCTTTGTTAACATCTTCTCCTCCATAGTATATTTTCAACATTTTAAGTGACTCCCACTTCACCATAGACCCAATCCTTCATTCATGATTCTACCATGAACAACTCACTACTCCCACTACTTGGAAGTATCCAATTTAGTGCATACTATGGGATACATGAGGCTTTCTTACTCCCAATGAATACAATACATAAGACAACCGTGTCTTATCCTCCTTTATTCTAGGAAATTATATAAGATAACCCAAAAAATTATGAGGTGGGGGATACTTGACTTCCTTACTTTTATTTCCCTATGCATCTTTATCCTTGGTTTGCTCCTTCATCTCATCCTAGTCACCTAAGCCATCACACCATTGATCTTCATCATGTTCAGGTCTATAACCAACATGCCATAAATCTATATTAGAAACATTTGTTAAAACCTTAACTCTCTATGAATGTACCATTGTACTCTAACTACATGTCTACTTCATATTATACAATCTTAAATCTACAAACCAGTAACTCTCTGCTTCATACATATATCCCTCTAGCTATTCTATCTCATCATAAGATCACCATGTAGGAAACCCATTGCTCTAATATTGAATAAAAATAAGTGTACACTATACTTTGATAGTAGATAATAATAGGAGAGAGAAGATCCCATATAAATCAACACCTAACTTCTAGACATAGCAAATTACTACCCACCATGCTCAACATGGCACCTATCAATAGTTACAAGGAAGTCATCATGCTACTCAGTACATCACTACTCCTATAAATGTTTTGATCCCTCAATCAAAGTGTATTATTCTATACCTCATGTTAAAATAACTCATATGCAGATTTACTCCATACATTACTATACTTGGCTACTCACATCAACTACATCACAACCTTCCTAACTACTAGCTTTTGCTACACCATAACCACTAAGCACTTCACTCAATGCATCTTTGAGTTTTGGATTGATTCAACACTGACCTTTTCCTTATAAGAACCTTAGGTCTTATTTAATCTTATCCATGATCTTGAACTACTTTAATAGGTATAATTTTAGGTTTCTTTATACCTCTTCCTTTCCATGGATTTTACAACACCATCTCAACTAACACATTATGGTAGTAGGATCCAACAACTTATACCCTTTCACTAGATGAGAACCATAAAAAGGTACATGCCTTGTCATCACCCTCCATCTACACCAATTAAGAACATCTTGATCCACCACAAGTTGTATAATTACTTCTTCATTAGGAACACTATGTTGGTGTTGATTTATCTAGAAATGCTTATTCAACATCTCCTCCATTTTCCATCTACATCTCCCACTAAGAGAAATACATGCCATATATATTTTTTTATTTTACATCTTCGTCTCTCCACTTATATATCCCACTTATATAAACTATCCAATAACCATGGCTCTGTTACCACTCATTAGGATCAACACACATGCATGGATCAAGTACCAATATCTAAAATCTAGCTCTGATACCACTTTTTAGCAACCAAAACATAATCCTAAACATGTGCAATAATTAATGCAAAAATAAAACAAACTAACAAAAATAACATGAGAGAACACATTACACAAGATATAAGTGGAAACCCTTGCATAACCAACAAGGGAAAAACCATAGGGCAATGGTAGCTTCCAGGCTTCCTATTTCATCAACAAAAATATATAAAATAACATCCTCTTATCAACTCCCTCAAGTGATAAAAATGAAGCACTCAAGTGAGCCAATCTTAAAAACAAGCCATCTAAGCTCTAACCTCCAAGATGCAACATAAAACTCCATACAATGCTAACATCCATAACATCCAAGGTGAGGTCCAAACATTAACCTCCATCTCTATGAGTTGAGATAACAAGCCTCCAAACTCCAAATATCTAACCAAGTGAGCCAAGATAATATAACCTTCTAGGTTTTAACCTCTAACCTCAAGGATATTTGTGATTATATACAATTCCTCTATGTGATCCAAGATAACAATATTACATACAATTCCTCTAGGTGATCCAATATAACAACCCAGCATTACATGTTCTAACCACTAATCATGCATTATGATGACAACCCAAGCATCTAGATGATCTAAGATTATAATACTTCCAAGTTCCCAACCTCCAATAATGATCCAAGAGTGATCCTCCAAATGGAAGGATTGAAAGGATAACCAAATATAAGGAGAACATAATGCTTTATAACATTTTACAATGAGAGATAAGAGAGAGAGAGAGAAGGAGTTACATCATAGGTGTTATAATAATTTATCCACACTTTAGTGGGTGTATATTGGTTCCCCAATAGTGGTTTTCATCATGTGCAAAAGTCCACAAAAGTAGATCCACATTTGGAAAATATCATGAGCCACCTCTATGCGGCTCTAAAACCTACACCCACTTCCATAAGTGAGTCCAAATACCAATAGTGTTCATCTTGTCTTCATCTCCAAGGGTTAATACATTGGATGTTATACTTTATACAATATCTAAGCCACCCCATGTGACTCCAGTAATTACCCTTGACTCACACATGTGAGAACAATCATCAACAATGCTCTTCTTATCTTCTTCATCCATGTGCACACATAAGTCCAAAAATGTGTTTTAATCACCTTTTAACTGTCCCACACATGTGAATCATGGGTCATTTTATAGATTAGACCCATACATGACCTCTTTTCTTCTACACCACATTATAAGCCCATGTGACTCATGAATGATAAAACCCATGTCCTCTAGTGGAGTGTTATGCCGCACACTTGTCACATCATCCTGATCATATTTAAGACCCTTGCCACATCACCTTCCTTACACATCACTAGCATTCCACATCATATGAATCACCTACAAAGTACTCTACTATGTAACACCTACATACCACATGTCACATCATCTGCATGCCACATCACCTACATGCCATTTCACCATGAATAGTGATTGTGAATAGTGTTCATGAGTAGTGACTGTGAATATTGGATTCACACCCAACATCTATTACTTATATAATAATCTATAAATTATTATAGGTGTGACATTCCCTTAATATATGGAACTATCATTACTTTGAAAAAAAACAAAAAAAAATATATTGAAAGAGGTTAAAAGTAGTTGTAATGTGTGATTGGAGATCAACAATAATTTATGATAACTAGAGAAATTATGAACAAGTTCATGGTTACAGTGGAAATTAGTATAATTTTTTTATCATATAGGGATAAATAAGACTACATTTCACAATGAAGTTGAGCACCCTATACTGTACATTTAAAATAAGTTATATGTGACCTAAGTAAATAGCCAAAGGATTTGAAATCAAGTTTCAAACATTTCCATATTAATCAAATCCCTTGAGGATTGAATTCATAATCTGACACTCTATAAAATGAATTATTTAATGTTGTATTTGGATTTGTATACCATGATGATTTCATAAAATTAGGTGTATAGATCATAATATAGATCACTTGCTTCTTTTTGATATTAAAAAAACCCTACACATGCCTACAATGAATCAACGATGAGTTAGATTGAAATGGTAAACAAATAAGTTAACTATGGAAAAATACAACTATTAGAGGTAGATTTATTTTGTGTGTGTGTTGGTGTGAGCTTTTAGTTGAGGAATATCGATGAAATAACTATGATCTCAATAAGTGTAGCATACAAATAATAAAAGTTGTGATAATTAGTTATAGTGATAAGTTAACACATTGAGGAGGAACTAATGATAATGAAATGAATTAAAGTGGTGAGCCATGGAGATGGTGGTTCTATGGATTTTCACTTGCATATAGCTATGTTGACCACTTGGAGTAAATTCTAAACTTCTTTGACATGTAATTCACTTGCACTTTATTTACATGAATGCATGTGGTTTTGAGAGACTAAATTAACTTTTAATATTAATGTTCACTAAATACCAAGGATGGTAAAATAAAAGTACATTTCACATAATAGCATGGAAATGAATATAAAATGGAAATACAAAATAAAACATGAAGAGATAAGTCATACAAATATTTCTCTTAGAAACTTGTTACTATTAAATAAAATAATGGGTCTATTTTCACCTATTAAATAAAATTTGAAGGAAGGACTTTGAATTTCAACCATGAAACAAAGGGTATTAATGATTTTTTTATAAGAATGTCATCTCTCTGATGAATTGAGATACACATCTTTGATCTTAATGAATAAATCATTGTGGCAAGCCTTGTTTTCCTTTAAAGAGGTGGTGAAATATTCCATGGATCTTTTGATAAATTATACACCTTAATGAAAAAATATCTTCCGATTCTAATTCATTATTACAAAGTATACATAAGTGTTGATGTCATATAAGAAAGTGTTAAAACACTAAAAAATGTTATGAAGACATACATGCAACATGCATTTTTTAATGGAAAAGGAAATTTATCAATTGTATTGATATTGAATATCCATTTTCCCATAAGAATTTTATTAGAAATTGATAATGTATCCATCTCTCCCACTCATTTCCTCAAAACCCCTATTAGTCCACTAATTTTTTCCCCTATATCCAAAGTGTTTAACCAAGTTTTAAAAAATCAATTCAAGCCTCTTTGTTCTTGTGCTCCTACTGTTAAACCACCATGATCTAAATGTGTAACAAGTTGAAAAGTATTATCAAACATACCATTCAGGATTTTTAAAAAAAACTTATTAACCCAATTTGATAATTTTTACCCAAATTATGAGACACATGCTTTTAAATTTTTATTTTTAGAAAAAATCAATCAATTTTTTTGTGTAGGGGATGTCGAGTTACATACACCATTTTCACACATCTTCCACATCCAAATTCTATTTTGGATCCCATTTAAAGTGATAGAAATCCTTTTCAATGAACCACTATGTAATAAGCATTGTTCCCCCTAAAAGGCCAATATTGATAGTGAAATATTTTTACACATTTTCTTAAGTGGGAAAGTGAGAAATAAGGTTTGTGAAATTATCAAAGAGAATGATCTATCTTGGTAGTGCATGTTCATTTCTCATATGACTAAGATAATAAAATGTATTGTCATTTAGAAATATTAGGACATGTAAATGTGTGATACATATTATCTATAGATATCCATAAGGTGGATAAGGAACTAGCCACCAAATAATCTATATTTCTCCTATATTCCACCATGGAATGTGGTCACACATTGAAATCCACTATTATACCTACTTTTAAACTATGGGGTAACACCCCAAATTGCACTCATAATAGGATATTAGACGTAAATCAATTAAATGGATGATAAAAACAATTTTAGAATGAATATGATAAATCTATCACCTCATATAAAAGGCTTAACAAAACTCATACAAGTGTCATAACTAGGCAAATCCATAATGGGAATTTTTACATGGAGGGAATTTAAGAATTGGATTTTATGGACTAGAATCAAATTTGAATGACCTTGAGATATGAAATCATATTTATTTTATTAAAATTAATTTATTTTTATTTAATATCATGATAGAGAGCATGTCCATTTTACAAAACCAATCATAAAAAAAAGTCATTAATGTTATTCGGTAAAAAATCTCATGAATGTGATAATAATAAATTCAATTAAAAAATCAATTATTTGACTTCAATTGTATTTAAAAATTATGGCATTGTATTTCTTAATGACATTTTATGGTAATTTTTTAATTCAATGAACTATTGAAAGGTTACTATTCAGAAACTTAGCTTTTAGCTTAAAATAATAAACTATAATGCTACATACTTATAAATCCAATTATTAATGGATTAGGACTCAAGTCCAACATGATCATGGTCATTGGATATTATATCCAAGGATTGGAACCTTTCTTTTATGAGATCTAAATATAGTATATAGTTCTTATTAATAAAACATTTAGCTTAATATTTCAAACTAATACTAACAAAGTATAATGTATTATCATTATTTTTATTTAAACCTTATTTACATTTGGCACCTATTTAATTTGGTGCTAGTTTAATGTGATCCTTATTTGATCTTATGCTTATTTGATCCGACTTGGGTTTATTCAAACTGGCACTTATTCAATATGGTTATTATTGGATTTGATGTTTATTAGAATTTTTTGCTTATTAAATTTTGTGTTTATTTGGAGCTAGTTTAATATTATGTTTGTTTCATCTTACACTTATTTGATCTGATTCAACACTTTTTTGATTTGGTGCTAAAATGATTTATTGGAAAAGTGATATTAATCATTAGGATGAAGTTTGATGTTAGTTTGATTTAGCACCAAGGTAGAATCAAGGTGAAAATTTTGAATCTAAGATCTAACGTTTGTGAGTATAAGCTAAAGCTAAGAAAATCAAATCATGAAAATAATGACAATATTATGTAATTAATTACAATTTAATTTGACATTAGTTTGATCACATTTGATGTGTTAATTTATCTCAGAATATCTAATTATCATAAAATGGTTTTTTATACTCATAAAGACCTTAGAAGATAATGTTCATTTAAAGGGCACATTGGCATCTCAATTAAATTAGAGGAACAAATGTTCTTGATTTAGATTTAACTTTAAATGAATTCTCAGTATTAATTCATATTTATCCTTTTTGAATTAATTGGTTTTTATACTAAAGTCACATTATATATATTTCACTTATAAAATGTCCCTATGTGTAAAACCCTCAAAGTGAAAAATCAAATGTGTCAAAGTGAGTAATATTGTGTAGGTCCAAGTGACTTTGTAAATTACATATAAGTATATATTTAATTTTTTTTCCACGTGTAAAGTCATATGTCATGTCAAGGGTCAAAAAAATAATTTAATATTTCTATTATGTAATGTAATTATAAGAGTGCCTAGAAAAAATATAAACTTGGATAAATTCTAGTCAATTCAAAGGAAACTCTTTCATTAAGTCAGTTCCAAGTAGTTACACTACTACTTTATGAGTGCATATGAGTAAAAAATAGATATAATTAGTTATAAACATTTTTTTGTCTCTCGAGCCTAGGAGAGGGATGGCTGCAAATTTGTGTATAGATGTTCCTTTTCAATGAATGTTAATAGTTATGAGAAAATAAGTGTGTCAAGAATTATTTATTTATGAGTCTTAAGATTATTCTCAATGGAATGTGATTTTATATCCAGGGATGAAGTAACACATTGAAAATATTTATTTTGAGAATTTTGTACAAAACCTTATTCTTTACAAACTTTGCGTTGAAAAATATGAGTGTGGACTTTGTCCCAAAAAACCCAATCAAATTTTTAAGAATATTTTATGCTTCTAAATCATTTTCCATCATAAAAATTTATTATTCATAATTCCATTTTGATACTGAAGTAAATATTTTAACCTATTTAATTCAAATTTGGTTATCTAGGTAGTTTTCTAAGTTTATTTTATTATTGTTTTCTCAAGCCCACCTCCATCTCTTCTCATTATCTTCATTTTTTTACTTTCAAGTTAAAACTTATAAAAACCCAAAAATACCCCCATCATATAATGGAATTACCCCTCTCAAATGTAGAGTAAAATTACCTATCTCATAGTGATCCTTCTAATGTTGGAAATTTTATGTTGTTTCCCATTAAGGTGCTTCAAAAAGGTGATAAATAGGTCCAAATTGAATTTATTATCACGTTCTCCTAGTTCTAATCTTAAATAACCATTCTATTTTTTTCCTACAACTTTAATCAGCTCAAAACATAATTATTATGCAAACCCTAGATGGGAAATAATACATGTACGCTTAAAGAAAACACCATATTTTTAGGGCCTATGGTAAATAAAAGAGTAGGAAAATTATCTTGATATTTTTCAAGATGCTAGAAAATAATAATAATATCAAAAACATAGGAGTGATGAAACTAGCACAATATTATATAGCTAGGGTGTTGACTCGATTAGAGGTCAAGAATGTTATCTCAGCTAGAAATGTTAGATATGGCAACTTAGCTAGCAAGGACTAGGTAGGTTGCATTCTTTCTTCATCCTAACAAGTTCTCAGACAAGGGTTTGTGGAGGTGGATGGAAGGGCATAGGTTTTGGCTCATCTTTTCTCCTTTATTGGGTTGGCATCAGGAATAATAGGAATTTCCTCTTTGAATTTAGCTCCACAAGTGGATAAGTCTATGGATAAAATAACTTTGCATCTAGGTTCCACAAAAATTTTACCAATTGTCTCTTTTGAGAATTAAGCACTTGAGGAAGTGCTTTGTAATGAATAATGGTTTGTGTCTAGGGGTTAATAAGTAGATTGAATAGGTTATGACCTTCTATCCTAGCTCTCCATCAATAAATCTCTAAATTATGGTTGATTGTATTAGAAGACAACTTATAAATTTACCCCCTATGCCAAAGGTTTATTCATTATGGTTTTCTATTATCTTGATGATCAGAACAAGATCATTTAAGCTAAATATTGGAGCTAGGATTAACACCTCCTATTTTTGAAACTATGGTTCCTTGATTTTAAACCTTTGGTTGAAAACCTTTCCCTTATACCCATCTAGGTTTGGTTGCCATATCTTCCTCTTTAATTTTGGGTAGATCCTTGTTGGAAAGATATTGGTAGAACTTTGGGTGTTATACTGGATATTGGCACTTCTACTTCAAACTTTTACTACACTACCTTCACAAAGATTCTTGTTTTCTTAGATGTTTCCCATGATGTTGAGCTTATTACCTCACATTCTAAGGTAGCTAGGGTGGCTTGGTACAATAACATTATTTTATATTTTTGGAGAAAGGTCTATAAAGGATATTCTTTAGATTTATGTAATTCTTCTATTAATTATTTTGGTAAAAAGTGTAATCAAGAAGACTGGATTGTAGTGAGAACTAAGAAGAAAGGATGTCTTACTCCTAATTCCCATTTTAGGATACTTCACTCTCAAAATAAAATAAATAAGGGAGAGACATAGATGTGTTCTAATTATTTTTTGATTGGTATTTTTTTTTTTGGTTGAGTCATTTATGGCACCATGACCATGCTTACCCTAGGTTTTTAATTCTATGGTTGATGGTTCATATCCTTTATATTTTTGGTATTCTCTTTTACCATTGGGTAGGGGACCATCAATCCCAACATCTACCAAAAAAACAATATCAAATTATAAATCATGATTTTAATAGTTACAATAAAAATTAATCCATTTATCATTCATTATATGTCTAACATAAATATATGTGCTTTAATAAATGCTCAAATTATTTCTTGATTCTTCTAGAATGTTTGTAAGTGCCCAATAGGTTCATGTGAACAATAAATTGGTTATATAAAGATTATTTGTTTTGTAAATCAATTATAAATATTTTGTGATTTTAGATAAATCAAATTCAAGTTAGGACCCTATCGGTGCTAAAAATTACAATATTAATCAAAAATGCGAAAATGATGGAACAAGGATCATGTGGAAAATATCTAAAAGAATATCATTAACATTGTAGGTGGGCCCAAGAGTGTTACTAATAATTTGGACATAAAATATTTGGTGGGACTAATTGTTTAGGAAAGAGAAAGGGACATATAAAAAGTGTGGGGGCCATTAAAAGTAGATAAATGTACAATTAATGCATAATTTAGACTAATAACTAAGAAGTACACAAACATCTTAAATTTAAATAATTTAATGAATTCTAAAATTCTAAAGGCCCATTTCTAAGTGACGCATTTTTGAACCAATTTCATGTGTGTCCTTTCATACATATAAAAATCTAAAAGAACACATGGTATGTATAGAAGTTTTTATTTTCCTAGAGATTTGGAAAAAAATCTAGTGTACTTGGGAATTTGCAAAAACATTATTTATTTTTATACATATGCATGGGTGATAAATAAATCAAAATGATATGTTGAAACATAAAAATATAAAACAAGCTGCATGTTTATAGTATTAAATTAAATGGAGTTAGGCACCCAATAATATATTGAAATATAAAAAGCTAAAACAAATTATATGTTTCTAATAAGAAATTAAATGGAGTTAGACACCCAATCATATTCAAGCTTCCACACTTAAATTATTGAATTAAATTATAATAGTAATTTATATAAATTCAAATAAAATTTTGAGTATAATCATAAAATAAAATTTACTGATATTTTGATTAGGTGATGACATGAAACTGTGGAACACTTTATGTTGGAATATAAGAATAGAACTACACATATTTAAGTTTATATTTATGAAAATAAATTTAATTTTTTACTTAAATATGTTCAATAACATCATGTTATATTGCATGGTTATTTATGATATTATAGTAAAAATTTATATCAAGCCAAATAAAATTTTGAATATAATCATAAAATAAATTTTAATGATATCTTGATTAGGTGATGATATGAAACTATGGAAAATTTTATGTTAGTATATAATAATGAAACCACACATATTTAAGTGTATATTTATGAAAATAAATTTTATTTTTTATGAAATATGTACAATAACATCATGCTATATTGCATGGTTTTTTTTAAATATTTTTAGAGTTTTTTTATCTATTTTTTAATAATTAGTGCCATTAATTTTTTTAAATATAGTGTGATCCAAATTATAGTTTTTTCTCCAAAATACAATCACTTATCAAAGTATTTAAATTAATAAAAAAATATTCTATAGAAAAAACTAAATAAACTTTGAATTGTGTAAAATCATACTAATCACTCATATTTTTTTAACAAATAAAAATTGGGATAAAAGTAAAAAAATTAAATAAAATAATATTTAGAAACTATTAAATATATTATAATGATCCACATGGTGATTCCTATGAGTAGATGGGAAATGTACCAAGCCACACTTAGATATAGTAGTGGAAGGTAAAATGCTTAGGAAGGATCAACTACACTAAGTTATCCAAACACGTTCAAAATAACTGGAAGACCAACATGGAAAAATGTAACTTCTACTCAATATAAAAAAAGGTAAAGTGCAAATGTGTATGATTAGTTAGTAAGGCTAATAATGCAAGCTCTTGTATAAAAATGGGAATGATTCTTGTTTGATTTCCTAGATTTTAATGAAATAATACAAGTCTACATACATATTTGAGTGCTAGAGTAAGTTCCAACAAACTCCTTTCTAGTATGTTTATGATCTCTCAAAATTATGGATGCATGAGTAAAAAACACACACAACACATACATAAATATATGTATACATGCATACATAATACATGTGTATACACACACACACACACACACACACACACACACACACACACACACACATGTATGTATGTATGTATGTATGTATGCATAGATACATATATGTATGTGTATACATATGCACACACAATACATACATATTTATCTATCTATCTATCTATACATACATACATGTGTGTGTGTGTGTGTGTGTGTGTGTGTGTGTGTGTGTGTGTGTGTGTGTGTGTGTGTGTGTGTGTGTGTGTGTGTGTGTGTGTTGATTATTGTGACAAACATGCCCCATTTTCATATTTTCAAATGAGGACCCTATTTTCACTTAAAAGTTCCATGTTTAGTTCAAGTTCCATTTTAAAGTCAAGTTCTGTGTTCAAGTATGGTTGTGGAATGAATCAGTCCAAGTCTATGTTGGAAGCCATTATTTTAGGTCTAAGTCTCTTATTTATTATGAGGTCTTAATTTTATCCTAATTTGGTTGAGTGTTCTCATAGTTTCTCTAATAATTTGATTTATACTTGAGTCTAAAGGTCTAAATGAACATGTTTATTGAAGTTATTATATTCACCTATGTGGATTTTACTACTATGACATTCATCACATTCATATTATGGATTTATGGACTAACTGAGATAACTTGGTAT
>JARHVA010004512.1:25000-152500 GCA_037957365.1 Torreya grandis
ATTATGTGCTTAAAACATTCTTATGACTCATGTTGTTAGTTAAATCTTATACTAAGAGTGTATCCTATATTTATTTAATCTCACATTGGGTCATTTATTTAATAATTGATAGATTATTCATTAGGACTAGGCTGGTCAATCCTATTGCCCCTTCATGATTATTCAATTGCCTGTGATTAACAAGCAAAATCAAGATCAATTGATGTGAGTTCCATGTTCATGACCATGATCTAGTTCCTTTTTAATGCTCAACTTATACTCTAAACAAATATTCCATAGGTATATCAATCCAATCTCATATAATTAGGGATTTATGGTATATATTAAGTCTAAATCATTTTTTTTAATTTCTAGTAACCTTTAATGGGGTTAGTCCCTTCATTAATTTATTTCTAGTGAAGTATTACCCATGGTTAATTATGTGTGGCTTTGATGTGATTACACCATTTACAAGTATGGTTTTTTGTTATTGATTCATGTTTATTTTAAATATTTATTCTTTTAATACTCATTATAATGTGGCCTTATTTATAATTCATATTGTAGTTCTCTTTTAAATTATAGGTTGTATGATTCCACATGTATTAACTTGCAATCAATCCACTTATATTATTATTGAATGATTTATCCAATGGTTATTTTGAGGATTATTGAGAGAAATATTCATTTACTTAAGTGACCTAAAATTATTTGGTAATAAAATTTTTATATCCAATATTATGATTCACAAGTTGTATCTAAATTACTAGTTTATAAGATATTATATTTTTGATTCTCATTCAAAAAAATTACGATGTTGACCTAATAAATTAGTCTTATTATTGTAGTTTAATATTGATTTACTCAATGAAAAATTTAATTTGATTTGGATATTTTTATCTAACTTTAATCAATACAACATATAATCGAATTCATAATAATACCATACCAAGGTAGGAACATATTTAGGTAGGGATTACCAATCACAACTAAATTCCATTTTTTTACTTTGATTCAAGTAACATCCACATTTCAAGTATAAATCACTGAATTTGAAAAAAAAAATTAATAAAAAATAATATAAATTAATTTGACATTAATTTCATGTAAATATACAATTTAAGGGTTATAAACCCTTAAGTTTTTCAATCAATATTATAAAAATTGATGTTTCCAATCAGGGTAATGAATAAACATCACTCATTCATTACATAATTCAACTTATAATGTTGCATAATAAAATAAAAATATTAGATCATATGTAATATACCTTATCACACTTAAATATAATAAATCTAAACAAAATGGTGGAGAATTAACCTTATTTGGGTCCTTCCTAAGTTTATAAGCTTATCCTATGTCTTAGTTATGTGTGTATGTATTGTACTTATAAATAAACTCTATTCATACATTTATGAGGTGTCACTCACTTCCTTAATCCACTTTTTAGATTTAGAGTTACATGCATGTAACTCTCCCTCCCCCAATTGGCACACACTTACCTCTCTTTGTAAGGGACTAGGCCACAAGTAGCAAATATATAGGGGGATTATAAGGTCATAATGGGATACCTTGTAACTCCTATTCTCCTCTTATATATCTATAAAATATCCCTTCCTCTCCTCTTTCCCTCACTAGAATCTTATATATCTCTCTCTCTTCTTCTCGTGTGCTCTTGATTCAATATTATACTTATGGAAATTTTGGTATCAAGCCTTTTAATAAGATCACATGGGGTTTTATATAATGCATTTGGTTTTCCAATTTAAATTATTTGTCTCATTTATGGTTTACTCCATGATAGGTAATATTATTTATTTATTTCATTAAATTCTTTACTTTTTTAATATCATTGATAAATGATTTTGGCATAATTCCTTCATGGTATTAGATCTTGGTTCATCTTTATGACATTTTTATTGAGTGTAAAGGTTTGAGAAAAAAAAATTAAGGGCTCTGCATGCAATCATAAATGTATCATGTCTATAAATCAATCATAACTTGGAGAAGATAGAGCATGCCTACACTTCCGATTGGAATAATTTTTTTAAGCATAAGCATGACTAATATGGGGATCCTCTAGACCTGATTAGGGGATAATTTATCACAATAAACCATGATAAATAGGGTTCCAAATCCTTTAGTCTAAAACAATCATGTAATAACCCTAAGGGGGTCCTAGGTTTTGATAATTCACCTAAACTAATAACAAGTAAAATAAATCTAATCTAGTGTTCACAAAAACTTGTGTCACAACATGAGGGGCT
The DNA here is from genome assembly GCA_037957365.1 of Torreya grandis. Lineage (NCBI taxonomy): Eukaryota > Viridiplantae > Streptophyta > Pinopsida > Cupressales > Taxaceae > Torreya > Torreya grandis. The sequence continues at coordinate 27,247 of JARHVA010004512.1, forward strand.
AGTAAAAAATTAAAATGTGTATAAGATAATATTAATTAAGATAAGTATGAGTAAGATCATAATACATGAAATATGAAGAGTAATATTATTCAAAACCAATACTTGTGCCACTTCTATCTACTAAAGAGAGGAGCAAAGTTAGAGAATACTTACCTGAATGTGAACCTATCAAGACTCAATCTCTCCCTTGGTCAATGTGGATTCACAAGAGGTTTTTGTGGTTTATAAGGATCAATAAGAAAATCTAAAGTATCCAAGACTTATCAACAAGATTATATTCTCTAAGTAGAAACCCTAAGCTAAGACTCCTCAATTATAATGGTGGAAGATCAGATTATGAAGAAGCATGAGATAATAATAAATCTTGATTTAATATTGAAATAATGATGAAATGATCTTGTATTTATAGGTGTATTTGACCCTAAACCCTTCCAAAAATCCCAGCTAATAGGGTCGACCCAATCAACACAATTTTAGATAATTATTCACTAGGTCCTAAGCTAGGTTAGCCAAAAACTAACCTAATTCCTAAGTGAAAATATCTTGAAACTATACAGGGTCAACCCAATTGACCTACCATAATTGATTGACAAAAGGGGACTTAAGGTGATGAAAAGAAGGATGGAAATTGGAAAATACTAAAAGAGTATGAAAAAGAGGAGTAATATCTTAGGGAATATTTTTAGGAGGTAGTTGGATTGGTAATAATGTGGTAATAAGGGACAAAAATATTACAAAGCACCAATGGCTTGCCCACCCCTTTATCGATTCACCCTTTAAGGCATGAACTCAGAGATATTGAGTCTCAATGGGTTCATCCAAGATGTAAAGTATTAGTATTTAATAAAAGTTTAAAATATTATGTGTATACATATGCCCCACTGAAATCTCATCACATATCACTAAGGTGATGTTGCTTTGATAAAGAACATAAAAACACATAACATTGATGCTAAAAAAAAGTTGTAGTATTTTAAAGATTAAAATAACTGAAAGTAAATGATAGAAAGGGAAATAACTAAACATTAAATTATTGAAAAGTAAATGTGATTCATACCTTGAATTACCTTTATCACTATATGGTTGTTTGTTATGTTGTTAGTTTTGATTGTAGAGGGTGCAGAGACTACTTTCGTTAAACCCAAGAATATAAAACTAAAGAGCAAAAACAAACAAATATAGAAAAGCTAAAAAACTAGTGTTATGAGGATGAGAAGTACTTAGTAATTTGGTAAGATGGGGTGACAAGTGCTATGCTAGACCAAATGACAAAGTAAAAAACAAGAGTAAATCATGTGATCAAAAATCAAAGGATACTAAAGACCAAAAAACTTGAACAAGTAAACCTCAAGTAAGAAAGAAAAACTCACCAAGTCAAACCAAGGATACATGTCAAAAAGGATGGTAATAAAATAAAAATAGTAAAAGAAGAAACAAAATGGTAAAAAAACATTTATGAGTGAGTAACAACATTGATGAGTGAGTAACAACAATCTTTATCTCACTCAATAATGGAAAATGGTGCATAAAAAGAGAAAATAACATTACTGAGTAAGAAATAACAAGTCAACCTCACTCAACAATGGAAAAAAGGTATGGACTCAGTGCCTATAATAGTAGAATATTAAGAGAATGACAAATGGTAAAAAGAAGCAAAATAAGTCTAGGATTATAATTCTATGGTGCAATTAAATTAATCCATAGTTGCTCAAACATGTTTTTCTCTAAGGATAGATAAAATTGAAACAAAGTAGTGATAGCATGTTTTTAAGAGGTAAATAAGAACTAAATATAAAAGAAGGGAAAACATATTTAGAATCACAATTTGCCTATAAATGGGGAAATGAAATGGGTGGAATGGAAAATAAAGGAAAAACCAAGGTAAAGGAATTCTTTATCAAAGTCAAGACACTCAAATTAGGTTTATTAAAATAAGAGGACTGTTGACCTTAAAGATTGTGAAGAGCTTATCTTAGCCACATAAGTCTTAGGTCAACAAATGAAGTATATAGAGCATCCCATGAAGGCTATATTCATGAAAATTAAAATGGACCTACCTTCCAATAATGTGTTCCCCATTCCTCAAGACCCCTTATAGAGTCGTCAGTCTACTACGAAGATTAGGTACTTACATGAGAAAGTATATAACACCATAAATTTTGTTAAATTATCCTATTCTAATATATTATCCTACCACACCCCAATGGACCTTGGCTCTAGTGTGATTCCAACTATGGAGTTTGAAATTTGATTAGAGAGAGGAGATGTTCTTGTAATCCCATCTTTTGATGTGATTTTAACTTTTGAGATTTACATGTTGCCTTTTGTATATCTTTTCCTTTTGTTTCAAATGATTTGGATTTTAAATTTCTTGATGGATTTTTCTATTCCTCCTTCATATGGATTAAAAAAACCAAACATAGGTGATGAAGATAACTTTCATTTGAATACTTGGGACTTGGTTGCTAAGAGAGATAAATTCAGAGAGCATGGGGTCTAAGAGTCTTGTAACTATAGGTGAAATAAAAGTGTTGTCTTGACTTTGACCTTGTTTTATCCAATATGGAGTGAAAGGAAGGGAAATCAAGAGGAATGACACATGGAATAATTTGAATTACTTCAAACCACGAAAATGTGACAAAGGGGAAAAAGGGATACAATTATAATAAAGTGTGATTCCTTATCATAAGAATAAGGGAAATGGAGGAAAAACATGATAACACAGATTCTTGTGCAAATTTCATCTATCAAAATAAGCAACATATAAAATTGAGAACAAGGATTAAGAACATTTTTTGAAAAGGAATAATACAATGGTAATTTTATGAGGAAAGCCAGGGCCTATCCATAGTCTTCCACTACAACTCATAAAATAATAACCCATGAGGGTGACAAAATGCATGTGAATATATATGAGAAAAATAAAAATATGGTATTTTTTTAGGAATACTAGGTCCTATCCATGGTTTTATAATGCAACTCACAAAAGACAAACCCAAGGGGTGAAAAAAGGCATGTAAAAAGAGTATGAAAATAAATAAGAGTATGGTACATCATGTGGAAGATCAAGTCCTATCCATAGTTTTACAATACAACTCATGAGAGAAAGGGGAAAACCAAAATACCAAAAAAGGACTAAAGGTTTGTAAGAAGAGAGGACTATTATAAAGGGAGAGACCCATGTAAGTAACCTACAATTTTTTTTAAATAGATGTAGATAGAATGCAAGAAAAGAAGGACATGCTTAAATAAGGTACTTCTTAAATAATTGTGCATTGGTAGGATCTTTGAAAACATATCATTAATTGGTTTGAAAGAGGTAGGTGTTTAGACTAATAATATCTTTGACTAAATATAGACCCCACCATTTGTGGGTGTATTTACCTTATTTATCATGGGTGTAGTCTAATTTAAGGACAAGATCACCAACATTAAATGTGTAAATTTCAACATGTTTGTTATGTTGTTTGGCAATATGAGCCTTGTATTGGTGGTTATGTTGTAAAGTAGTAAGATGACATTCATCAAGGAGATCAAGGGCATGAAGGTGAGCTTCATGCAATTTTTCATCAAGAATGATACCATGAAGAGATATATAGAAAGAAGGAAGTTTAAATTCCAAGGGAAGAATTGACTCAAAACCATAAACTAGAGAGAATGGCATTGCCCCAATGGTAGTATGTATGCTAGTTCAATGGGCCTAAAGAATAGGGTAAAGATGAAAATGCCAATCTATGTGGGTTTCCCAAGTTATATTTTGGAGAATTTTTTTGATAATTTTATTAGTGGACATAGCTTGGCCATTGCATTATGGATGATAAGGTGTGGAAAATTTATGATTGGTCTTGAATTTAGCACAAATTTGTTTAACATGTTTATTTTTTAAATTACCACCATTATCTAAAATGATAGTATGGGGACCACCAAAGTGGAAAATGATTTAATTAAGAATAAATTTAGAAATTGTAGGACTGATGACATTAACAAGGGGAATGGATTCAACCCATTTGGTAAAATATTTGGTAGTGGTGATGATAAAAACATGCCCATCTTGGGAGCAAGGTAATTTGATAATGAGATTAAATCCCTAGATGGAAAATGGCTAAAGAGATTTGATAGTTTGAAGCTTGACTAGAGGTGAATGAATTAGATCATCATGAAGTTGACAAGGAGTACACTTTTTAGTAAATTTGATTGCATCCTTTTCAATAGTAGGCCAACATTAACCCATACATAGGCATTTTTGGGCTGCAGCATGTCCACTATAGTGGCCACCACAAATGCCCTCATATGCTTGTTCAATAAGAAGAGGGACCTAGTTTTGCATAAAAAATAGAGCAAGGTACCTTCATTATTAAGATAATAAAGGATGTTGTGTTGAAATACATACTTAAAAGCTTGTTTATGAATATGTGTCTTTTCATGAGAATCTAAGTTAGGAGGATAAGTTTGATGTTTTAAGAATTGAATAATGTCTTGATACCATGATCTTTGTCAAATGGTAACAACCCTGATGTGCCAGATAAGTGAGTCTAGTGGTTGAGTTAAAGATGGAGATTTTATTATTTTTATAAGAAAAGTAGGGACAAAAAGAATTTGGTGGGTATAGAAGATAGAAGTTGAAGAAGCTAGGGAATCATCAATGGAATTTTGATCTCTAGGAATAGGATCAATAGTGAAATAAATGAAGTACTTAGTAAAAGTGGTTGAAATTTGATGATAGGTAATGAGATTATCATTTTTGCATTAATAATCACCATTGACTTGGTGGAAAATAAGCTGAGAATCACTTAAAGCATGTAGGTATTGAATGTCTAAGTTAAGGGAAAATCTCATGCCTAAGATTATAGCTTCGTATTTGGACATATTATTGGTCACATCAAATGTGAAATGAAAAGATAAGGGAATGATCTTACCAAGAGGACTTATAATAATGCAACCTACCCTATCTCCTTGAAAGCATTTAGCAACATCAAAGTGAAGGGTCCAAGTATCCTCATGTAAGTATAGATTAATTTTAGGAAGCTCTTTGATAACTACTTTAGGTTTAGTAGTATCAAGGAAAATAGTGGATTCATCAAGATTATTTGCTTTAAGATCAGTGGTAAAGTTATGAAAATAATATTTTATGGAAATAACTTGATTAAGACCTCCAATATAGAGGATATTATCATCAAGAATACTATCTTGAAGGAGAGAAGTAGCTAAATTGAGAGTTAAGAAAAGTTGATCAGCTATGACTTACCCTTTAATAGAGTTTTGAGTGATGATATGAAGATCAAATTCTATAAGAAGGACCACTCATTTTCCAATTCTATGTCTAGGAAGAAAGGCTTTGGAGAAGAAGTGATGAAGGGGGTCAAAATGAATGATGACATAAGTAGTCTGGTAAAGCATATAATGGCAAATATTTTTAGTTGCAAAATAGATAGTGAGGAAATCACATTAAATTTTGCTATAACATGTTTCATAATCAATGAGGCCTTGACTAATGTAGTAGATATCATAATCTCTTCTAGTATTATCGTGTTGGGCAACACTGCCCCAACTGATAGGTGTGGAAGAAGTATATAGAATCAAGGGTCAATCATTAGAAGGAGGACAAACTATAGATGGGTGAAGCAATGATTCTTTCATGTTATCAAAGGATTTTTAGTAATTATTCATCCATTATAGAGTGGTGCCTTTATTGAGAAGAGAATTGACAAAGTGAATGTAGTAAGCCATTTCAAGGATGAATCATCTAATTACCCCAAGGTTTTTTAAGTGTGAATGTCTGAAATGGAATGAGGAATTGGAATGTTGATGATAGCACCAATATTAATGGGGTTAACATCTATGTTGTGAATAGAGACTAAGAATCCTAATAATTTTCTAAATGTGACACCAAAGACACATTTGTAAGGATTGAGTCTAACCTGGTATTTAAGAAGATGGTCAAAAATGATAGCAAGATCTGATCGGTGAGTCGTAAAAATTTTGGATTTATCAATGAGATCATCCACATAGGTTTTAATAATTTTTTGGATAAGATTATGAAAGATATGAGTAATTTCTAATTGGTAAGTGGCTCTAACATTTTTGAGGTTGAAGGGAATTTTGACATAGAAATATGTGCCCCATTCTATGGTGATAGTGGTCTTATGTTGGTCCTCAGGGGAAATGTGAATCTGATTGTAGCCTGAGAAGCCATCCATAAGAGAACATTTTATAACTGTCAGGGGATCTGTAGCTCTACCAATTAGAGCACAATTGATTACTTTCTTATATGCAATTAAACATGAAATTATACCAGAATGATAAAGTAGCTAGAAACTTGAGACGACAAAGAATTTGAGAGACAATACACACTCTTGTATTAAATACTACTAGAAGAAAATACAATAAGGAAGATGCCACTTCTTCCTCCACCTTAAAGGCTTGCCACACCTCAAGAACTTCTTCCCTCTCTCTCTTGCTCAACACAACAACTCTAAACCCTGAGTTGCTATCCCTCCTTGAATGCTTCAGCTGATCTCCTTGACCTTACACCTGTAGATCTCCTTGACCTTGCTAGCTTCAATGCTTTTACTTGCCTTAAAAAAATTACAATACATGCCTTATGGGTCTATAAATAAGATCCCATGCTTACAAAAATAGAAATCTAACTACTAAAATTAGACACACAGCTCGCGACTTAAATTAGCCCCTTAGCATGTAAACACTCGGTTCAACTAACTAACTGTTCGTGCAACGAATAGTTCTGGACCACACAGGCAATTGATGCCAGTCCCTGCTTGTTTGGTTCTGCCGACGTCGGCCGACTCCCTACCATCGCCGGTTTCCTTCTCCACTGTCTGTGACCAACGTTGGTCATGCTGCCGACGGCGGTTCCTCTGGTTCTTCAGCATCCTTCCTCTTGTGTCTACAAACAGTTGAAGCTTTTAGCTCCACACCACAACAATAACCATTTATGGAATCAATAATGGGATCTATCAAAGGTAAAGGGAAGTTGTCTTTGGGACAAGTGAGATTAAGATAGTGGAAATAAATATGAATGTGAATGACCATAGTGACCTTTTTATGAATGGGAATAATGTTAGAAACCCTTTCAGAATAGTCCATTGGTTTAATAAATTTAGCATCGAGTAATTTTATGATGTCCTTGTGACATAAGGTGAAAACCTTGGGTGGAAATTTACTTTACTTTTGATGCATAGGATTAACATTAGGATAAATAATGATATTATTCTCCATAATTCTAGGGTCAATACTAGGCATGTCTTCATAAGACCAGGCAAAAACCTCATGATACTCATCAAATAATAAGCTAAAATTATCATGTTTTATAGGTGATAGTTCATGAGACACTATAATTGGTCGAGGACAAGATGGAGTACCATATTCAATGCAATTAGTTTCTTTGATAAGCATGGCATTGAAATCTTGAAAATCATATGGTGCATTAGGTATGGAAGAGATTGGATTAGTTTTGGGATCAATGCTAGCAATGAAGTTTTTGAAACAAGGGGTTTTAGTTTTAAAATTCCCAAGTTTATGATGTTACCAAGGAAGTTGAGGTTCTTAGACATGAAGTATTTAAAGAATAGCTTTGTCATTAGACAAAGTGGGAAGAGGACCATAATACTTAACATCTACTTTGAGATCTAGAATTTGATTACCATGGCGATCATACTTAGAATGGATCTGATAAACATAATTTACCTTAGCATCAAGTGTAATTTAAAGAGTAAGAGAGGGAGATGGATCAAAAGGGATTAGAGTGTTGTTGGTTTTGATGATGGGAGAAGGATCATATGCAATGATTGGATCAATAGGTGGTAAAGGAGATATCTAAATTTATGAAGATTTAGAAGGTATAATTTTCTCTACCACCCAAAGGGTATCAATAAGAGGAGAATTGACAAGAGGCACATGACCCTTAGGATCTAAGTTATGATATGTAGAAATGGTATGGACATCCTAATTAAAATCATGAATTTAAGCTAAGGTTTTTTGATAATGTTAGACATCCAATTCTCAAGATTGAGCTTGGGCCATTATGTAATATCATCATATGTTGGAGAAATTACACATGCTTGAGAGTCAGGGGGAGTTTTAGAAGGTGAAATACCAATATTATTTAATGTATGAGGAGACATGATGAGACAATCTTGAAATAATTTGGCCACTCCAAAATAATTGCAAGTGAAGGCATCTTCTAGTAAATAAATCTCTTGAGCATTTCATGGAGGGAGAAATTTGGTAATCTCATCATTAAGAGGAATAGTATGGTTTCTATATAATAAAGAAGGAGGAAGCCACTACAAAACATAGGGAGGAAGCTTGGTAGTATTACAAGTATGTTACAATTAATTGGGTTTATCATCATTGAAATTTGCAAGAATAAATTGTAAATCAAGATTCATGTTGATGAACTCAGGTAAAGGAACACTATTAATCTTAGGAATGGTAGGAATATGATACTGATATTTAGGATTAGGAATTTGAATAATCCATGGGTTGGGATAAGCTTCATGCTTGTATCATTTTCCATTATGTAAGAATTTAATGCATTAGCTACCAAAACAAGCAATATCCCTCATTCAATGAGTCCAAAGGTGACCAAGGAGTATATTTTAAGATAAGGTTAAATTAAGGACCATAAGTAGTTTGAATGGTTTTAGGTCCAATGGTTAATAGGAGCTAAATACATCCAAGTGGTTTTTTTATTAGTTTTATCAAAACCATGATAAGTAAGATGGGTTTGTTTGAGATTATCCTTGTTATAATTAAGTTGTTGTAATAGCCATAAAGATGTCACATTAATAATATATCCTTTATCAACTAGAACTTTATGGATAAGGGTAGTATTAATGGATATTTTAATAAAAATTGGTGGATCATCAGAATGAAAAAGAACTTCATCATTGATCATGTCCTCTTCAATAAATTCAATAGAAGGCTTGGAATAAGGAAACATAGTTTCAATGGTATTGACATTGGTAGGTTGAGATTCAATAGCAGGTGGTTATTCATCAATAGAGGATGGATATTCAATATATTGGAGTTGTTATATAAGGAACTTATTATGATAGGGATAATTATGAACCAACTCCATAAGAGGAATTTTAAAAGGCAAAGAGTTGAGTTCTTTAAGAAAATTCCAATGAGATTTAGAAAAACTAGCATGAGGTTTAGGAGGTAATGTACGTTTTCAAGGCATATATGTGGTTGGAGGTTTATAAGGAGGAAATGGTTCCTCATGGGCTTCTGAAGCTAGATTAGCAGTTGTAATATATTTGAGAAGTTGTTCATCTAAATATGGCTTCTTAAGTTTAGCAACGAGATCTTTGTGAGCTGACTTATGATGATAATTGACCTTAGTAGTTGTAACATATTGAGAATTGTTATAATTTTGATCATAATTTGCATCAATGGCACAAACATCCTTGATATTTGGTTGGTTATTGGAAAAATATTTTTGGTTATTTGAGGTGCAAGCTTTAGAAACCTATCATTTCTAAGAAGAAATGATGTACTCTTAATGATGAAGGATGGTCATGGCTTCATTATTAAATGAATCATCAATAATATATGAGATAATAAATTTAGTGATCCCTCTACAAGATTCATGGGAATGACCAATGTTGGCAAGGAACTAACAAAATTGATTAGGGTCATACCACTTAGGAGGATTATTAGGATAGGTGAAAGGTTTAGAGGGTGGTAAGAGTCATTTTATTTGTTATACTAAGAGAGGTGTGTGAGAAGATGAAGGAATATTAGTCTTGGAAACCCCAGACTTGGTTTGTGGAGTATTACTAGTGATGGCATTGGTAGATGTTTGAAAATATCCTTTTAAAAGTATAGGATTAGGTTCAAATTGCTTCATGAGAAAGTCTTGACATTTAGCTTGGTCAAGAGCTTCATTAAGTGTTTGGGGAGTAAAGGTTCAAAACTTATATTAAAGAGAAAGACTTAATACAGTGATAAAGAGTTTGAATAAGTTATCATTAACCATGTTATGGTAATATTTATGGGCCAATGATTTCCATCTTTTGATAAATTCATGAGCTAATTTAGTGGGAGATTGCTTAGTATTAATGAAGTGGCTAAGATAAATTTTGATAAGATCATTATGTTGAACTATTTAATTAAAGGATTGACCAAATCTTCAAGTTTTCAAATATAATGTTGGGTTAATTGGTTATAACATTCTAATACATCGCTAGTAAAAATTTTAAATAAGAGTTTAGTTGTGGCAAAGGTATTAGTTTGGATCCATTATTTGTAAAAGTTGTCAAAAGCTGTAAGAAATGAGGAAGGGTATTTAGTCCCATCATACTTGATAGTTGGAGATATGTTACCAATATCAATGGATACAATAAAGGGGGGTAAAGGCTCATTTTGAATAGTTTGAATCATCTTATTATTCATTATGGGTTAAGAAATAACATTGTTTGAGGCATCTATAAGAGGTGGAGGAATGTAATTAGGATTAGCTTAAATATGGATAGCTAGAGGATGATTAGACATATTAATATAATGTTGTTGAATCTACATCATTTGATTGGTGTTACAATTTTGCATAATGTTTATTTACTAAATAACTTGGACAAGAAGTTGAGTTATATCAGGAGGTGGGTTGGTGTTGGTAGGAGCACTCCCTGAATTGGTGTCAAGGGGAGGGTTATTAGAAGATGGATTATTGGTGGTATTATTTATTAAATTTTTGTTAATTACTCCTACATTAGTTTGAAAATTTTGGAGATGAGAAGTATTTTGATAGGTATAGAAATGATCAAATCCATCAACTTCATTTTGAGGTGTGATTTGCACCATGTCATAAGTGATGGATGAAGGAGGGGAAGAGGTGCCCCAAGAGTGATGGTGATCTTGGGACAAAAAAAGAGGGAGAAATAAACATCCCATATAGTATCTAAATGGATTAAAGCTATCCAAGAAGATTTTTATAGGAGACTTCATTATAATTGGAAAGAAATGAACAAAATACTAACAAAGAAAAATAGTGAACTAGATTGGCAAATAGGGAAGGTGATAAATAATACATGGTCAACTAGGTCAACCCAGTATAGAGAATAGTGTTTGAAAAATATACAGGGTTGACTGGGTTGACCTAGTACAATAGATAGGGAAAATTAAATAGCCTATAATAGACTATGTTTATTGAAATGATTGTGTACTAAAACAAGAATAACTTTACAAGTAATTATAAAAGAAATAACTCAAGGGAAACAAATAATCAATTAGATCAATAAGGTGATCCAATTGAGGCACACAACATAAAACCTTGCACCAATGTTGGCTAATGCAATTTTTTTCAATACAACACACAATTGAGCAAAGAGCAAGCAATCAACTTGAAAAGTAAAAGCTAACTAGATGGTCAACCAAATTGTTTTTAGATTATTTGAATATGATTTTAAATGAAATAGGAAGTTGGTTGTAATCAAATAAATATAAAACAATCTAAGGATGTTTCAGTACATTTGGGCTGAAAGGGATCTATATTGGTAATGGTATAGGATTGGTATTAGGGCCTACCCCCTCACTTAACACACCATAATGATAAGGGTGTCAAGTGCCAAAATATACTATTAACCATGTTTTTATACATGGTTAAAAAACCAATTCAACTTCCCCTTTGGTGATGAAATCCAAGTAGGTAGACCTTGGTTACATAATTTTTAAAATACTTGTTTAAGATTTTGTGATTTGGTCATGTGTGCATAAAATAGAAAATAGTGAAACTAAATGGTATATTGAAAATTACCTAATTAGACTATGTAAACCATTATAAGTATGAAATAAAGAATAAATGAAAGTCTGAGCTAATTACTAGCATATAAGGGTTAATTCCAACTTTAAAACATAGTATAGTGTCGATTCAATCGATAGTGTATGAAAAAAATATAAAACAAATTTGACATTGTCACCTTTGTACTAAAAAATCAAAGGTTTTAAAATGAATATGGCTGATAAGGTTGATGTAGTTATCTAGACATCACACAAAATATAGAACTAGGTTGATAGAGTCAATTTAGTTGACCGTATAAGGGCAGTTTTAAAGACCATAAACTATGAAAAGAAAGCTTATAAGGAAAAAGAAAAAGGATAGAAAGGAACCTTGGTGGGTATGAAGATGTAGAGAAGTGAGATTACTATCAAATAACCTTGATAAGTACTTTAAAATCTTATTAACAGGTTTGACTGGATCAACCAAGCTTTATATAACCCTGTTGCTAAGTGCTTAAAAGTGTATAAGGTCGACAGGTTAACCTAGTAGTCTAAATATAATGCCTAAAAGTGTATAGGGTTGACTAGGTCAACCTAGTAGTTTAGATTAGATGTCTAAAAGTCTTAAAAATTATACTGAGTTGACTAAGTTGATCTATTAGCCTATATCTAGAAAATAACTTGCACAGAAAGAACAGAGTCATATAGATGCAACTGTGTGTTAAACCTATGCACATAAGTTATAATTGTGTCGATACAATTGACCCAACATCACAATTATATGATAATAAAAATGATAAAATAAATAAATAAATAAGTGAAATAAATATTTCAAGGGTTAGATTCATGTTGGGTTTACTAGAATGTATGCAATTAGAAATACATCATGTCTATAAATCAATCCTAACTTGGAGAAGATAGAGCATACCTACACTTTTGATTGGGAATACATTTGTTAAGAAAGAGCATGACTAATATGGGGATCTACTAGACTTGATTAGGGAATCATTTATAAAAATAAACCATGATAAGGAGGGTTCCAAATCCTCTAGTCTAACACAATCACACAATAACTTTAAGGGGGTCCTAGGTTTTGATAATTCACTTAAAATAATAATAACTAAAATAAATCTAATCTAGTGCTCAATAAATATTGTGGCATAACATGAGGGGTTAGTAAACAATCAAGACATATATAAGATAATATCAATTACGCTAAGTATAAGTAAGACCCTAATACATGGAATATGAAAAGTAATATTATTTGAAGCTAATATTTATGCTACTTCTATCTACTAAAAAGAGGAGTAAAGTTAGAGAATACTTACCTGAATGTGAATCCATCAAGACTCAATCTCTCCCTTGACCAATGGGGATTCAAAAGAGGTTGTTGTGGTTTATAAGGATGACTAAGAAAATCTAAAACATTTAAGACTTATCCATAAGACTAGATTCTCCAAGTAAAAACCCTAAGCTAAGACTCCTCAAGTATAATGTAAATAAGTGTGAGTGAACAATCAATCTTGATTTCATATTGAAATACTAATGAAATTATCTTGTATTTATAGGCATATTTGACCCTAAATCCTTCTAAAACTCTTGGTTAATAGGGTCAATCCAGTCGACCTAGCACAATTTTGGATAGTTATTCATTAGGTCTCAAGCTAGGTCTGCCAAAGAATAACCTAATTCCTAAGTGAAAATATCCCAAGACTATACAGGGTTGACCCAGTCGACCTAACATAACCAACTGACAAAAGGAGACTTAAGGTGAGGAAAAGTGGAAAATACTAAATGAGTGTGCAAAGGAGGAGTAATAACTTAGGGAATGGTTTTAAGATCTAGTTGGATTTGTAATAATGTGGTAATAAGGGACAATAATCCTACGAAGTACCAATGGTCTACCCACCCCTTTCCCAGTACACCCTTTAAGTCATGCACTCAAATAGATTGAGTCTTGATGAGTTCCTGCAAGATGTAAATCATTAGTATTTGATAAAAGTTGAAAATATTATGTGTATATAGGCTCCACCCTTGCTGTCTTGCATAATTTTTTGAGCTTTAATTTATTTTTTATAGGTGGATTTTTTTTTTTAGACATTGCTTATGGTTTAGGTATTAATTTATTTTTCAAGAAAATCACCTCACTCTTATTCTATTTTCTTTTTTTTCTTATTTTTTAAAACAAATCTAATCCATGCGTATTCCACTTTATTTCATTCTAAAACATTTTGGACTCTAGTTTTTTCAATCTTTTATTTTGTTGTCTCAAACATTTTACTCAACATTTTTATCTATTCACTCAGTGAATCCTTGAATTGTTTATTTATGGATGGTTGCTTTCCTTTGTGTTCTTTAGTGTAGTTTATTTATGTTATTCCCTCTGGTATATTTTTAGTAGTTTTTTTACTATGGCATCCTAGTTTGTTGTAAACCCAAGGAAATGTTCACTTTGGAAATCTACATTTTTATTTACTTTTAGCTTTGCCTCCCTTGTCACATGTTGGCTTTGTTTGACATGATTTTGTATTGTGTGCTTACCATCAACCATTTAGTTAAAAAAATACTTTTATTATGTTCAAAACAATTAAAATAATATTAAAAGGTAGTATCTTTTATAAAAAAGAGAGAGAATGCCTCAATATAACTATCAAAGTACTTCTAAGGCATTTTGAAGTTTGGAGTTGTAAGTGGAATTTTGCCTTTTGTTTTTCCAAGTGGCCTCTCCTTTATTGGCATTGCCTATGTGATTTACTAGTGGATAGAGTTTTTTTCCTTTTGGTTTGCTTCTGCATCCTGATTTCTCTTTCTTGTGGTAGATCAACCATCTAAAGCATTTTATTTTTAAGGCAATTCTTTTTCCTTTCCCTTGTTTTCCCTTCCATGGAAATTTCACGTCTCTATCCTTGTTTTTATAATTTTGGTTTATTATACTTTGGATTGGTTTCTTGATCCTTGTGATAGTTCAAAAAAAAAAATCTGTAGTTTTTTTGCATGCATCTACCAAGTGGCATCTTAGCTTATGCATCACTCCTCGTTTCTTTGCTATTTTTTTATGGTTTCCATTTCCTTCACTCTTGGTATGAACATATAACATTTAATATTCTTATATTATTTTTACCTTTAGTTATCATGAACTTAACCACATTGTCATCAAGTTTTTGGACCATTTTTTTTACCGTTTATTCTTACTTTTTATCTTGTGGCATCTCAATAAGGAAAGTTGCACTTCACTAGGTGAGATGATAATTATTTCAAGAAATTTCAAAATCCATGCCATTTTTTTTGCTAAGTGTATTATTTTAATGTACTTTATTTATATTTCAAATAATAAAATAAACATTTATATGGTTTAAAGTGCATTGTTGTTTGTTTTATTTTTTATTTTTTTATTTAAAAATTGTTTTTCAAAGCTAATTTAACTATCTTATAAGAATTTTATATTCACCAAGTGGGTTATGAGGTATATGTGCCATTATTATTTATTAATAATACTTAATTATTTTTTGAATTAAAATTCATAAAAAGTTTTAAAAAAAAATAAAAAATCAAATTTATTTAATCCTTGTGGTAAATTAATTCTTTTAAAAGATTTGGATATGATTTACTTAAGCTTATCATTAATATTTTAAAATCAAATTAGTCTTTTGGTGTTTTGGTTTGAGCATGTCTTTTATTAGAATGAATATATTTAAATGTTATTCAGATCACTCCATGTTTATTATAATTGATTTTTTTTCAATGTTGGCCAAATTTGTTTCTTGTGTTCTCCTGACCCTTAAATTGGCCATTTTATTCATTTTTACAAAAACTATGCAAACTATTCAAAATGATGAAATAGATGCTCTTAAGAAACAAATTACATATCAAAATTACACTATTACTTCTTTACATCATTACACTAATGCACTTTAATATTATTTTCAAAACAAAATGGATAATACGCAATCTTCTCTTGATGCTTTCAATGCTAAATTTGCATCTTTTGCACATGACACTAGTTCTAATCATGGCGAACCTTCTTGTACTTTTAAAACACATATAACATCTTTGAACACTTTTATTACAAACCCTATCTTAAAAATCATGTAGAATATGGGATATTAAGGTGGTTCACTTGGTGAGTTTCAAGATGGTATTCTTGAACCTCTTTTACCTACTTCCAATGCAAGTTCTAAATGTCTCAGTTATGTTGATTCTACTCTTCCACATGCTTCTAATGTAAATTTATAATCTTATTGTCCTCTGCATAGGACTTATAATGTAACTTATTTTGATTATACTACTTATAATGATCATGACTTGGTTAAAAATTATAAACCTTGTATGCATTATGGAAAACATGAGCATCACATATCTAAATGTTGTAAATTGCACCCATGAAAATATTATGGTAAATCCACACACGACATTTTTCATGGTTGAAAAATGATTAAATATCCTACCTATAAGGGTAAAACTATTTATATTCCTAAACATTATGAATCTTCTAGAAACTTTGATGTGTCCTCTTGAGATAATTCTTCTAATGCTTCACAAAAAATATCTTTTGAAAGTGACACGTCTTCTTTGTCTCCATTTTGATTAACTAAATATTTGTTTGCATGCCTTGATTTTATTGCATAGGATATATGCTTTGATTATGTTGACTAACTTATTTTCATGAAAGTTTATGCACTATATGATGGGATTTTTATTTAATCCATTTGCATTTTTGTACATCTACTTTTATTAAATTATGTATGTAGATTGTATTTTTGGCATAATGGTTACTTAACTTAAAATATTGGTGTTAGATTGCTTTTTTTATAGGTTATTATAACTTATTACAAACCCTATCTTTTATTAATATATTATAACCTTGTCTTGGTTATTATAACTTAGATTGCTTGTTTTAAAGGTTGGTGTTTATTCCATGGCAAATTGACCACCTTGTCATAAATGGATTTTTAAAGATTCTTGGTGATCACATTTCCTTCCTTGTGACTCTTAGTGGCACCTTCTCCTCTTTCCTCTATCTAAAATTTTGTAATTCCTCTTAAAGGAAGTTTCTATTAATGGGGAATATTATGTAATTTAAACTCCCTTATGTGATTGTAAAATTTCTCTCCACTTTTGTAACCCCAAATTAATCTTAAGGGGGAGTGTTAGATAATTAACCTTATTTGAGTCCTTCTTAAGTTTATAGGCTTATCCTAATTCTTAGTTATATGTGTATTTATTATATTTATAAATACACTTTATTCTTACCTTTATAATGTGTCACTCACCTCCCTAATCCACTTATTGGATTTATATTTTTTTTAATGTAACTCTCCCTCCCCCACTTGGCACACACTTCCATCTCTTTGTAAGGGACTAGGACACAAGTGTCACACACATAGTAGGATTTTAAGTTCATAATGAGATTCCTTGTAACTCCTAAAAGAGCCCTTCCTCTCCTCATTTCCTCACTAGAATCTCATATCTCTCTCTCTTCTTCTCTTATGCTCTTGAATCAATCTTGTACTTGTGGAAATTTTGGTAGCAAGCCTTCAAATAAGATCACATAGGTTTTTATCTGATGCATTCAATTTCCAACTTTAAAAGCTATCTTATTTATGGTTTGCTCTATGAGAGGTAATATTCTTTGTTTATTTCATTAAGTTATTCACACTTTTAATGTCATTGATAAATGATTTTGGCATAATTACTTCACAAAATTTATCTATACATTACAAATAATCAACATGGTCAAATAACCATTCAATATAAATTCTTATATAGCTCTTTATGAACCATTTGATCCCCATTCAAATGATTATTTTTTTTCATGATCTCATGAAATAATATTTCATACGTACCCACTTAACATGGGGTTAGGGTCCTATGTAGTTATGTGGAGTTTTCACATGGATCAATAAATATTTTACTTAAGCCATGATAATCTAACTTTTGTGTTTTGTATCAATCACTTCATCAATAGTGACAAGGATACATTAAGTGTTTACATATGTGAAAATTTGGATTATTTTCAAAATTAATGAATCATTTGACCACCTATAATGGAAGGTATGAATCCTAATACTCTTTCCTCTAGTTCAAACTATTTATCATAGAATTAATTTCATAACAATCAATAAGTACAAATGAATTGATATAATTATTCATATATGTAATTCTAAGTAATGACATCAAGAAGAGAACATAATAATGATTTCAAAATTTAAATAAATAATTTACATAATACTTATTCTTATTAACAGCTTATCCACTTTTAATCCCATCAAAATTGAAAATAAGATAACATTTCAATAATATATCAGGCATGATTTGGGATTTCATTTCCTATGTAGTTCTTTAAATTTTTCAAATGGATCAAAAAATATTTTTATTTAATCTAAGAGAATATATGTATTTTGTCTCATTATGATAAATATCAATAATTTATTTGATTAAATTTACATTCAAAGGATGTATCTATTTATATATACAATATACTATTTTTAGAACCTATTATGTAGGAAGCTAACTTCTATTCTACGATGAATATTATCCTAGTGTTTATAACATGTTAGCCAAATTTTGTTTAACATAGACCAAGTTCATTAAAAATCTTGAATTTTCATTTTTATAGCATTGTTCATAGCCTTTACATTCTTTTTGAGGTCTTAAAATGGTCTTGTTGAGATCTTAATAGCAAAAGTTAAGGTTATTTTGACAAGATTAAGGTATGGGTTTGTATTTGTCTTGTGCTAGTCTAGTCATAAGGTGAACATGAAAAGATGGAGTCAAATGATGTCAAATATTCATAGGTTTATATTAAATTCATTATACCCCTTCATCACCTTACATGAACATTTAATACGTGTTTGGAGAAGTTGAGGTTGATTTGCAAAGTTTAAGGTAAATAAAGTTGAAGCAAAAAGTGCATATAACTAACTCCAACATTTTTCAAAGCTAAAAAAGATAAAATGTTTATAAAATATCACTTTTTAAAGATTTTTAAGGATTTATATAACTTTCACATATGTCATAAATGTTATATGATGTAATTTTTGTATGTTCAACATCCAAATTAAGAGAATCACTCCTTTGTAGGAAATTATAGGCACTTGTACAGACTTCAAAGATCCACTTTTAGGTGAAAACATCTTTAAAGTGTCTATTTACATTACTAAAATCAATTACATGGATATAAATCTTGTATACGTCCTAGAATTATAAAATTTGCATTAGAATCTACATCAACTTCTTGGCAGACTAGCAAGGGTCAACTTCATGTTCTTAGTATAGACAAAGGAGAGAGAGTCATGGCCTAATATTGTGGACAGAGAAAGGGGGTCTAATGGAATTTATTTTTACATCATTGTTTCTTATATTGGTTCCATCATCCTTATGAATAATCATTAAGACTAGCAGGTGGTATTAAATGTCACATAAAGCCCATATGCCTAGTTTTACATAATTTTCATGGAATTTAGAGCTCATTGGAGCATGATAAGAAGTTTTGAAGGTCTATATTAATATTTAAAACCATTTAATATATTAATCCATTAATTTCACATGTGTGGACAACTAAGTATCAAGAATATCTTCCATGTGAGACAACTTATAGGGTTTACACTTAAAGTTTATAAGTTTCTATAGCTAGTTTAATGTATATAAGTGGTTTTTAGATGTTCTCCACAATTTCATAGTCCCTCAATAATCTCAAATTATATTTAGTGAGCATATTGATACCTTATAGGCCCCAATCCCCTTATAACTCATTAAATTCTTTTGTTATAGGACTATAAAAGCAGGGTTATAACTTTATGATAAGTTTCTGATAAGGTGTTTGATGAATGCAAGTTTTAACATAATAAATAATCTTCCTCTAAATATTTATAACCTTTCCAAGTCAAAAAGAGGATCCAAGGGTGGAAATGGTTAAAATAAGCCTCATGAAAGGCTTAGAGCATGAAAATATAGACCTATAGGTATGCAAACCTGCAGGTATATTTTTCATGAGAGATGTACACAAACATGTATTTAGATGTTAAAATTTGAATATCTAAATGGTGATTTATCAAGTGATAAATCCTATATATCATGGATCTAAGTGTCTCTATTTGGTTACTATTTTATCATCAATTTTCACCCTTAAAGAGGGTTCTTTAGGCCCTTTCCAATTGACTTAAACTATGGAATAACCCTAGGTTGTGGGCCACATATGGTGAGGTTAAACCTCTATAGAAGTTCAAATTCCTTTTGATGAATCACCTAAACTAATTTTATCATAGGGAAATGGGTTAGAAAGTGTAAAAGGGCTCCTAATGAAGCTACCAAGGTGATGCACCAAATAAAAATGGGAAACTCACATAAGCTTGAACCCACACTAGATCAACACAAGACAATTATAGCTTACATAACATCAAAATCAATCTAATTTTAGAATTATTTCATTGACTAGGTTCAGGAAGAAATGAATGCAAACAAAGAGGAGTTATAAGACTCACTAAGAGCTTACATCAATGGAAGAAAGAACACTAATCTAGAACTACAAACAACTTGAAAAAACCCTAAAGGAGGTCAAAAAGGAGGAAAATGGATGAGGAATATTCTCCTTCACATAGTGCCATCATACAAAACTCACTCAACATAGATCCAAGTCAAGATTAAGTTTTAAAAAGTCTATTGAATATCTTACAATATCTCAAAGAGTCCCCTGATACTCCTAAAAATGAGCATCCTTACAAATGGAAAAGAATGGGTGATAAATAAAAGATGGGAAGAGATAAGAGAGGGAGCATGTTAACCAAGAATAATTAATGAGTTACCCCTTTCAATGAATGCTCCACCACCTTTTTACCCAATCAAGGTTGATCTTTCATCGACAAATTAGCCTGCATAGCTCCAAAAGTCTTCTAGCTTTCTCATTGGCTAAGAAATATGCACTAGAAGAAAAAGGTCTATTTTGTAAATGATGAGTAATGACTAAGTCTATTAGAGAAAAGATCCTTAAGATATGAATAGCAATGAATTCTCGAACTACTTCTCTAGCCACTAGATCTATTTTCTTTGAAATTTATGCTATCTTCTATTTGGCCTACTTGTGAAGACAAAATCTTCATATCTTTGATCTTGATAGAGTTATCTCTATGTTTACCTTAAATGGTGGTAAGTGCCTACTTTGTCAAGGATATAGCCATGTTGACAAATGAGACATTTCTCCATAACTATAAATTTGCCCCATTTTCATATCTGAATGTAGGTTTACTATAGATGAAAACCAATATCCTTTATTGGTTTTCATATATTTTTCCTATCGATGAAAAGCGTAAAGGGTATGTAGTGTTGTTATTGATCCCTATTCATTAACTAGCTACACATTTTTAATCTTTACTAGGCCTAGAAAGACCTATTGTTACCTTTGAGCATTTATGGAAGCTAAGAATTCACTATCTATATAGATCTTCTCAAAAGAGAAATGATCACAGTCATGAAACAATTTTGTAACCCCAAAAGATAGGTCCCATAATTTCTAGATATTTGAACCAAAGGTTAAGACTATGTTTTAATGGTGAAAAAGCTTCATCATTAACCATCTCGACTGTATGACTACATCTCATGCCTAGTAGTGCTTGACTAAGCTCTAATGGTGATATATGCCCTTTTAAATATTGCTCTAGTTCAACCTATGGTCACATTTATTCTCTAAGGAAGTCCCTAGCTTTTAAATTTTAATATTGATCATCAATCTTGATCTAGGCTTCCAAAATTGTGTTATTTTTTAGTTCTACATTCATCCCATAAGATCTTATTGTCAGCTCATTGACTTCTTGACCTCATGTGCATCATAGATCTAATTTTATACAAATTGATGCAAGAAATATATCTTGTACCATATTAATGAAATTGAGACACTTGATATATTCTCATTTGTCTTTGAGATCCATTGACTTGTTGACCCATTATTCATTATTGATCTACTTTGTATGAGTGAATGCATACCATTGATCTATTTGGACCCACTGACCTTGTCATGTTGCTACTCACTATTATATTTTATCTTGTCTCCCAATATTTAGACACTTTTCATCTTCACATTAAACCTAATAACATTCGAATTCAAATGGTTATTTCATGAATCTTAAACTTAAAATCCTCATGCATGTTTCACTTTGCAATTCTAACTCTAAAGATTTATATCTTGAGATATCAATCTCATCAAGACATGAAATTTATAGAGGATGTTTAAGGAATGAATAACATCATTTCCATGTAATATTTTGTCTTGATAAACTCCCCAAGTGAATTTAATAAATGTGAAATCAAATTGATCTATTCATTTTTGCATGACGTGTTGATGATGGTCTAGCTCTTTTATGCTTGTGAAAGAACTTTTAAGGCTCAAAATGAGTTTTTGATACCTGTGAAACTTGATTTATGTCCATGAATTTCATGATCACCATGAGAACCTATTGAATCTCTTCCCTTGCAAATCTAGACTTGTTTCAAGACTTGATTTTCAAAGATCAACAAATTGCACTTTAAGCTTGCTTAAAGTGTTTAAAAATCTTTGTGAGCACTATGAGATATTTGGACCACTCATTCCATCCATAACTCTACTCATCTTATCCATCTAAGAAGAAGCTTTGTATGTAGGCCAAAATTGGCCAACATTATTGGTGACTCATAAGGAAGCATGCCTGATATGCTTAAGAACCTATATTAGTTGTCTTGGCTAGTCCATTGGGCATGGAGTCTCCTCTCTAGTTTAACATATTGATCTGAAGCTAAAACTGACTACCCCTATGGATAAATCCTCTTAAAACAATAAGGACCAAAAGAAACAAACTAAAACAAAGTTCCCAAGGCACTCTAGAAAAGGAAACACAAAACATGAAAGAAAACATGTATAAGGTACTTAGAGGAAATCATAAAATCTACATACCCTAAACTAACCAATTAGAATGGAAATTATACAATATCATTGACTAGTTATATAAAATAGTTGACCTTTCTCACTAATATAATATGATTTACATGCTTGAGGGAAGCCAACCATTGATGGAGAAGGACTGTAAATATAACATATTAGTGATACACTTCTCCAAAATAAGAACAAAAATAAACTCACCTACCCAATCTAATTGTTTGGACATAAAGGCATCTTGGAGTGGATAGGCAAGTTGATCTTGCTCTTTTTGATGCTCAACTTTGTGCTTTGAATTAAGCACAATAACTGATAGCTCCTCCTTATCATCCTTCAAACGAGCTAGGTACCTGATAGGACATCTTTTTATCAATAAAAGCATTGATAAATCAGATTTTACCTGACTCTTGCACTTTATTACTCCATCATTATTCTCCTTAGGCACAATCAGATCATAGTCTTCTTGGAGAGGAACATATCCTACTCCCAAGATCTCAAATAAGTCCTCCAACTCCCTTTCACTTGTTAGTGTATGGAAGATGATCTTGAGTTGATTAGGATCTTCTCCTTAAAACACATGCTCATATTAAAATATTTGTTCACCCTCAAGGTCCTATATAAAAGAGGGGAAGAGAGAAGAGAGGGAGCATGTTAATCAAGAATAATCAATGGGTTACCCCTTTCAATGAATGTTTCACCACATTTTTACCCAATCAAGGTTGATCTTTCATTGACAAATTAGCCTGCATACCTCTAAAAGTCTTATAGCTTTCTCATTGGCTAAGAAATATGCACTAGAAGAAAAGGGTCTATTTTTTAAATGATGAGTCATGACTAAGTTTATTAGAGAAAAGATCCTTAAGATCTAAATAGCATTGAATTCTCTAACTACTTCTCTCTATGTTTGATTTGAATGGTGGTAAATGCCTACTTTGTCAAGGATATAGCCATGTTGACAAATGAGACATTTCTCTATAACTATAAATTTTCCCCATTTTAATATCTGAATGTAGGTTTACTATAGATGAAAACCAATATCCTTTATTGGTTTTCATATATTTTTCCTATCGATGAAAAGCTTAAAGGCTATGTAGCATTTTTATTGATCCTTATTCAATAACTAGCTACACATTTTTTATCTTTACTAGGCCTAGAAAGACCTAGTGTTACCTTTGAGCATTTATGGAAGCTAAGAATTCACTATCTATATAGATCTTCTCAAAAGAGAAATGATCACAGTCGTGAAACAATTTTGTAACCCCAAAATATGGGCCCCATAAGTTCTATATCTTTGAACCAAAGGTTGAGACTATGTTTTAATGGTGAAAAAGCTTCATCATTAACCATCTCGACTGTATGACTGCATCTCATGCCTAGTAGTGCTCGACTAAGCTCTAATGGTGATATATGCCCGTTTAAATATTGCTCTAGTTCAACATATGGTCACATTTATTATTTGAGGAAGTCCCTAGCTTTTAAATTTTAATATTGATCATCAATCTTGATCTAGGCTTCCCATAGGATCCTAGCTTTTATTTGTTAGTTCTACATTCATCCCATAGGATCCTATTGTCAGCTTGTTAACTTCTTGACCTCATGTGCATCATAGATCTGATTTTATACAAATGAATGTGAGAAATATATCTTGTACCATATTAATGCAATTGAGACACTTGATAAATTCTCATTTATCTTTGTGATCCATTGACTTGTTGACCCATTACTCATTATTGATCTACTTTGTATGAGTGAATGCATACCATTGATCTATTTGGACCCACAGACCTTGTTAGGTTGCTATTCACTATTATATGTTATCTTATCTACAAATATTTAGACACTTTTCATCTTCACATTAAACCTAATAACATTTGAATTCAAATGGTTATTTCATGAAGCTTAAACTTAACATCCTCATGCATGTTTCACTCTACAATTCTAACTTTAAAGATTTATATCTTGAGATATCAATCTCATCAAGACATGAAATTTATAGACGATGTTTAATGAATGAATAACATCATGTCCATATAATATCTTAGCCTGATAAACTCCCCAAGTGAATTTAATAAATGTGAAATCAAATTGATATGTTCATTTTTGCATGGCATTTTGATGATTCTCTAGCTCTTTTATGCTTGTGCAAGAACTTTTAAGGCTCAAAATGAGTTTTTGATACCTGTGAAACTTGATTTATGTCCATGAATTTCATGATCACCATGAGAACCTATTGAATCTCTTCCCTTGCAAATCTAGACTTGTTTCAAGACTTGATTTTCAAAGATCAACAAATTGCACTTTAAGCTTCTTAAAGTGTTTAAAAATCTTTGTGAGAAATGTGAGATCTTTGGACCACTCATTCCATCCATAACTCTACTCATCTCATCCATCCAAGAAGAAGCTTTGTATGTAGGCCAAAATTGGCCAACATCATTGGTGACTCATAAGGAAGCATGCCTGATATGCTTAAGAGCCTATATTAGTTGTCTTAGCTAGTCCATTAGGCATGGCATCTCCTCTCTAGTTTAACATATTGATCTGAAGCTAAAACTGACTACCCCTATGGATAAATCCTCTTAAAATAATAAGGGCCCAAAAAAACAAAATAAAACAAAGTTCCCAAGGCACTCTAGAAAAGGAAACATAGAACATGAAAGAAAATATGCATAAGGTAATTAGAGGAAATCATAAAATCTACCTACCCTAAACTAACCAATCAGAATGGAACTTATACAATATCATTGACTAGTTATACAAAATATTTGACCTTTCTTACTAATCTAATATGCTTTACATGTTTGAGGGAAGCCAACTAATGATGGAGAAGGAGTGTAAATATAACATATTAGTGATACACTTCTCCAAAATAAGAATAAAAATAAACTCACCTACCCAATCTAATTGATTGGATGTAAAAGCATTTTGGAGTGGAAAGGCAAGTTGATCTTACTCTTTTTGATGCTCAACTTTGTGCTTTGAATTAAGCACAACAACTGATGGCTCCTCCTTATCATCCTTCAACCAAGCTAGGTACCTAATAGGACATCTTTTTATCAATAAAAGCATTGATAAATCAGATTTTACCTAACTCTTGCACTTTATTACTCCATCATTATTCTCCTTAGGCACAATCAGATCATAGTCTTCTTGGAGAGGAACACAGCCTACTCCCAAGATCTCAAATAAGTCCTCCAACTCCCTTTCACTAGTTGGTGTATGCAAGATGATCTTGAGTTGATTAGGATCTTCTCCTTAAAGAACATTCTCATATTAAAATATTTGTTCACCCTCAAGGTCCTCCTCCATCACACAAAATTGTAGCTTATTAAACTTCATTACCTGATAACTTGATATGTCTTCTTCATAAACCTCACTCAATATTTCATCTTGTTCTTCAATGGAAAATGAGGGTTGATTTGACCATCGAAGGTCCAAAAAAACACATTTGTCTTACTCAAGGTCTAATTCACCTTCCTCTAGCTCTAATCCATCAGGGATATCTTCATTTGGCACCTCATCCTAAAGTGAACTAACCTTTGGTTCTTGGTTCTGATCCTCTTCTTCATCTATGTATAATGGACCATCAGTAGTCCATTCAAGGCCTACTCTATTTCCAACATGAGGATTTTCCTCTTCAAGATCTATTTTATTAGTGTCAAATCCATGCTAAGAAGGCTATCCCAAACCTAATTCTTCCCCTTCTAAATGAATTAGGATGCCTATCATGATCTCCTCATCATAGACACTTGCATTATCCTCTTTAGGTTCACCTATGACTGCAATCTCCTCCTCTATCCTTTATAGAATAGGTTCTTTTTCTAATAGGGAGATGGTGGGAGGGTGAATAAATTCACCTTCTTTACAACTTAAGAGATTATCCTTCCATTGAGGGACTTTGAATGATCTCTTTGGTGGCTCTTAGACTAGTGCTTAGGCTATTTTAACTAGCACCCCTTCCTTATGAAAACCTTTATGAATTAACTTCCATGAGGGGAATGTGTAAGAAACATTTTCCTCTTATTGATTTTGACTCTCTTCCTCTTTCCTCATCTTTAGCTTTAACTCTCTAATTTGCCTATCTATATTCTCTTGGAATAGCTTTTATTAAATATGGTTAGGAGCTTTATGAAGATAAGGAGCATAAGAGGGTTGGTATGAGCTACAAGAGGATTCTTGAGGAAGATAGGTAGAATCTTGGGTCTCAACAATAGCCTACTCCATAACAATCCCCTTCTTTCCTTGAAGGCTCTCTTGGATTTAAATCTAATAAGGGAAGGTCTAAGGATCACATGAATAACTTGAAATAGTCTCTTGGGGAAGAATGGGTGGCATATATGAGGGTTGAGGTGGTGTATATGAAGACACATGAGGTTGATGGAGCTGGACCTATTATTTTTCAATGCCTTTTAGTTTATCCTCAATACTTTGAATGGAAATACTTACATCCATCATCTCACTTGAGAGGTTTTTCCAATTTGCTCCCTCAATAGGTTCCCATTCTTCCTTCATTAATTGTAATGCATTTCTTATGTCATGAATGCTATGATTAGGGATATCTTGACCATATCCCCTTTATGTATTAAGGTCTATAATTTACCTTTGATAGCATAATATCATTTTCTTCAAACTTGAAATGGATCAATTTGGGGAATAATTAGGGACATATTGAGCCCAAGAAGGCTGATTTACTGAATCTTGAGAACCACTTAGGGTGAAGCCATACACATTTATAATCTGATATGAAGGATGATAAGGTAGAGAATAAGCATATTGATCAAAAGAGTGATGATGCCTATAAAATAATGATAACTAGGCACCTGGGCTACTTACAACTATAAGCTTTGATTCAGATTCACCATTGATGTTTAAATACTTACCTCTAAAGGCTGATTGGATTAAAAAAACATCAAAATTCTACACTAGTGAACAATGTAGTAAGTCCCATTAGGTGTTCCATAAACTATTATAGCATCAATTTGCACCTTTGGAGAGGGTTCTTTAGGTCCTTTGTAATTGATATGCACTATGGGAATAACCCCAGACTATGGGTCACCTATAGTGGGGTTGAAACTCTGGAGAAGGTTGGCTTCCTTTTGATGAATCACCTAAACTAATGTTGTCATATGGAAAAGGGTTAGAAAGTGGAAAATGCCTCCTAAGGAAGCTAATAATTTGATACACCAAATAAAAATGGGGAACTCCCATAAGTTCAAACCCACACTAGATTAGCACAATATAATTCTAGCTTACACAACCTCAAAATCAAGCTAATAACATAAGTATTTCATAGACTAGGTTCAGGAAGTAATGAATGAAAATAAAGAGGAGTTATAAGATTCAATGAGAGATTACATCAATGGTAGAAAGAACACTAATCCAGACTTGTAGTAGCTTTAAAAAACCCTAAAGGAGGTCAAAAATGAGGATAATGGATGAGGAAGATTATCCTTCACATAATCCCATCATGCATAACTCACTCATGACAAATCCAAGGCAAGATACAGGTAATGAAAGTTTATTATTACATCAAGAGGTAGTTATTATAAATTCTTGATAGGGTTTAGCTAATCAAGAGGAGAATATCTTGAAATATCTCAAAGAGTCCCTTGATAATCCCAAAAATGAGCATCCTTACAAATGGAAAATAATGGGTGACATATAGAAGAAGGGAAGAGAGAAGAGAGGGAGCATGTTAACCAAAAAGAATCAATGAGCTACCCCTTTCAATGAATGCTCCACCACCTTTTTACCCAATTAGCGATGATCTTTCATCAATAAATTAGCTTTCATAGCTCTAAAATTCTTCTATATTTCTCATTGGCTAAGAAATATACACTAGAAGACAAGGGTCTATTTTGTAGATGGAAATTCATGACTAGGTATATTAGAGAAAAGATCCTTAAGATTTAAACATCACTGACTGCTCCAACTACTTCTCTAACCACTAGATCTCTTTGGTTTTAAATTTATGTATCTTCCAATTAGCCTATTCGTGAATAAAAAATCTTCATATCTTTGATCATGACAGAGATATCTCCATGTCTAATTTGAATGACATTAAGTAATCACTTTGTTGAGGATATATCCATCTCAATAGATGAGACATTTCTCCATAACTATATATTTTCCCCATTTCAAGATCTGAATGTAAGTTTACTATAGATGAAAACAAATCTCTTTTATTGGTTTTCCTATAGTTATCATATTAATGAAAAGCCTATAGGCCACATATATTTGTTTTTTATCCCTATTCAATAGCTAGATGCCCATCTTTGATCTCTACTAAGCCTAAAAATAACTATTTTTGCCTCTGAGCATTTATAGAAGTCGAGAATTCACTATTTGCATATATATTCTTAAAAGAGAAATGATCAAAGTCATGAAATGATTCTATAACCCCAAAAGATGGGCCCTATAAGTTCTAGATATTTGAACCAGAGGTCAAGATTTTACTTTAATGGTGATAGAGCTTCATCATTAACCATCCTAATTGTATGATTGCATTTCATGCCTAGCGGTAATTGAATGAGATTTAATGGTGATATATGCCATTTGAAATTTTGTTCTAGTTTAACCAATGGTCACATTTTTTCTTCATGGAATTATTTGGATTTTGACTTTTAATATTGACCATCAATCTTGATTTGGGATTCCCAAACTATACCACTTGTCTATTCTACATTCATCCCACATGATCATGTTGTTAGCTCTTTGACTTCTTGACCTCATGCACACTATAGATATGCTTTTATACAAATGAACATGAGCTATATATATTCTACTAGATTAATGTGGTTGAGACACTTGGCAACTTCTCATTTGTCTTTGAGATCCACTGACTTATTAACCCATTAATCATTGTTGATTTGCTTTGTATGAGTGAACTCATACCACTGATCTACTTGGACCCACTAACCTTGTTAGGTTACTAATCACCATTATATTTTATCTTGCTCCCTATATTTGGACACTTGTTAGTTTCACATTAAACTTGGGAACATTTTAATTCAAATGGCTATTTCATGAAGCTTAAACTTGATGTCCCCATGTATATTTCACTTTGCAAGTCTAAATTTGAAGCTTTATATCTTGAGATAGAAAGCTCATCAAGACATGAAATTTGTAGAAGATGTTTAGAGCATGAAAAAAAAAATGTCCATGAAATATTTTATCTTGAGAGGATCCTTAAGTATATTTATTAAATGTGCAATTAGATTGATCTATTCTTTTTTTATGACATGTTGATGATAGTCTGGTCATTCTATGATTGTGAAATAAATATCAAGGATTAAAATGAGTTTATAATACTTGTGAAACCTAAATTATATCCATTAAGGTCATGATCACCATGAGATACTATTGAATCTCTTCCCTTTCAACTCTAGACCTATTTCAAGACTTGCTTTTCAAAGATCAACAAATTGCACTTTAAGCTTGCTTAAAGTGTTTCTAAATATTTATGAGTAATTTGAGATATTTGGATCACTCATTCCATCCAAAACTCTAATAATCTTAGCCATCAAGGTATAATATTTTTAAGTAGGCCTAAATTGGCCAACAATTACTAATCAAGGAGAGATATGAAGTTATGACTGCTCAATGGACTGTATGTCAAAAAAGTTGACTATGTGAATGTCCAAAAAAGTGCCTCAAGTGTTTTTAGTTTATTTAAATGATGGTAAAAAATTTAAAATAGATTCTATTCCAATTCACATGCCATTATGGATGACATTAGGCTCAAGAATAAGCAAACATAGTGAAAGAGGAGCCAATTACCATGTACAAATAAAATGAGTCAAGAAGCATGTGGTAGAAAAATTGAAGTTGAAAGTCCTAGAGAGAAACAATGAAAGTATGGAAGAGAACCAAAAATCAATGAAAACACTTATGCTATATAAGGGTCAAAATAACATTGAGATGATTGATGTCACAGTCACTAAAGAGACCTACAGGTCTAAATGCTCATACATAGGCCTTTGTATGAGAATAGAGAAAAAATATTATGAATTTTATGTGAAATACAATTTTATATAGTGCTATGAGAATTAGTATAAAATAATCCTCTATTTTTGGTTAGAACCAATTAATTTCTAAGACTCAACAATGAGGGTCATATCTCTGAGTTGTAGTCATAAACCCAAAATGTAATCTACAAGTTTATGTTTGGCAGGGTACAAAGCATATATATGATTGTATGGAAATGAATCAAAACATAGAGATAGATGTATTGGGATCCAAAATATACATATTAAAGGATTTTAACCTATAATAGTGGTGGCTAACCTTAAAATGGGACAAGGGCTAAAAGAGGCCTTAGGCCTAAAATCCTCAAAGGACTGCTATATCCATTGAGACCATAATATTGAACCCATGAAGCACGAAAATGCAATTAAAAACATATTAAAACATGGGGAGGTATGTTTCATACATGATGGATATGGTTGAAACCAAGATATTACAATTTGAAAAATCTTGTGCTCACCAAACCCTGTTCTCAGTCCTCATATAGTCAACTAGCTCGAGAGGCTATTTTTGATTGCTCAAAAATCCTTATAGGAGTTACATGGTGACAAAATGTGATTAGAGGTAATATATAAGGTATCTAAATTTAAAACCTTAGCATTGTTTCAATCTTTCACACTTATAACTGTATTAATCATCCCTAAGACTGAAGGTCTCACCAAACCCTTTTTTTCTCTTGTGAAAAAGCTTGAAGGTCATCTTCTTTTGTTTATAAGTGTATGTAGGGTTTTCATGGGAGATAAAGATCATATGGGATGTTGTAGGGGTTTCCATACTCCCACTTTATGGTGTTTTTTAAGGATTAAGACCCTATGCTTTATGAACCATCATTAAGATGGTAATCACCTAAAACCCTTGCTAAACCCTCCTAAAGGACCCAAAGAGATAAATGATGGTTTTAATACCTTTATATGGAATATTATGGATTTTAAATTATTGTAATTACTCTTAAAACACCCATGTAAACATTAATAAAACACTTGGTAGTATATTTGAAGGGTACATTATATAGAACAGGCCAAAGAAGCTCATTTGTAGGCTTGTTTATGAGTGTTCAAAGTGGTGTTAAACACAAAATCAGATATATAGGATTGATAATACTATATATATCTCATCACCCCATACATACCTCCATAGGTCTCTTCAAGTATTTTTTATACCTTTCAAGTCAATAGTTTGGGCTTAGGAGAGTAAATGCACTATTTTGATAACTAAGAAGCTCAATTGCAAGCCTATGAAGTACTCTTGGAGGGATTTATTCTATCACATTTAATTGTATTAGTATTTTTTATACACCAAAAAATAATAATAAATTTTTTTGACATGCCAATTCCTTGGAAAACCACTCAAATTGCCTCCTAAATGTGAACATGCTCTTAAGCTCAGGTTTTGACCATTTCTTGGTTCACCCATCTATACAAAGTTACAAACCCTTAAATTTTACATAGAGTATGGTTTAAGGGTATTTAAATTTAATAAAAATTGTAATGGAGTTTTCACATGTGTGGGAGGTCAACAGAACTAAATCTCAAATTTTTAGGCCTAATTGAGTCCTAATTAGAGTGAAAAAAGTGAAATAAGTACACTTTCACTCAAGGTCTGGTCATGAAAATTTGGTATAGAGATGAAAGGACATACTAGGTACTCAAATACATTCTTATTTTTTAAATATCATGCCTACATTTTCCTACACAAGGAGCTTTGTCTATTTTCAGGGCTATAAGGAAATGAAGGCAAGTGAGAGGTTTGGGTATGAAATGGAGTGCTAGAAATTATTTAAGGAACTAAAATGGTTTGATACAAGTTGTTCAAGAAATGAGGAGTGATTCATGAATTTAATTTGTATTCATAAGGTTGAAAACCAAATTTGAAGCATTTGAACCCAAAAAGAGCTAGTCAAGATTGCATACTTTTGAGGAGCAAAAGAAAGGTTTCAAAATTTGTAAGAGAATAGTGTAAAACCCTCCCAATCATGAAAATTTTCAATAAATCATATTTTAACTATCCTTTTAGGTGTATAGGTGTATCTTCAAGAGATATTAGTGATATTCAAGAGCTCATATTTGCCTAAGTAACCTCCAATGCCAATTTGAAGAAGAGCATCATTGAGAAAATGTACACATATTGATGAGAACCTTCAGGACTATTTTCTTGCTCAAGTTATTATATTAAAACTTCCTCCATTATAGATGACACTTGTCCATGGTATTCTATGATCCTTCTCTCTTTCTCTATTTCTCACATTTCCCTATATATGCAGTGTTGTATGGCTTTGCAAAGCATCCTCACATTGGTTATGGTGAATCCCTACCAAAATTAAGTCTTTTACTTACCTATTAGAATCAATTAAATATGGATATTATATAATATTTCAAATAGTGATCTTGAATGGTTGGTTTTGATGAATGCCTAGTGATAGTGTATGTGTTTCCTTACATTTGTCCTTCATGTTCATGCCTCTATGTAAGTTGGTATTCTCTCATGGATAATAAAAAGTGTTATACCTAGTTTGAT
The DNA here is from genome assembly GCA_037957365.1 of Torreya grandis. Taxonomy (NCBI): domain Eukaryota; kingdom Viridiplantae; phylum Streptophyta; class Pinopsida; order Cupressales; family Taxaceae; genus Torreya; species Torreya grandis. Next base: position 60,422 of record JARHVA010004512.1, read on the forward strand.
TAATTATAGAACTAATAAATCCTTAGTGTCTTATATTATCACCTCTTAGTGTATCATCCTAAGCACTTAAAACCTTCATATTGAAGCACTAGTGTGATAGGGACTATTTTGGAATAACATAATCAGATTATAACTTAATATTTCATAGTGCATTCTTAACAAGTTGAGGATCTCATGTTTGTTGAATCACCTCTAAGTTATTTGTTAGTTTTATTCTTCATATCTCCATTTCCCAAGTCAAGTAAGTAGTATATTTTTTATTGTAGGTGTTGTACTTGGGAGCTACCCCAAAATCTAAAGGTTTGATCCCTTGAGAGGTCACCCATAACCTAGGATCAATACCATTGTATAGATCAAGTTGAGAGAGATTGAATAACTATCTCAAGGGGAAAAATTTGAGCTATAACAGTTCTTTCACACCCAGTGGGACTTAAAGACAAAGAGGTTGTCCAAGATTGATGTTGGTCTTGGAAAAAGTGTAACTATAACAACCTTCTTAATGTAGCATTTGGTGACTCTAGCAATTTTCAAACTCATGGTAGATGAATAGTGATCCAATTTTCATGTCAAGGTTATTTTAAAATCAAAATTTAAAGGCATTCCCTTTGAATTTTTTGATTTAACTTTATATTCATACAAAAATAATAGGTTCCTTCATACTCTCCCTTATAACAAGTCACCTTGAAGGAAGCTCTTTATTGCCTTTTATCCAAGTTATCCTAAAGTTGATTACATAGATATAAATATGCACTTGTTGATTTTAATGGTGGTTTTCCTTTAAACCTTCACCAATATGATGACATACCGATGGCTTCCCTCAAGAGTGTCCCTTATTTTAGTGGAGAAACTACTCTTACTCACATTGATCATATTAGGGACATGGCAAACTTTTGTAACATACATAAAATCACACAAGAGAATGTGGAAATCATGTTAGTTGTAATCATTTTTAAATACAAGGCTTTGTAGTGGTATAGAATGTTATCCCCTAATTCCATTGACTCATGGGAAGACTTAGGAGATCAATTGAGGAAAAGATTTGAAGATAAGAGTGACCAATTACCCTTGGTCGAGTAATTGACCACCATAAAGGTAGTTCCTCGAGAATTCATGCAATATTTTAATGCTAGGTTCCAAAATACATGGGATGGGATCTCATTTCTTATAAGATGCACCCAAAACTATGCATTCTTATACTACCTTAAGGCTTTGAATAGTGATATAGTGGTTAGGATTCAATCTATGGGTGGGAATACCTTAGTGGATGATTTTGAGATAGTTATTAGGGATGAGAAAAATATGATCCAAGATGGAAATTTTCTCAAAGGCCCCCTATGCCTTTATTTCTGACATTCATCCCCAACCCCAACTTTTTATGTAATTCCTACGATAACCAGTCATGAGTTGGTTGTCCCTAGTCAAACAATCAATCCAAATGATGTATAATGTCTACTTAATACTCTTGAAATCAAATTCATGGAAATGGAGAGGTAAAAAATTTAATTTAATAGTCCCTCTAAATAGAACCAATCTTATCATCCCTATCAATCAAATAGGCCACCCTTCCAATGAAATTCTCAACACCAAGGTCATATCACTAATGTTAGATGATACACAACAACCAAATGTAGCCTCCAATTCAAGAGCCTTGGTACCCACTCAAAAAATATAATTCAAGAGCAAGAATGGCCTCCTTAATGGAATCATTCTCATGAAAAATCTACCAATCAATATGGAGGGTTGAATCAAGCTTGTGTGGCACAAGAAATAATGTTTCCTTCTCTAAAACAAGATGAAGTTTATAATTAGGTTATGTTTATTGGAGAGAAAGGTTATTCAAGTGTTACACTTGTAAATTTATAATAATATGACTATTTTGTAGTGAATCTAGTGGGAAAATCAAGTAGAGTGGTATAAATTTCAATTGAAGCCAATACTAGGTCCAAAAGAAGGGATGTTCAAGAGGTACAAGAGAGTGGGAAAGGTTTAGCTGAAATTCCATCCAAGAATCAAGGTATAAGAGAGCCTAATATACCTCATAAGGATTAATAATTTCAAATAAATCAAAATTATAAGAGTACATTTGCACACCAAAACAAGCAGGCCCAAAGTGATGTCATAACTCCTAGAGGATAGCCAAAGATTGGTGCTTCTTCTCTCAACATAGTGGATCAAATGAAAAAAATTCATGTAAGTATGCCTATGTGGGACATTATGTCTATTATAGTACAAAGGTATATATTTAAAGATGAGCTATCTAAGCTTATCTCATCATCAAGAGTATCAAGAAAGGGTAATGTTGTGTTCATAAATACATCCAAGCATAGTGAGTCGTAACAAGGTAAAGTGAACAAGAATCCTCCCTTCTGTGTTTCACTAGTAATTGGTGATTGTTTAGTGAATAATTGTATGATAGTAGTTGGTCTATCAACTCAGTGATGAAAATGTAAATAGTAGATAATCTAGGCCTCAACTATGAATATCATGTTAAAGGTGTGCTATAATTAGATAAATCAACTACTAAGATAGTGTTATCAAGGGTTTAAATATAACTCTTCATGCTTATCCTAATTTATCCATTGTTCAAGATTTAGTTGTTGATTTGACACCATAATTTTCCCTTTGCTTTTCAAGGGATTTCATGGAAAATATTGGTGGTTACTTGTCATTATATTGGTCCTATATGGCTTTCAGGATAATATATGGCATTAAAATTACTATAAGATCAAGACTTATCTCAAGGTTTGACATTGAGCCATACAAACAAAATGTTACTAATGTTAATTATGTTATCATTGATGAGGAGGATTAGCCTAGTGACCAAGAAAAAATTATTCCTCTTCAATAAATTTTAGATCTCTTCCTTAATGAGTGGGGAATAGAAAATCATGAGTTTGGTCCATTTAAAGGTGTTGAAGAGGCTGGTCTTGGACTATATTTCTTACATGAAGAAATTATAGCCATACCTTCTCTTTCTAAGCCTAATGAGGATAGTGATGGTTTATGGAAGTTGTTTTTTTATGTCTCAAAAATCAAAAATGGAGTAGGTGTAGGGATGATGTTTGTTTCTCCATCAAATGAAAGGTATTATTCAACCATTAAATTTTAGTTTAATTGTTCTTTAAATGCATATTAATATGAAGCTCTCATACATGGGATGCAATGGGAAAGGAATAAAGGAGTAAAACAAGTTCAATCCATTAGAGATAGTGAATTATTTATACACCAAGTAAGAGGTAAGAGTGTATCCAAGAACACATTGTTGAAGTCATACAAGCATAGAGTTTGGGACTTTAATGAGTATTTCGACATCAAATGAGTCCCAAGTGAAGAGAACTAACATGTTCATAGGTTGGAATTAGTTGGAGTGTAATTTGACATCCTCAATGATGTTAATAATCACAAAACTCAACCAAAAATCATGGTAGTTGTAAGGCCTTCAATACCAGATAATGATCTTAACTTAAAGTTTTTAAAAGTGATAAAAAAAATAGCATGTTTTCTCCAACATGAGGCTGAGTTCTCTTGCAAACACTAGGATAAGTTGTGCAATTAAGGTCTAACAAGCTTCCTAAAGGGTTGGTTACTCTTGAAGGTATATTCAATGAAAGTGATCAAATGAGGAAAGATAAAATAAACATGTATACAAAAGAGGAACATCATGATAAGGTGGACATCTTCAAAGATAAACTCCTAAATCTTGGAAAGGTATGTAATCCTTAAGATAATGTCGCATTCATTGAGTTATGTAGAGAATTTTATGATGTCTTTACTTGGAAGTATAGTGACCTCAAGAGGTTTTATCCCTCATTAGAAAAGGAAAAGGTCCATGAATCCTAAAGTGGAGGTGTTCATCAGGAAAGAACTCACCAAGTGATAGAGTCAAGAATTATCTTTCCTATCAAACACTCTTCATGGGTTTCCAACCTAGTTCCTATGAGAAAGAAGAGTGGTGAAATCATGTTATGTGTAGATTTTAGAGACTTAAATATGGTCTTATTAAAGGATCACTATCCTATACCTTAAATGGATAAAATATTTTAAGTAGTGGCATGTTCTCAACATTTCTCACTTTTAGATGGTTATTCAAGATACAACCAAGTGTTGGTAATATAAGAAGATCAATATAAGATAGCCTTCATTACCAAATGGGAGACATATGACTACAATATAATTTCATTTGGGCTATCCAATTCAGGTTTCACATTCAAAATATCCATAGATATGGATTTATAAGGTTTGATCAATGAGATGGTACTAATATACCTTGATGACATAACCATTTTTTCTAAAGATGCTAATGACCATTTGAATAATCTAATTAGCATTTGAATAATCTAAGGCTAATATTTGAAAGGTGCAAGCAATATGGGGTGTGCCTCAACCCCAAGAAATGTGTTTTATTTATTCATGAAGATAAGTTACATGGTTATATTATTTCTAAATATGGGCTTGCTATAGACCCTAATAGGGTGGGTGCCATACTAGCTTTGTCATTACCCAAACACAAGAAAGCTTTACAAAGTTTTCTTGTGAAGATCAATTTTGTTGGGAGTTTCATACCTATATTTTCCACTATTTTAAGGCCTATAATATCCATGTCAAATAATAATCAATCATTTGTTTTGACCAAGAAAGGGAAGGCTAGTTCTGAAGCCATTAAACAAGTTATTGCTCAAGTACCTACACTAATCAACCCTGATTTGTCTAAGGACTTTATCTTGTATGATTTTTGCAACATTTAAATCATCTCTTCTATGTTAATGCATTATAATAATGGACTTGAAAATCCTATAGATTTTTTTTGTCAAGGACTAGAAGGCTATGTAGAGAGGTACACATATGTTGAGAAACAAGTATTTATAGCTATAAGAAGTCACAATAAATTTAGGCATATGGTGGGAATGGTAACTGATCCAAACATAAGATACTTCTTATTGAATTAAGAATTGAATTAGAAAAGATATGGAGGGATAAATAAGGTTATGGAGTATGATGTTGAGATTAAGGCCACTGAGCTAGTAAGAGGAAGATGGATATGCGAAAACCTAGAATTAGACATAAAAGAGGAAGAGGATATGGTTTTATCATTGAAATAATGTCATATTACAAATAAAACTTCATCTTCTCCAAGTTGGACACAAGAAATGGTGAGGTTCCTTTAAATAGGGGAGTGTCCTATGGGTCTAGATCAAGAAAGAAGGAAATAATTTAGATTGCAAGAAATAACTTATGTCCTTTTGGATGGTGTTATTTTTAGGAAATGCTTCAATATAATGATTCTAATATGTGTGGAAATAAACTAGATTTATAAACTTCTACAACATTTCCATGATGGACTAGTTGGAGGTTATTTTGCACCTAAAATATATAACTATAAAAATAATGAGGGCCGATTACTACTAGCCTAGCCTATTCAATGATTCATATGATTGGGTTAGAAGATGTAAAAAGCGTGCACTCTATGTAGGTAAACAAAGAATTTCATCCCTTCCTATTCACCCTATTCAGATTGATAAACCATTCATGTCCTAGGGACTTGACTTCATTGGAATTATCAATCCTCCATCTAGTATAGACCATAAATGGGTCCTTATAGCCACTAACTATTTCAAAAGGTGGGTAGAAGTAGTGGCCCTTAAGGAGGATAATGTAAATTTAGTTATTGACTTTTATGAGAGCTTAGTGATAAGGTCTGGGGTGCCTACAATAATAATTTTTTATAATGCCATGGCTTTCAGTGGTGTAAGAACAATGGAATGGGCTATTCAATATAGTATCTACATGAGTACATATTCTAATTACTAACCCCAAGGAAATGGGATAGTTGAGTCCACTAATAAGAACTTGATTAAAATTATAAAGAGGAGAATAGAAGATAATCAAAGGACTTGGCACACTAGGTTGAAGACAGCCTTATTGGCTGATAGGATCACTCCAAATATTATCATTGGTAACTCACTCTATATGATTTTCTATGGAAGAAAATATAAGATACCCATTTCACTTAAGTTACCAGATCTTGAGTTGGCACATCCAATTGAGAGAATGGAGAATGATCCTATGGAGATAATATCAGTAGAACTAATGGCATTGGAAGAAGTAAGAGAGCATGGTATTCACACCATGGAATGACACCAATCACAAGTGAAAATAAACATTGACAAGAGAGATATCTCAAGAACATATCAAGAAAGAGATATTGTCTTAAACTGGGATGCTGATAGAGCTAAGCCTAGTAAACACACTAAGTTTGGTGCATTATGGATTGGACCTTATGTTATCATTGCTTGTAAAAAACATAATTCCTTTCAACTTGAAATACTCAATGAAGAGGAAGTGAGTATCCAATTCAATGGGATACACTTGAATCCTTCCTATTGAGGTCAATTTTATAGCTTTGTATATATTAGAGTAGGAATTTTTGCTCCCTAAGTACTTTATGCATAAGTGTGTGTCTTATTTTATTTATGTTGTTCCTTCCCCAAAGTGTCTTGTGACACATTTGGTGTGGTGTTTTGTTTTGTGTTTATCTAATATAGTTGGTTTCAAGGTTATTTTCAAGTCTTATTTTTAGTCATGAATCCATATCCCAATGAATAAACTAAGCCACTAATCTAGATGCATAGTCAAGGATGCATTCCCAGGAGGTCACCAAAGATGTTAGCCAAATTTTAGCTACCATAGACCAAGTTCATTAAAAACTTGAATTGTCATGTTTTATATCCTTGTTCATAGCCTTTACATGACTTTTGAGATCTTAAAATGGTCTTGTTGATGTTTTATTAGCAAATGTTAAGGTTATTTTGACAAAATTAAGGTAAGGGTTTGTATTTATCTTGTGTTAGTCTAGTCATAAGGTGAACATGAAAATATGGAGTAAAATGATGTCAAAGGTTCATAGGTTTTTCTTAAATGAATTATAACCCTTCATCACATTACATGAACATTTCATATATGTTTGGAGAAGTTAAGGTTGATTTGCAAAGTTTAAGGTAAATAAAGTTGAAGAGAAAAGTGCATATAACTAACACTAACATTTATCAAAGACAAAATAGATAAAATGTACATACAATAACACTTGTCAAAACTTTTGAAGGATTTATCTAACTTTCATATATGTCAATAACGTTAGATGATGTTAGTTTTACAAGTTTAACATCCAAATTAAGAGAATCACTCCTTTACAAGTAGTTATAGGCATTTGTATGGACTTAGAATATCCACTTTTAGGGGAAAACATATTTATAGTGTCTATTCACCTTCTTAAGGTCACTTCCATGGATATAAATCTTGTACAAGTCCTAAAAGTCCAAAACTTACATCAGAACCTCCATCGGCTTCTTAGCGGACTAGAAAGGGTCAACTTCATGTGATTGTTATAGAAAAAGGAGAGACATGGCTTGAACTTATGGGAAGAGGAAGGGGGTATAATGGAATTTATTTTTATAGTATTGGTTCTCATATTGGTTCCCTCATCTTTATGAACAATTTTTAAGACCAACATGTGGTCTTAAACCCCACATAAATCCCATAGGTTCAATTTTGCATAATTTTCATGAAATTTGGATCTCATTTGAGCATGATAAATTTTTTTGAAGGTCCATATGGGTATGTACAACCATTTCACATATTAATCAGTAAGGTTCACAAGTGTGAAAAACCAAGTATCAAGAAGAGCTTCCATGTGAGACAAGTTGTAGGGTTTTCACTTGAAGTTTTGAAGTTTCTATAGTTGGTTTAATACATATAAGTAGTTTTTATATGTTCCCAAAAATTAAATAGTCCCTCCATCATATCACATTGTATTTAATGAGCATCTTGATACCTTAAAATCCCCAAACCCCTCACAAGTTCATTAACTTCTTTTATTGCAGGCCTCTAAGAGCAGGGTTATAACTTCATGACAAATTTATGATAAGGGAATTTGATGAATGAAAGTTTTAAAAAAATAAATAAGCATCTTCTAAATCTCTCTAACCTTTCCTAAATCTCTCTAACCTTTCCAAGTCCAAAAGAGGAGACAAGGGTTGAAATGATAAAAACAAGCCTCATGAAAGTCTTAAGGCATGAAAATGTAGACCTACAAGTCTACAAACTTATAGGTCTATTTTTCATGAGAGATGAAAAGAAACATGTATTCATAGGTTAAAGTTATAAGATATAAATGGTGAGATATCAAGTGATAACTCCTGGATATCATGGATCCTAGTGCCTTTATTTGGTTACTAGTCAAGGAGAGATATGAAGTTATGACTGCTTAATGGACTAAATGTCAAAAAAGATGATTGTGTGAATGTCAAAAAAAGTGATTCAAGTGTTTTTAATTTTTTGAAAAATGGTAAGAAACTTAAAAGTATATCTCTTTTACATTTCACATGCCACTATGGATGACATTGGGATAGAGAATGAGCAAACATAGTGAAAGATGAGCCAAGAGCCACCAAAAGACAATATGAGTCAAGAGACATGTGGTAGGAAAATTGAAATTGGAAGTCCTAGAGAGAAACCATGAAAGTATGAAATATAACCAAAAATAAATTAAAACACATATGTTAAGGGTAAAAATAGCATTGAGATGACTAATGTCACAATCACTAAAGAGACCTATAGGCATAACACTCATACACAGTCCTATGTATGAGAATAGGGGAAAACATATTATGAATGCTATGTGAATTAAAAGTTTCTATAGTGTCATGAGAATGAGTATAAAATAATTATATAGTTTTTTTTGGAACAAAAATTTTTCTAAGAATCAATAGTGAGGGTCATATCTCTAAGTTGCAGTCATAAACCCAAAATGTAAGCTATATGTATATGTTTGGTAGGATACAAAGAATGTATATGATTGTATGGAGATGAATAAAAACATATAGATAGATTTATTTGGATCCAAAATAGACATGTTCAAGGATTGTAACTTGCAAGAGTGGTGTCTAACCTCAAAAGGGGATAGTGAGGGCTAAAATAGGCCTACAGGACTAAAATCCTTAAAGGACTACTACAACCATTGAGACCAAAATATTGAATCCAAGATGCCTAAAAATTTAATGAAAAACATATTAAAACATGTGAATGGTTGTCTTAGACACCATGGATATTGTTTAAACCAAGAGACTGTAGTTATAGAAATTTTGTTCTCACTAAACCTTGTTCTCAGTCCTCATATAGTCAACTAGCTTGAGAGGTTATTTTTTATTGATCAAAACTCCTTAAAGGAGTTAAATTGTGATAAAAGATGATTTAAGGTGATAAATAAGGTCTATATATTCAAACCCTTGTCATTATTTCAATATTTCACCCCATATTTGTATGAATCATCCCTAAGACTAGAGGTCTCACTAAACCCTATTTTTATCTTGTGAAGAAGTTCAAAGGTCATCTTATTTTGCTTAAAAGTGTATGGAGGTTTTGAATGGGAGCTCAAGACAATATGGGATGTTACAAGGGTATCCCTACTCCCACTTTTTGGTATTTTTTTAGTATTAATCACCTATGCTTTATGAACCATCATTACGATGGTAAGCACCTAAAACCCTTATTAAACCCTCCTAGACATGATGAGATAAAGGATGGTTTAAATGACTTTATATGGACTATTATGGATTTTAAATGATTTTAATGACTCAAAATTTCCAAGGAAACATTAATAACACACTTGGTGTTAAATTTGAAGGGTACATTATATGGAATAGGCCAAAGAAACTCATCTATAGGCTTGTTTGTGAGTGTTCAAAATGATGTTAAGTACCAAATCAACTATAGAGGATTGGTAATCCTATAAAAAGATATAATAATACCATACATACCTCCATTATCCTAAGGTAGTTTTTGTACCTTTAAAGTCAATAGTTTGGGCTCAGAAGAGTAAATGCACTATTTTGCTAACTAAGAAGCTTAATTGTAGGCCTATGAAGTACTATTGAAGGGATTTATTCTAGCACATTCAGTTGTCTTAGGATGTTTTAAACATGAAAAAATAAATAATAAAACATTGGAACCTATCGATTCTTTAGAAAACCACTCAAGTTGCCTCTTAAGTGTGAACATGCTCCTAAGCTAGGGTTTTGACCATTTCTTGGTTCACCCATTCGTATAAAGTTTCAGTCCCTAAAATTTGACATGGTGAATGTTTTGAGGGTATTTAAAATTAATAAAAAATTTAATGTAGGTTTCACATGTGTGGGAAGTCAATGGACCCAAATCTCAATTTTTAAGACCTAGAGGCATAATTAAAACCTAATTAAAGAGAGAAAAATGTGAAATAAGTACATTTACACTTAGGTTATGGTCATCAAATTTGGTAAAAATATGTAAGGTAATATTGGGTACTCAATACATTATTATTTTTTTAATAACATGCATACATTATCTTACATAAGGAGATGTGTCTTTTTTTAGGGTTACAAGGAAATGAAGGCAAGTGAGAGGTTTGGGTATGAAATGAAGTGATATAACGTATTTAAGGCACTAATATGGGTTGATACAAGTTAATAAGTCAATTACAAGTGATTCATGAAATTAATTTGTATTCATAAGTTAAAAACCAAATTTTAAGCATTTAAATGCAAAAAAAATTAGTGAAGATTTCATGCTTTTAAGGAACAAAGGAGACATTACAAAATTAAAAGAGAATGGAGAAGGAACCTATAAATCATGCCAAATTTAATTCAATAATATTTTAACTATTTTTATAGGTATAGATGTGTATCTTCAAGAGAGATGAATTAGATTCAAGAACTCAAAATTGCCTAAGTAACCTCCTATGCCAATTTGAAGAAGAGCATCATTGAGCAATCTTAAGGAATATTTTATTGCTCAAGTTATTTTATTAAAAATACCTTCATGATGTATTAAAATTTTCTATGATCTTCTACACCTCCCCTCTCTCTCTTTCTCACTTTTTTCTATATATACAGTCTTATATGGCTTTGCAAAGTATCCTCACATTGTTTATGGTAAAACCCTACCAAAATTAAGACTTATACTTGACTATTGGAATGAATTAAAGATGGATATTCTATATTCATCTTGAAAAAAGAAATCTTAAATGGGTCATTTTTGTGAAATCCTTGTGATATTGTATGTGCTTCCTTGCATTTATCATTCATGTTCATGCCTTAATGTAAGTTGGTCTTCTCTCACAGGTCATAAGAAGTGTTATACCTAGTTTAATTGATTAGAGAACTAATAAATCATTAGTTTTTTTATTTTATCACCTCTTGGTTGATCATCCTAATATATTTCAACCTTCATAACCTTCATATTGAAGCACTAGTGTTATAGGGACTATTTTAGAATAGCATAATCAGATTGTAACTTAGTATTTCATAGTGCATTCTTAACAAGATAAGGACCTCATGTTTGGTGAATCACCTCTAAGTTATTTTTTAGTTTTAGTCTTCATATTTCCATTTTAAAATTTAATAAATTAGTATATTTTTTAGTGTAGCTATTGTACTTGGAACTAGCCCAAAGTCTAGAGGTTTGTTCCCCTTAAAAGGTCACCCATAACCTAGGATCAATCCCATTGCATAACTCAAGTTGAGATGGATTGAATCACCTCTCAAGGGTGAAAAATTGAGCCATAACATAACCTTAAATAATCCACCCTATAATTTAATGTGGGTATTTTAATAATAAACTTCAAACTTTATTTAATTTATAATATTATTTAATTAACTACTTTAACATTCCCCCTTAATTCATCATAGTCTTAAAAGTAGAAGAGGGAGAATTATTATATGTATTCTTTTTTTAATAATTTTTTTTGACAATTTGTAGCTTAAAATTGTTAATATTTCCATTTTATTTTTAATTTACCTTAAAGACCCACTTGTAACTAATAAGCTTATTCATTGTTGGAGGATTAAAAAACTACCATGTATTTTCTTTATCAGTGATTGATATTCAACATCTATGGCTTCTTTTCAATGATTTGACTCTCTATATTAATGAAACTTTGAAGGATAAAATAGTTCTAAAAAATATTCTCATAAGGGAAAAATTAACCTCTTCTCAAGCCATGCTATGATTCCTCAATCTTGAAGTTGAAGAATTTGGGACTCCATCCAATTTTACACTACGAATAATATTGGTATACCACTTGGACATATATTGAATAATATTAGTGGCTGATGGAGTTTGAGGACCTAGCTAACCATCGTCATTGTACACATGCTCACTACTTTTATTACTTACACAACATGCCCTAATTTCATCATTGAAATCATAGAACCTATTTTTTAAGAGTCTGATCTTCTAGTCTAATCAAGTCTGGGTCTCTTTTTATTTATGTTCTAATTTAAAAAGTTTATTTACAAGTTTAAGGTTTAACATTGAATTGGCCTTAGTATTTAAAGTAGGTATTAACTTAAATTATCCATCACATGCATGTGGTTTATAATAATTTTGGCAATTGGGCATGTAGTAACTTAACTTTTTAAACTTGTTTAAATTTGATAAGTTCTAGTATATTTTTTAAACATTATGGACAACACTAAAATTCCCATTTTTAGGCCATTTCACCTCAAATTTATACTAATTACTTAATTTTTTTATAGTTATCTACTATTTTATGTATAAAATTAGTTTATTTCTACTTTATTTCCATCTAAAATGACTAATCATTCATGTAAATTTATTCCTTTACTTAGTTATTTTTCCAAAAATAGGCTCAATTGGCTTTGGAATTAATCAAGTGTCTAAGTATTTGTAAATTTATTCAAACTTAATCACTTTTGTTTAAATATAATTAGTTGGTTTTTTCAACTGCATATTTTCATATTCTAACTTCTATGTGATTTTTCATGATCCAACGGTCATATACACTTCCCCAAGATTCCTCAAGGAGGCAAGGAACTACCACTTATTATTTTTTGCTTTCACGGGAATTTTTTGAATTATACATTTTCACATTAACCTCTTCGATGAAAGGGAATGTGTCATGTGGTACAATCCCACATCCCTACACTCCTAGGACTACTTAGTTCCCTCAATAGACAATCAACCCTTGATGAGTGAGATCACTGCACATGTCATGATCTTGTTTTTTAAGACCCTCAGGGTACTCCATATATTTCTAATTCTATTCAATCCCATCGAATGCCTAAGATCATGCCACATGGCATGATCCCATTTATCCAAGTCCCCATGATGGTATACATGTTTGTAGGTATATTATTAGGCCCTACGTGAATGAGGTTACAGGTTATCAACCCAAATAAATGATAAATCAAGCCTTGAGTGAATGAATGTATGTTGTTTGGCATCAACTACCAAATAGACCAAACATTTGCATCCACAACATCATTCAACCTACTTAAAATTGATCATTGTCTATCCCATCAAGAGCATCATAGACATAACATACTTTTTCCTTTGGAACCAACTATTTGAATGTGCTAAAGTCTTTAGATCCTAAGTTAAATTATCACTTAAAAAGATTTAAAATGTTAAAATGACTAGGGTTTATCTGTTGTTTTGATTTAAAGAACTAGGCATTTGTCTAATGGGATAGATTTACTTTTGGTAAAGGTCCCATTTTTAATTGATAGTTTTAATGGTTTTCTCACCTTTTATTTCAAGTCTTGTGCCTTAGTCAATTTTCATGAAATTTGAAATCTAATAGCTAGTCTATTCATTTAAAATCTAATGGCTAATTATCTCTTCATATGTTCAAATTCACAGAAACACCACCACCTATCAACATATTATGCCTTTGTTCCTCCAAAGGAGTTTATACCTAGATCCAAGCCTTCAACCCTCTAGGTTATCAACATCATGCCACATGGTGAGATATCTCTTCTTCAAACCTTTAAGATGGTTAGATCAAATCTAACAACTAATAAACCTTCTAAGTAAACACAATGATGTTACATGGCATCATCCTACTTCTGTGCACCTTAGGAATAAATAAGAGTGATATGATAAGGTTGAAATAAACTAAGTCCCTAAGATTGTTCCATGTGGCATTATCTTTATACTTTAGGTAAAACCAGACATAAAATAATGGCTAAAGGCCTACAAAGATCTAGGTGATCAATATCTTTCCACTTTGAAAGATCTCACTACACCATGGCCTATTGAAAATTTAAGGCTCAACAAGCCCCAGGTGAATGACAAGTGGACATGTAGGGTTACCTCTCCAAGGTTGATACATGGACCTCTATAAACTGACTTAGAAGCTAAAATTGAAACCCATTAAAATCTGAGAACTGAACTATAAGTCTAATTAGAATTTATGTAGTTATTAAATATCTTGTTGCTTAGTGAAAATAGATCATAGAAATAGATTTAAAATTAAATCAAATACTAGGATAATTCATATAGTATCATGCACATCAGGATCAAATAAGATAAAATCATAAAAATATAAAGAATACATATGCATAGTCAATTATTCATAGCTAGAGGATGATAACTTGTACCCTTGCATTTAATACAGGAGCGATCCATCAAAATGGGTAGAATTCAGTTGGAATATGTGTCATTTTAAGTAATTGATTAGTCCAATAATATTATGTTACTAGTGATATAATGAATAGAACTATTATCTTTGAAGAATGGCACACATTAAATTTGTGCCTTGGTTGGTGCTTGTTAGTGAATTCTTGTAACTAATTAGTGGGCTAGTTCCTACATTGAATGTTTTCAACTGCCTAGCTAGTGGGTGAAGCTATTGAAAGTCTATAAAAGGATATCCATGAGATTAAGTTATGGGTTCATTGATTAGTGATAGAATAGGTTAGACAACTAGACATCTTTTCTTTTAATTTCATACTTTCTTAGGTTAAATTTTATTTTAGCATGAGTTGAGGTTGTTTTAAGGTCTTTTCTATAACTCATATAAATATTGATGAATCTAAAATTTGATTTCCATAAACTATATTCTATATGAAATATTTTTTGAATGATATGCATTATCTTCACATGTCTAATGGTGACTTTGTTTCCCTCTTCCACAAAACTACTTGGTCCTCAGACTCTTGCACCATCTCTAAATTTTGGTTGTGCTATGTTGGCTAAATAGAAACTATTTTTCATGAAATTTATCTATTTAATATATCCATAATTGTGTTAATTATAAAGTGATATACTATTTCCTTTCTCCCTACCCTCTCTCTTTTTATCTTTTTTATATTTATGTTATATTAACTTTAGAGTAGTCTAAATTGTAGTTAGTTTTCCAAGCATTATATAGACTATATGTTCATTCTTTGATCTATATTTTATGCATTGTTGAAATTATTATAATATATATTAGTTCCAACTAGTAGTGATTTAATTAACAAATATGAATTAGATGGATATTCTAGACACAAGATAGACCAAAATATCTTGCATGAATTTTATATAAGTACTCCAAATGTTCCCCTTGTATGGAGCATATTACATCATCCAACTGAGGTATTTGGTATGCCATTACCTGATAGATAAAAACCTTGGAGAATTTATTTGCATATATACTACTTCTTTTCAAGAGAGGTGGAAGGGAAGAAGTTGGAAGCATCACCATTTGAGTCCTTTCCCTCTCCCTCTCTTCCCCTAGATTTGGTATGGTTATGACAAATGGACCACAAATAGATTAATACTAAAAAGATGGCTTAAATTAGAGTATGTTAGGAGAAAGATCATTTATTTTGGTCTTGTGGTTATCCTTCATACTTTTCCCACTTTTTTGTATGATTAAAATTCACATCAACATCTTGGTAAAAGGAGGCCATGATCTAGAATTTTTTTATACCTAAGACTAGATTTAGTCTTGTGGCTATGTTTTCCATACCATGTGGTGTGTCTATAAAACATAGTAATAACTTAGTAAAATAAGGAGGCATGAATAAGATGATATCTAAGGATTATGTTTTATTTTTATCTTTTTTCCTACCTCTAAAACCCACCTATGCCCTTGTCTTGAATGGGTGGAAGTTTTTGACCTATGAAAATTTTAAGGCCTATTCATGGCTTACTTAAGAATTTTGACAAATTATATTCAAAATACACCCATCATGGGATCTAAACTATTTAAGAACACATCCAAGAATTTAAAGAAGCCACCATATAAACCTAGATCCAACATGAAGATGTGGCTTGTCACTTATTTCTTTATTCCTTGGATGAATATGATTACCATTGGTACATAGGTCTACCAAACGGATACATCACTTCATGGACTATCTTTGAAAATATGTTTGTCAACCATTTAAGTGTGCCTATTAACCTTGCTACCTTATACTACTAGTTTTATATAGATTTTAGGGAACTAATGAAACCATAAGTTCATTCAATATTCATTTTCACTAGTTGTATATGAGGTTGAAATACCCATTCCTACAAACAGAGGTGGTGAATATTAAAATTTATCTTATAATGTTAGATCCCCTAGCTATTATACTCGTTAAGAGGAACCCATTTTCAATTACTTATTTAGAATCCAGTTATCAAGAGATATTCATAATTGAACAAAAATCTATGCCACATGATTATGGTGCTGATCAACTTCACTCATCAAAATAGCTAGCTATCCACAACTAAAATACTAATAATTATCTAGCTATATGTTAGCCTATGTAAAAAACGTGTGTTGTATAATTAAAAATTTACTTAATCATATGTCTAAAAAAATTCCTATTATAAAAAAATAACCTTGTTGCTCTTCCAAATGCAAATGGTTATTATTGTTCAACTCTTGGTCAATAGGTTGTTTTTCCTTATGTTAATAATAAAGTATCTTTTGGTGTTATTATTGATCAAGTGTCATTTTTTGTAGGAGGTGATGCACAAGAAATGCATGGGATGAATTATGAGACTACACTTCTAATTTCATGACTTGGAGATTATGGATGCAAAAATTGGATGGATGTTGAAGCAGTTATGTTGACTAAGAATGTCCCATCAAAAGGCAATAACTAATCCTTAAGAGTAGTGATGATGATGATTCTAATGATGAAAAGATAATAGTAATATCAAGTGAGCTCCTACATGAATATTCAAATAGAAAAGAGTTGTGTGAACAATAATAAAAATCAAACATTTATTATAGATAACTTGAAGATGAGATAGAAGAGTTGGAGTAGATAGATAAATAATATGTATGCTCTTCTTCTAAAATACCCATATCATATGTTGTTATTCTTGAATTTGAAAATACATCTCTATAAAATAAATAGCTTGGTGGTAGAAAATTTATCCCCATACCTTCATAGAGATTTAAAAATTAGAAGAGATTCAAATGGTTATCCTCACATCTAAAAAATTGGACTCTTTAAAGAAACATGTACAATGGGACTGCAATACCCATGAGTTTTTCTCAGTAGCAAAAACAACCAAGTTTGACATGAGTATTCATGAACATGATGGCCTAAATGAATCTAATGAGATTTGAAGATAATAATAACCTAATCTAATTTATCTCTCCAAATACTTTAGCCACTGATGATAAATCTAGGTCCTTAACTTGGGAAGAACCAAGTCCACACTCCCTGGATGACAAAAATGATAATATGGATACTACCAAAGTGTCCATGTTAACTAAATAATAACTAATAGTGGATTCACAACTAGGTTGTCATAAATAAAACATCTTTTCAAGGTGTACAAGTCACTCTGGTATGTATTAGTTCCCACCATTATCCATCACCACAATTTGATGTTTGGGAAGAGGTATTTCCTAAACTCTATCCTAGGTGCTTCATGTCAATGAAATGTAAATACATGTCTGAGTTTTATAACATAAATCTGATTTAACTTGTATGAAAGTATTGTTAGTAAGAGTTTTTGGGATAATGTTTTATAACAAAAAGGAAAAAATATATGTAATTACATGTCTTCACTTGGTAAGATTCCTACCAACCTTCTCAAAATCTTGAACATGACTATGTTCTCTTTCAGGTGTCTAACTAATAAGGAGATATTATTGCTTGTCACAAGGCATGTCCTAAACTCCTCATTATAAGTTTGAGATAACTTGGAATGACCCTATAAATATTTTTATTTTGTTTCTTTTGATTTCCTTTCCTTGCTTCTTTTTCTTTTTTGTTTTGTTGTTTAATTTAATGTGTTTTCTTATATTGTCTTTCTATTTTCCTTGTTGGGCTTATTCCCAATTAGTTTGTCTTGTGGTTCCACATTAGTTTATGATAAGTAATGAAGTGAAATAATGAAAATAGGTAACATAAATGACATTGTGTGAAGGTTATTCTTGAGTTGTTTGATTGCCTTAGACCATATCATTGAATCAATCTTGAAGGTTGAGGTTGTTGTATGTGTCCTAGACTTTTTCTTGTGTGGACAACTTTGGGTAAAAATAGGTGGTTACTAAAGGTATTCTCTTGAAACCAAGCACAAATATCACATCTTGAAATTTTTATAAGTCTTCTTGGGTGAACCTATTGTGAGGAAAACCTAAGGTGAAAAATCTATAGTTTTACCTTTCATTTTCCATATTAGCCCCCAACTCTAAATTGAGACATAAAAAAAAGAGAAAGAGAAAAGAAAAGAGAACAAAAAAGAAAATCAAATTCATAAAAACTCAATCTTAGGTGATTTAGGTAACCTCTACTGGGGCTATGGACACCTAGTTGGTAGTAGATTAAGGCCTAGAGTGGGACAAGAGGTGACTCTATTGGGGCTATAAATGTCTATATAGTATCAAATCAATGTCAAAACAAATATATTTAAGGTAGGACACACTAGCCTAATGGTTGAAAACATATCAATTTATCCTTGTAGAAATTATGAACTAGTAAATCAATTTATTTTTTAACACACCAAGTCAATAAAGATACCTAATTTGGTCACTTATCTACTCCCTTCTTCTCTCTTATTGGATTTGTTCATGTGCCATAAACTATTTTAACCATAGATTTTGGGTTCTTTGATTATTTATTTAATTCAAAATACTCAAGAGTATTTTCCAACAAAGTCACCATTTGTTGTTGCTTGCACAATATGTACTAATTTCAAAATTGAAATCATGGAACCTATTTTTTCTAGAGTCTAGTCTTCTAGTCTAATAAAGTTTGGGTCTCTTGTTATTCATGGTCTGATTGAAAAGTTTATTGACAAGTTTTGGCATTGTATTAGATTTATAATTTGAAGTAGGTTTGAATTTAAAGTATCCATTTGATGCACTTGGTTTATAATAGTTTTGGAAATTGGGCCTTTATTTATTTAACTTTCTAAACTTGTTTAAATTTGATAAGCCCTAGTCTATTTTGTATAAATTTTTAGATAACATTAAAATTCATATTTCTAGGCCATTTCACCTCATATTATACTAATTAATTAAATATTTTAGAGTTATTTTCCTATTTTCTAGAGTAATTTAGTCTATTTTTGATTCATTTTCGTCTATAATTACTAAGACTTCATGTAACTTTATTCCTCTACTTAGTCATTTTTCCAAAAATAAGCTCCATTAGCTTTGAAATTAAGAAAGTGTTTAAGTCTTTCAAAAATTATTCAAACTTAGTCACTTTTATTTAAATAGACTTAATCATTTATTTTCAGATTCTAATCTCTATGTGATTTATCATGATCTAACAATCATCTACACACTCTTGTGAGACCTCAAAAAAGTGAGGAGCTTTCACTTGTTTCTCACTCACTTTCTTGGGACTATTTTGATTTATCCATTTTTGTCTAAACCTCCCAGGTGAATGGAATCATGTTTCATGGTACAATTTCACATACCTTCTCTCCTCAAACCCCTTGCTTTCCTTGATAGACCATTGATCCTTTAGATGAGTGAGAATATGCCACATGTCAATGATCCTATTTCTTTGGCCTCTGAGGGTACTCCATATACTTTCTATGCTATTCAATACCCTCATATGCCTAGGATCATGTCAAGTGGCATGATCCCATTTATTTAGTCCCCCATATATGTGTTTAAGTCTATTGTTAATCCCCAAGAGAATGAGGTCTGGTTGTGTTTCAATATCTCATTTCATCATGAGGTTATAGGTCATCAACTAAACTAAATGTTAAATCAAGCCCTGAGTGAGTGGATGTATGCCATATGGTATGAACTACCAAATATCCTAAGCATTGGCATACACATCAACATTATACCTACTTAAAATTGACATTAGTCTAGCCCAACAAGAGTGTTATAGACCTATCATAATTTTTACTTTAGACCCAACTATTTGAATGCAATAAAGTCTTTGGATTCTAATTTAAAATTATCACTTTAAAAGATCAAAATTTTGAAAATGACTAGTGTTTATATATTTTTAACTCTAAAATAACCTAGTCATTTTCCTAATGGATTAAATTAATTTTACCTTAGGAAAAATCCCCATTTTCAATTGATAAATTTAATATTTTTCTCATCTTTTATTTCAAGTCTTGTGCCTTAATTGATTTTCATGAAATTTGAGATCTAAAGGCTAGTCTATTCATTTGAAATATAATGGCTAATTATCTCTCCATAGGTTCAAATTCACTAAAATTCCACCACTTATAAACATCTTGGGTATGCACTCCTCTAGTATACTTTAGACCTAGATCAAATCCTTCAACCCTCTAGGTTCTTAGGATCATACCACATGGTGTGATCCTGCTACTCTAGGACCTCATGATGGTAAAAATAAAATAAGCATGTAGTAAAAAATTTAGGTAAACAAGATGTAACATGGCATCATACCATTTATCTACAACTTAAGAATAAGTAGGAGTGGTAAAAAAGGCCTAAACTAGGTGAGTCCATAATATCATACCATGTGGCATAATATCAGCACTCTGGGTCAAACAAGACATGGAAGAATGGCTAAAGAACTATGAAGTTATGGGTGAGAGATATTTCCAATTATAAAGGTATCAAAGTACCATGTCCTAAAAAAATTCAAGGCTTAGGAAGCCCCAGGTGAATGAGAAGTGGACATGTAGGGTGACCTTCCCAAGGTTGATACATGAACCTCTACAAACTAACTTAAAATCTAAACTTGATGTTATTTTTTCCCATCTAGCCCATGAAAATATAAGAATTGGATTATAAATCCAATCATATTTTTTGTGGTTATTGAACATCTTGTCATAGTGAAAATATATCATGGAAATATATATCAAAGTAAATCATACACTGAGCTAAGTTAGATAGTAGCATGCACATCCAGATCAAGTAATCCAAAATCATAAAAAGGTAAAGAATACTTGCACATGATCAATTGACAAGAAGGTTGTTCATAGATAGAGGATGAAAACTTGTGCCCCATATATTTAATATAGTACTAATCCATCAAAATGGGTAGAATTAAACTTGAATCTATGTCATTTGAAGTAATGCATTAATCCAATACTATCGTGTTGTTAGTGATCTAATAAACATAACTATTATCTTTGAAGATAGACACACATTAAATTTGTATCAGTTGGTACCTATTATTTAATTCTTGTAACTAGTTAGTGGGTTGGTACCTTTATTAAATATTTTTTCAACCACTTAGCTAGTGGGTGAGGCTATTAAGAGTTCATATAAAGCTAGCCATAAGAGTGAGTTAGGGGTTGGTTGATTAGTGTTATAATAGGGTAAACAACCAGACATCTTTTCTTGTAATTTCCTACTTTATTAGGTTATATTTTATTTTAACATGAGATGAGGATGTTTTAAGGTATTTTCTATATCTTGTTTTAACATTAATTAATCTTAAATTTATTTTCCATGAACTAGATTCTATATGAAAGATTTTGTGAATGATATCCATTGTCTGCACATGTCTAATGGTGACTTTGTTTCCCTCTTACACATAGTTACTTGGTCCTTAGACTCATGAACCATATATACCTTATGCTTATTCTATGCTAGCCAAACATAGACTAGTTCCTCATGAGATTTATCTATTTAATAGACCTATAATTGTCTTCATTTGAAAGTTAGACCATCTTTCCTTTCTCCCTACCCTCTCTCTCTTTCCTTTTTATATTTGTCTTAGATTATATTTAGAGTATTCTAAACTATAGTTAGTTATCCAATATTTATCTAAACTACATGATCATCCTTTCACCTATCTTTTATGCATTGTTGAAATCAGTAGAGTAGAGATATGTGCAAATGAGTAGTGGGTTCATTTATATATATGAACTAGCTAGTTCTTCTAGACATAAGATAAACTAAAACATCTTGCATAAATCTTAAAGAACTAATCCAAATGGACCCATTTAATGAAACATACTATATCATCCAACTGAGGTATATAGTATGCATAACCTAGTAGATAGAGGCCTTGGGGAAGTTTCTACCATAGTCTACTTCCTTTTAGGAGAGGTGGAAGGGAAGAATGGGTAATCCTCACCGATTGAGCCTTTTCCTCTCCCTTTCTTCCCTCTAGAGTTGGTGTGGCTATGATAATGACTACCACTATCAATATTATAAATGTTTTTAAGACTAATGATTGTATCAAATGGCTATGTTGAGGGTGGTTTGGACTCACCATTCTCATTAAATACAACATCACTGATAATGTATACATTCCTTGATTTTAGATCTATGAGATGGTATGATTTCAACTCTTCATTATAGCTGATAAAAGTGTAATCCAAGGATTTATCATCTATTTTACTTTTATTTTTATTAGGGACATGTATATGTCATTTAAAACCATAAATAAAAATATGAGAGATGGGATGCTTTTACCCACTCCATGCTTCTTGTGGACTAATACCATTGATATCTTTGTTGGGTGATCGATTTAGTGTTTACCTCATTGTGTGAGATTTTTATGTGTAGTATGTATGATTAAGGCATTACTTATCAATCATATTATGTACCATTTACATAATAGTGTGATTATATGGCTCTATGTCACCATTATATTATGGTATATAAGGTGTAGTCAGTTGCCAATGAATTCTATGTGCTTTTCTAAATTCAAATAACTATATATTGGTGTATTCTTCCCTCAATCTAAATGGAGGACATGAATGTGACCACCATATTCATTTTTCCATGGTGGTTTTAAATTGTTTGAATACTATGCTTAGTCTTTAAGTAATATACATAAATATTTTGTGATTAGTCCTCAAAAAAGAGCTATAAATATTGTGAACCACTAAAATTGGCTCACATGTGGCCTCATGAATTAATATGTACTAGATCCAATATAACAACTACCCAAAATGGGCTTGTGCTAAATGGAGTCCTAGTTTCTTTTCCAAATAAAGGGAAGGCATCTCACCATGTTATGCCTTATTAGTGCAATCAGGTACCCAAAACTTTATTATCCATATCTCATGTGCCATAGACTAGCTAATTTTGTTTCTTTTACATTAAAAGTCTATTGTCTTTGTGTAAAACTCAATATCAAATATTTTTCCTACACTAGAATCTCTTAAAATAATTTATAATGTTTTATACTTGTCTCAAATGAGACAACTTTTTATCATTTTTCTAATAAAATTAAACCTTAAGTTTTTTTATCAAGAAATTAAATTATAGACACCATACATTTTGTTAGTCCTTGAACATATAGGACTTGTTTTATTTTACATCCATGATTACAAAGTCATAAATAAATATCCCCTATACTATGGACACTATATTATTAATAATCTCTTAAATATAAATTACCTCGACAAGATGAATGGTTTAAAGTGGTGAACTAATCAATCCATTTACTCATGTGCCTTGTAGAACCAAAATAGACATACCAAGCTACATTTGGTAGAGTGATCTCCTCTTTTTCTATGTAGTAAATACAAAATACTCATCTGAAGAATAATTTTCTTTAGAAATGTTCCCATGTTGTTATTATGGAGAGGGCTTATATTCCTAATTGGGTGTGAATTATGGTTGATTATTTTATCCTTGTGGTGATTTCCTGTATGTTAAATTATTGATTTTGTTTGAGCCTTATGTGAATGCATTATACCAATAATCTCTTAGTTCATGGCCTATCTTTCCATATATTAAGCACATCTTCTCAGAACAAGGTTTTTTTCATTATTAGTTCTACTCACCAGTCTACTTGGGAGATTATTTTAAAGGATTAATGGGCCTTTTCCCTTTGTAATATGATTAAATTTCATGTTATTAATCATATTAGTCTTCTCCATGAATGGATTCATCATGCTAAAACATATTTTTAAAAAAATTAAAAGTTGGTTTCTTCTTTAAGAAATTTAAAGAAGTCAAAAATATGTTTTAATTTCATAGGAGAAATATTATAAATATTGGAAAAATGGATTCATCTAAAAAATTCCAACCAATTATTTTAATGAGGATTATAGTTATATAACATCATAAATAAAACCTTCAACTTTTTCATCTATCTTCAACTTGAGACTATGAATTTGGCTTTATAGATGAAGGATGGTATTCTGGTTATTAGCTTTGTAGATAGTACTAAGTTTGTCTCATGAATATTTGTATGAAGTATAATCTTAGATATGAGGCTAAACCTCATATGATACCCCAAGCATAATGATCAAAAATTCCTATGTGTTCACTTTTTCACTTTCTATTGTTAGTTAGTATATGAGGCATTTCAGATATATGTTCGATAAACAATTGGATAAATATCTTTAAATTCCATGTAATTTATCACCTTGGTCTTCTATGTAGCATAATTATAACCATGAAGAATTTATGTATCAGTATACCAAATCTTGGTCTATTTCTGACCATTATAAAACATAGTGAAATTTTTGAAAAATAATTAAAACTATTAAAATATCACCTTTTTAGTAATATTTTATTCACATTTTTATTTAAAGGTATATTTAGAACCTCCAATTCCATGTATTTTATGTACAAGATTCATCAAAGCACAAATTTTAATACATGTGATATTTTAGT
Source organism: Torreya grandis (assembly GCA_037957365.1). NCBI lineage: Eukaryota > Viridiplantae > Streptophyta > Pinopsida > Cupressales > Taxaceae > Torreya > Torreya grandis. The sequence continues at coordinate 85,221 of JARHVA010004512.1, forward strand.
GGAGAGAGGAATTGAGAAAACCCTTAAAGTGCAAGCTTCAAGTGGTATGCACTAAATCAAATTACTTTAGCAAAATAAGAAGGCATATTTAGATCTATACATAAAATTAATCAAATATTCTTAGATTTAATTGTTTTCCTACACATGTGACTAATAATATACTAAACTCATTATTGTGCTAAAATAAAGAAAATGCGTGTGCAAAAAAGTTCTTATTTATAGAAAAAAATAGAATCTCTCTTAGAAAATGCAATAAGGCACAAAGAAAGGGACATCAATTTTCTCTAAAATAATTTCATGTGGAAATGGAAGATCAAGTTAGCCACCAATTGTTCAAAAAATGGCAAAGAAAATCATAATTTTTATGTGGGTTTTATTCACACCAAATATTATTAAAGGATAGACCCTTTCATTTTAAGATCAATGAAAATTCATTCAAAGGCGCAAGTCATGGGTATTAGTTTTGTATATAACCATGTGGTGGAATAGTGGTGAGTGTAGTGATTGTTTGCCTCAAATGGTTTAGATGTGAATTGCATCTAAAATCTAACCTATAGTTATAAGAGCTAACCTTCAGTGGATGGATGGATCTAAACTAAGGTGGATCTGATTAAAAAAGATAAAAAGAGGGAAGGGTAAGGTAAAAAAGGAAGGTTATATAATTCAAATGAATAATAGACCCTTCTAAGCTAACTAACTATAATAATACTAGGCATCTTTCACTGAATAATTTTTGTTCTAAGCTTGTTTCCAACATAAAACATAATAAACATATTGAAGAGTATAAGGAATAAGTTTCTATATAATTCAATGACCATAACCAAAAATATTGTTAGTATTTAATTGCTAAGCATAATCTCTCAACTAGTAAGGTAAAAGTATGATCTAGAATAAAAATATCAATAGGACAAACACATAGTTCAATATAATCATTTAAATAAAATGGATGCCTAAGACTTTATACATTATGTCAACTTAATGCCAATTTTTCATGTAAACACAAAATTTTGGAAGAGAACAAACATTAAAACAAACTCACAAAATAGTTTCAAAGACATTCTTTGCTTTCATTAATTTCCAAAATTATCCTTTTTTATGATGAATATGACTTAGACATATATCTTTGGATGGACATCACCTCATCTTCAAAGCTCATTGCATATTTAAAAAATCTAAAGTGAGACCAACTTTTAATTTTAGCATGTATGTTTTGCATGATTATAATGTTTATAAATAAACAACTCAAGGTCTATCTTCATAATTAAAATGTACAAAAGAGGCCAAGAAATGTCACTTTAAATGTCACTCTAAAAAGTTTGAGTGGAACTATTAGGGACAACAAGGCTTGAACTAGTCATAACTCTAGTTGAAACCATTTGTCCAATCTGAAAAGAAATAAGGGCTACTAATATATAGGAAATTGTAGTTGTTACTAGGATGAGACCAATCTAAACATGCATGAGAATTGAAATGGAGTCAATATAATAATATATAGGTCCCACTAAGGTATGCACCAATGTATATGTTATAGAATTAGAAGTACTCATAGATGGTTATGTTGAGGATGAAGCTTCTACTTGAGTTGCCAACTGCCTGTGTTTCATTTGTTATTTCTTCTTTTTCCTTGAGCATGTAGAAAAATATGAATTAATGGTGTTAAAATTAATGATTGGAATTTTAAATAATGTATTAATCATATCCAGTAGTTTCTTATGTACACTTGATTAAACTTTCAAGGAATTGGTAAATTCTCATGCCTCTTCAAGCTTCCCTTTTTAAAATGTAATTAGCCAAATGATATAATCACCACCTCTAGGAGGAATATGTTCAGTTACTACCTTAAAATTTTATAAAAATGTATGGATAAAGGTGTAAAAATAAGGTTAGTTTATTATCTTACCATGAGTTATGTTTATGCTCAGAATGAATGAACACTTTTTTATCATCTTTATTGCCTTGGTCTCCTAGACTATCAAATGTTCTACTAGTTCCTTCATTTGATTATGCCCATCATGAAAGTCCTTTATATTATGTATTATATAATATTATGTGAGATTAATATATTTAGATCATATTTTATGGATTATATAGCACCTCAATCTTGTACACTTGGCAAACTTAGACCTTGGTTATTATCTTATTTTTGGACATTTCCCACGTTTTAAAGTTTTGTATCTAATCTATTCAGTGCCCTTTTGCCTATCTCTTAGTTTTAATATTCTTATGTTGATGACCCAAACCTTTTATATTGCCTATAATGCCTAAAACGTGCTTATCTTCCACCTCTGTAAATTTTGATTTTGTACCTAATTTCTTGCTTCATGGACACTAATGCCCAATATAGACACATGTATCAACACTAGTGTGCTACCTTGATGCAAGTGTCAAGTACCCTAAAGTCATATAATTTTTAAATTAAATACATCCTAATGGTTTTCCTAAGTGTTTTAATGTGAGTTAATTCTCCAAATGGATTGATATAAATATAATATCAACCCTTATTCAATCCTCAGCTAGCATACATCTAGAAAAGGCTTAAAATAACTAATCAAAGCATTCAATCAAGCACTCAATAAACTAAATCTTACCTATTTCCTCCTATTTATATCTCAGCCATAGGGAGAACACATACATAGGTCTAAATTATTGAAGGATTATCCCAAGAGCTATATTTTCCAAGCTACAAGTTAGGTAATTATTGTACTTGTTTTACAAATATTGCATGATTCACACATGCATTAGTCTAAGGCCCTTTTTGTATTTTTGGATATGTAGGTAATGTTCATTGATATAGGGATATTTGGGGTCAACTCGATATCATGTTCCCACTAGCCCATTTTCTCCAATATCATTATGAAGATGGAGAATTAGGGTTTTACAAATTCATGAGGAGTGACAGCCCATTACCCAAATATGAATGCACCAAAGTGAAGGAAAAAACCCCAAAATCATCTAGTTGGTTTTTATAATAGGTATTCTATACAAGAGATTTTCATCTAGTTCAAAAAATAATTTTGACATAATTATCCTAGGATGATGTTAGTATCTAAAACTCTATAAGCATCTAATCTAGAATCTGATGATTATTCTAAATCCATCTTCCAGTCTACTTCCTACCTATTCTAGATCTAGAACTACATTAGCATCATATAAATCTAAGTACATTACCTTTTTTTTATTTCTATATCTAGCATAGTTATACTTACTATTTTTAGTTTATCTCAGCATAATAAATTCAATATATGTTTATATCTAAGTTCAAAACCTAATTGGCCTATTGTAAATCTAATCATCACCCTTGTGTACTATCATTTATATATTATTAACCCTATCTACCCAATTAAAAGTATTTAAAGATCTAATTTAGGGTTAAACATTTGGTGAACCCAATCTTTGAACATCAAACCCTAGGAAAATTAGGGATTTTTTTAATTGCTATACTTCATTAAAAAATTTAAATTTTCATTTGTGAACTAATGGAAAATGATAATGCAAAAACCAAAATCCAAATTGAAGATAAATAATCATTGATTACTCATCTCAATAATAACAAGAGCTTAATGGATGCATTTTTACATATTACAAGAGATGAAATAAGTAAACATGATAAAACGTAGACTTCTTCACTTAGTGATGGTTAGCCCTTAGAAGGTACTACAAATGATTCCATACTAATCAATATACCTACACATAGTGGAGGCATATATTTTGTCTTCCAACCTTTGTTTCTTGAAACTACTATTGTTACATATACCATGGAATTACTAATTATTTTAAATCAAATACCAATTTCAATGCCTATTACTACTCAAACCATGTTTACATTACATTTGGTGAATACTCAACTTGCTAATCTAAATCCCAATGGTTCCATAGTTCAAACACTCCTTCAAGTTATAAATAACTTGAAGGACAAGGTTACAAACATTTAACACAATTATTTAAATTATCTTTATGCTATCAATTCCCAAGATGTCTTGCATAACCCTCTTTCTCTTGAGATATATTTGCACCCTTTTCCAACTAGTTTTGTTGCACCTAAGTTCACATTTTATGATGGAAATGGTGATATTTAACAACATATTTGAACCTTTTATGTGTCATGCCTTTACTATGCCTCCAATGATAAAATTTTGACCAAATTACTTTTAAGAAGCCTTAAGGACTATACTTTGAGGTGGTTATATAATTTACCTCACCAACCTATGAAAGTATTCAAACCTCTTGAATATCAATTTTTTACCATAATTTTCCATTAATATTTATAAAAAGGTTTTCTATGCTCAAATTTCCAAAATCAAACAAGGAAAAAATGAACTTATCCTTGAATATTTCTTGAGTAAAAGACAATGTTGGCTCAAATGACCAATCTTATAGAAGATAAGAAGTTGCAAGACATATTCAAGAAAATTTTGCTTGCTCCTTTACATGAATCCATTATTTTCAATTAGTTTAAATATTTTGATGGATTTTTCCATATTATATGGGACCATGAGATGAATCTTATTTCATTAAATAAGCTCAAATATGTAGGAAACACACTAGTTTCATCTACATATAGTACAACATTTACAATAAAACCAAGTTATAAGGCAAAACCTCCTGACCATAAAAAGGAAAGAACCACCATAGTTAATGTATTTTCATAGAAACCTAATCATCTTATCCTATCTAATGCATCAAAGAGATAATTTACACGCTTACCTTAGTCTCACACCTCACTACTCCCATGGTTAGTAAAGTGTCAACTTATATCTTTCCCTCATCTTATAAAGGTTGATATAAATAAACCTCTACCCAAAGGATATGATGTGAATGCTTATTATGATTATCACTAGGGACTAGGACATTCTACTATCAAGGTTATTAAATAAGAGAAACTAACTATCAAGCTTACTAAGGTTAATCTACCAAGCCTAAGAAGATAACTATAAATTATAATAAGGTTAATATATCACAAAAGAGTAAGCAATAGGCAATCCACTTTAATATATGGCCAATACTTGAGAGACCATTACATTAGAGACACATAATGGATTCCAAGGAATTCTCATCTACTATGCACCATGTTCAAATATCCATAACACATATACACATTCTTATTATTGATCTTCCAAATAAACCATAGATCACTCAATGATGGGTTCCATGAACCCTTACTCCTATTACTCCTAATATCTCTCTAAGACCACATAGTCCTATTTTACATATGTAGAGCGTCACAAACACTATAGTCTTAGATATTGTACATATGCATGTTCATCAGTAGTATCATTAGATTATTATATTAGGTTCATAGTGTTTAGATATCTATGATCACCCTTTGTATGGAATAATAAGATATCCTTTCCCTTTCACATCCTAAAAATATAAAAAATATGAAAAATAATAAAAAATATAAAACATTTTTGGCACGTACATGTTTTATTGGCTCTTTGAAATCTATGTGTTAGTTATATATTAATGGATGTGTGATATCCCCTTCAAATAGGGATATATGAAAGACATAAAACTATGATACCAAAGACCCAAGCTCTGATACCACTGTGATGTCCCTTACTTAGGGGCTCCTTTTTCTCCTACAAAATCTCTGAACAACTATAATATCCCCTTTCAAATAAGGAATATATAAACTCATAAAGCTCTGATCACAGATACAACTGCAGAATAGATTCAAGTATGCATAAACAAATCACAGATCTTATCATTCATGTCAGATGATTACAAAAGATGTCCTTCTAAACTATTACAATTATAATCCTCTTATGCATATAAAACATGAAATACAGTATTGAACCCCCTGGGTTTGCAAATCTGGGAGTGAAATCTGAATCTGAAGGGTCTCAGCCTTTCTGTGTCGACACACAGATGCCGTCGTCGGTCGATATCTCACCGACGTCGGTCTCTGTCGGTCGGCTTTCTGCCGATGTCGGTCTTCAGTCGACCAATGTCGATCACTTTGAATAAGCTCTCTGTCTGCCGAGGTCAGTGCCTGAGTGGATCTGTACGGACCTGTACAGACTTAGTACGGCCACCACCCTGTCTGTTTTCAACCCCTAATAGCTGAACAACCTGATCTCAAGAATATACAATTCTAACACAGAAGATCTATATCTGTATAACTTATTGGATCAGAAACTAAATAAAGAAATACCTGTAATACTGTGATAACTTCTAAGTGAAGTTATCTCTCAACCTTGAAATTCTGTGATAACTTTTGGATGAAGCTATCTCTCAAATCTGTACCTCTGTGATAACTTCTGGATGAAGCTATCTCTCAATTTGGTAATAAATCAGATGATATCTCACAGCCTCTAAATCACACACAATGAAGAGTTGACGTTCTCCACTGCAATGGAATCCTGGAACCCTTGGCTCAGTCTTCACAGAAGAATTTCTTCAAAATCAATATCAATAATCATTTCATAATCAATAATGGCCTCCATGAGAAACCCTTATACCCTCAAAAAGATATGCTTTCCCTAATTAGGGTTTCTTAAATTAGAATTAGGGTTTCTAATTAAAATTAGGCTAAATAATTAATATTTGATTAAATCAATCAAATATTAATATCTCCCTCAATACATGTCGGATCCTCGAACTGATCGAAGCTAGTGAATCAGGGAGTGATTCCGCACATGACCATACCAAAATAAAGGCGCTCCACTGCATATTAAATTTCCCTAAAAAGTAGGAGCTCATGCCAAATGTGTCCAAAATAACCTGAATGAAAATCAAATGTAGAAATCCTATGAATCAAAGTCAATCCAAGCTCCATTATGACCCTCTATCCATCCTATTAGCCTACGAAGGTCGTATAATAGGCTAATCATCAAGACTGTCAATGTCCATGAAAAAGGGGACATGACAATCCACCCCTCTGAAAATTACTTGTCCCCAAGCAATCTCAGAACAATGAACTACTCGATCCACCTGGATCCCAAGGAAAAAGTTGTGTAACATCCATCATGTCACCAATCAACCCATGTGAATAAATCATCAACATCAACAGTATCAAAATCAGCAACTGAAAAATTGCACTCGACACCCAAACAACTATCTGAAGATCAACCGTAGATGCCGGTAGAAGAAACCACTCTGAGGGACTCAAGCCAACTAAAATATCAACTCTGTCAAAATTCAAGTCCCTATCTAACTGATACTCACATCCAACTGGACTATGTATATGACAATCATTGGTCCCTGAGTCACTGACACCAAAACTAATCTCTAAATGCAAAGAAAAATAAGGAGCATACCTCACCGTATGATGCTGGTAAGAACCCCCAAACTCTGCTACTGGCTCACTATTGCCAAACTGGGACTCAATGGATGGCTCCAATCTCGGCTCAACAAACATCACCTCAACATCCCTGTAAGGTAACATAGTAGAAAGGGCTCATAAAATCTCCTCACCCAATCTGCTAATAGCACTAGAACCTCAGATAAGAACACCTTCTGTCATCTTATGTGAGTCTAGATGAACACTTGCACTATCCAGTAAATACTCCATGAATGGTTCAGTGCAGTAAAAATTATATGTAGAAGCATCAACATACTCCCCCACACACCCCAACTGATCTCTCTGTAAAGGTGGCACAACCAACTGTACCACACTATCATCCGTGTTAGAATAATCAAACTGGAGACTCAACTCCACTGGTATCTTGAACTCATCAGAATTAGGTACTCCCAAATTCTGAACATGTGTATCAGCATCAGCAACATGCTCCTCAGCAACAACTGTAGGAATGTACTCATCACCAACCACCTCAATATACAAATGATCATCCATACTCTGTAAATCAATGCCAAAGCTCATATCAACAGATAGAGTATCAACAACTGTAGCATCACTGTCTAACTCTTCCATACGGAGAGAAACAACTGGTGAAACTAAGTCCTCAAAACTGTCCACTGCATTCTCCTGAGTGTCATTTGTAATAATAGGATCCTGGGACTCTTCTACAATCTCTGTCATAACTGAGAGATCATCAACCCTCAGTGCACTAACATCTGAGCCCACCTATACACTCTGAGTGCAAGCATCTAACTCATCCTCATCTTCACTATATCCTATCTCATAATCATAATAATTATGGGACATGCTGCTCTCTCGTCTAAGTGATCTGTAGTGCTCTCTCCTCAGCTTGACAAAATGATCAAAGGTCGTCCTCTCTTGAACATGAGGAGGTAATAAGTCCCACTCATCATTCGCTATCTTATACCTTGCGGGTTTGTTTTTGGATGTAGGATATGAAAGAATTTCCTTCATCCTCCTCTGGGTTTCATCCAACTGCTTCAAACTGTGTTCCAGCTTCTTCATATCATTGTCCCACTGTTTCTGAGTATATGAAGGCATCATGATACTTTGCTGATTCAATCTACCCAAACTACCCAACAGGATGGCAAGACATTAGCTCTGATGTGCCCAACAGGATGGCAGGAATTTGGCTCTGATACCACTGTAATATCCCCTTCAAATAGGGATATATGAAAGACACAAAACTATGATACCAAAGACTCAAGCTCTGATACCACTGTGATGTCCCTTACTTAGGGGCTCTTTTTGCTCCTACAAAAGCTCTGAACAACTGTAATATCCCCTTTCAAACAGGGAATATATAAACTCATAAAGCTCTGATCACAGATACAACTGTAGAATAGATTCAAGTATGCATAAACAAATCACAGATCTTATCATTCATGTCAGATGATTACAAAAGATGTCCTTCTAAACTATTACAATTATAATCCTCTCTTATGCATATAAAACATGAAATACAGTATTGAACCCCCTGGGTTTGCAAATCTGGGAGTGAAATCTGAATCTGAAGGGTCTCGGCCTTTCTGTGTCGACACACAGACGCCGTCGTCGATCGATATCTCACCGACATCGATCTCTGTCAGTCAGCTTTCTCCCAACATCGGTCTTCAGTCGACCGATGTAGGTCACTTTAAACAAGCTCTCTGTCTGCTGAGGTCAGTGCCTGAGTGGATCTGTACGGACCTGTATGGACTTAGTACGGTCGCCACCCTGTCTGTTTTCAACCCGTAATAGTTGAACAACCTGATCTCAAGAATATACAATTCTAACATAGAAGATCTATATCTGTATAACTTATTGGATCAGAAACTAAATAAAGAAATACCTATAATACTGTGATAACTTCTGAGTGAAGTTATCTCTCAACCCTGAAATTCTGTGATAACTTTTGGATGAAACTATCTCTCAAATCTGTACCTCTGTGATAACTTCTGGATGAAGCTATCTCTCAATTTGGTAATAAATCAGATGATATCTCACAGCCTCTAAATCACACACAATGAAGAGTTGACGTTCTCCACTGCAATGGAATCCTGGAACCCTTGGCTCAGTCTTCACAGAAGAATTTCTTCAAAATCAATATCAATAATCATTTCATAATCAATAATGGCCTCCATGAGAAACCCTTATACCCTCAGAAAGATATGCTTGCCCTAATTAGGGTTTCTTAAATTAGAATTAGGGTTTCTAATTAAAATTAGGCTAAATAATTAATATTTGATTAAATCAATCAAATATTAATATCTCCCTCAATACATGTCGGATCCTCGAACCGATCAAAGCTAGTGAATTAGGGAGTGATTCCGCACATGACCATTCCAAAATAAAGGCGCTCCGCTGCATATTAAATATCCCTAAAAAGTAGGAGCTCATGCCAAATGTGTCCAAAATAACCTGAATGAAAATCAAATGTAGAAATCCTATGAATCAAAGTCAATCCAAGCTCCATTATGACCCTCTATCCATCCTATTAGCCTACGAAGGTCGTATAATAGGCTAATCATCAAGACTGTCAATGTCCATAAAAAAGGGGACATGACAGGATGGCATATTAGTTAGTCCTACATACACATGTGTTTCACTCTCCTATGTGAGTGTGATACAAACATGCATAGATACATGATCTATTCTTATTTTATATGTTGGGAATTTCCTCTACTCATGTCATATGGACATTGTGGAAATCAATCTCTATGATTATGATATTTCTAGGTTATATCAATTTATGGTCAATCTACATTATCATGTTTTGATCTTATATTTATTTACATATGTCTTTACCCATGGTCATATCCTATATAGGATACTTGATATGATATGCACTTGATATTTTTTGCTAACACATTTGATCCATGGGCTACTATGAAAAATTTATGTTGGTTACTTATGCTTTCCTTTATGTACTTCCTTGAGTGTCTTATCTTGTTATTGTCTTAATTATTTGAGAATTTAAATATGTTCCTTTATTTATGGTCCCCATTCCTAGGTATGATTTATTTGACATTTAAACATGTCATTATTTATTTAATGGAAATTTGAATATTTCATCCTTAATTTTATGGACATTTGACTGAATCATATCCCTTAGATTATGTGCCATTTGAACATGCCCCTTTTTTACAGTCTCCTTGGACCATTACCTTTTGACTTGCTTTTGAGTGATCTTATGTGTATATTTGTTGAGATTTTATTTTTACTATCTAGATGTTGACATGATCCTTATCATGTATATTATTCATTTATGTGATCACATTGTTCTATGTGCTTCAATGTTATATCTACCTAGACATGTCCTCTATGTTACATGGTTACATTCATAGATTATACAATTGTCTTATCATTTTGAAGTGAGGTAACTAATTGTTTTTATTCTTCCCTCACCTCAAAAGAGGGATATATTAGTGGGTAATGCATAGAGTTATGTTCTCCACATTTGGCACAATATTTAGATTTAGTGGGGGCATGTTTTGGAAGCATGTTCTCCACACTCATTCAGTATTTGGTACTTATACTAATTTTTATAATCAATGGGGGCATGTTTTGGAAGCATGTTCTTCACACTCATTCAATATTCGGTACTTATATCAATTTTAATATTTAATGGGGGCATGTCATATAGTGATGGCTTCCAAATATTAACAATTTTAGATTTAGTGGGGGTATGCTTTGGAAGCATGTTCTCCATAATTATTTAGTATTTTGCATTTCTATATTATAGTGGGGTAATGTTTTGGAAAATTTTCCTCCACATTGGTACTTATTCCAATTTTTATATTTATTCGTATATAGTAGAGGCATGCTTTGGAAGCATGTTCTCCACACTTACACAATTTTTTGAATTGGCTGAAGCACACAATTATATAATTCAAATGCATAGTTGTGGTAGAATTATATACATTGTTACTATTGTTATACTTAGTATCATCATGAGACATATCTAAGGTGCATATGTTATAAAATGTGCACCTAATATTTCAAAATACAAACCAGTTTAAAATTCTTAAACACTCTTAGGTATTGTCATCACCTAATAGGATGTAATTTCATTTACTAATACCCAAGATGTAATTAAATGGGATATACTGAGCTAATCTACTATAGTTTTTGATTCACTTTTAGTATGGTTTAGGTGATTAAATTACTCAATATTTCTAACTTTTTAGTTTAGACTCGATTGTATCATCTAGCCTTACCAATTTGATAATATGAGTTAACCTTGTTCACTCATGTTTACCAAGTTATAATTATGATTGGGTTGTATGATTGAGATAATATCAATGGCCGAGTGTAAACTCACCTTTTCTCCACGGTTGAAGGAATGTGCCTTCCAATATCTCTCTATCTTTATCTCCTTAGATATATGCACTTTCTACATTTACATATATTTTTCCTATTTATATATGATACATATTTCAAATAAACTTGATAATAGGTAAGGTGGTTACATCAATACACAAGTATACTCCTAAACCTTGCTCTTTCAAATTCAATATTTTCAAGTACTTTCAATTCTAGATTATATGCATTGATTATGTACTATAACATGCTCTTGGTTGTAGGTCAGTCATTAGTAAAGCAATCAAGTTGGACTTAATCAAAGGTAAGGTGTGTTATACACATCCATGTATGCATTCCTTTTTTTTAAACTAGAAATTTCATTACCAGATTAAAAGGGGGGAAATGTTGACACTATTTTATGGATTATATAAGAACTTAGTATTATACACTTGGAAAACTTAGACCTTGGTTATTTCTCTCTATTTTAGACCCTATTCACTTTTTTAAGTCTCACATTTTCTCTATCTAGTGCCCCTTAGCTTATCTCTTAGTCTGATTAGTCTTATGTTGAAGACCTAGACCTTTTATCTTACCCAAAATGCTTAAAAGTTATTTATCTTCCACCTCTACAAGTTTTGTGTTTGTATATACTTTACTTCTCCCTAGACACTAACATCTAGGATAAACACCTATATTGACACTAGTGTCCTACCCTAACCAAGTATCTAATTCCATAAATTCATATAATTTATAAATGAAACATATCCTATGGTCATCCTAAGTGATTTAATATGATTTACTTATCCAAAGGCATTGAAATAAATATAATATCAACCCTCATTCATTCCTCACCTAGCATACACTTAGAAAATGACTAAGATAACTTATCAAATCATTTAAACAAATAATTGATAAATAAAATATTACTTATTTCCTCCTATTTACATATTAGTCAATGGGACAACACATACACAAGTCTGCAGTACTGAAGGAGCAGACCAAGAGCTATATTTTCCTTATAATATAGGTAATTATTGTACTTTGCACATATTTCATGATTCACACATAAGCCAATATATAAGGAAGAACTAATTTAGTTTGAAACTCAACACTATGTGCATACTAATTATTTTTTCCCAAGGTCACTATGAATATGTAAAACTAGAGTTTTGTAAATTCACGAGGAGAGACAGTCAAATCTAAATTCACCATAATGAAGGTGAATTCATACTAGTACAGAAAAAATAATATATGATTAAAAAAACTACTAAAAACTACATATATATGACCAAACATGATCACTTGACCATTAGTAGTTTATTGCCAATCATTTATAACACAATTAAATTGATGACTAAACTATTTTTAGTCATTTATTGGTTATTTTTATTGATCAGTTTGGTAGTATATTTAGTCATTGGTTGTTATAATCTGGTCACTTATTTAGTCATTTTTTATTCAATGATATATTTAGTCATTGACTGTTGTTAATTAGTCACTGATTTAGTCATTTTTATTCACTTATTTCTGTCTATTGGTATGTATTTAGTCAATAATTTTAATCATGATTTTGATCAATTTAGAAGTATATTTATTCATTTTTATTCACTAATTTCACTAGTTATCATTGTGTCCTAATCACATTTGTTATGAGTATTTCCACATTGAAGAAAATCAATATCACATGAGGTAGCCTCAATCCTTTAAGGCACGTTCTCGCATGACAAATCCTGACAAGATCTTTCACATGTGCAATAATTATAGGATCAACCTACATTTTACTAAAGATTGGGTGTGGGCTTCAAAAGCTTCCAAATTTTTTGATTCAATTTTTGTTAATCCTTGGTGGTGGTTTATTTTGGTCTTGGTCCCTTTTTAGTCATGTAATAATTCAATGAATCTTTTAGGCATGGGAGGAGAAAAAGTTATAAATGAGCCATTATCATGTGATGAAACCAAAGTAGATGTTGTACTCTAGAGTATATGTTATAAAGGTGGAATTTCTCATTTTATTGATTGTTTTAATGGATATGATGAGAACATCTCCATTCAGTTTGCTTCAAGCTAGGATGGTGACTGTAAAGTTTAGGTTGGAGGTATAGAGTTTTTTGTTAGTGAGGATTCGATTGCTAAGGCCATGGGTTTATGCTATGAGGGAAAAATATTAAAATTACTCACCAAATTTTAAGACCTAGAGGGGTTGAAAAAATTCTTCATTGAAGGAGAAACACTAGTGAAGTTATAGGGAGGATTTGATAGAAAGAGCTTGTTTAACCCTTAGGATAAGGTATGCTTCACCATCATGAAATATTTTACACTTGAAGGTCATTTTAAGTTATTTTATCATTATCATTTCACTATTTTAAATCACTTACATCACAAGGTGTTGGTTAACTTCCCCTTATTCATGCTATCATCCCTGGAGATGTTTGTTAAGTTTATCAAAAATTCCTTAGAAAAAAACTCAGTTACCTCTACCATTCCACTCCACCAAGGTCTTATCTGCAAGATTTATCACTTTCACCTTACATTGTGTCCCTCTAATCCTTTAAAAGTATAGGTGTTAGATATTTCCCATGATAGTGGCCCTAATGAATATCACATTCCCTTAAGGGTTAGTTTTGGTTCCCTGGGTCTTCATGGTTCCCTATCCTTTTCCAAAAACCTTGTTTCCCCCTCTTCAAACTTATCCCCTAAGTTTGAAATCTTTCCCCTCTCTTACTAGGAATTGGTTATCCCTCCCTGATAGCTATGAGTTCTAGATCCCCTGACCCTTCTCACTCTCTAAATGTCAAAGTGTTATGGGAGATAAAAAATAACCCTTCCTTTTCTGGAGATAAAAAGAGGAAATCAATTATTTAGATCAACTATGAGAAGATCACTAAGGGAAAGAGTAAGAACAAGAAATTAGTGGGGGTGGAGCCACAAAATTTGGCCATTGACAAAGAGCACCTAAAGGCCCAGGTGCAAGGTGAGGAGGTTGTGAAGGAAGGGTTTGGTTTTAAATTTTAGAGCTATATAGAAATAAAGATGAATATCAAGAGATCCAAGAGACTATCAAGGGGAAATTTTCATTGGTAAAGACTATGGATGATCCCTCTACCTCAGATCTAGGGGAAGAAATAGATAAATTAAAAGATAAGCCCAATCCTGATTAGAAATTGGAGGAGGGAACCAATTATTTTGAGGAGCTGAATGACTCCACTTTTGATTCTAACAAGGAGGATTTCATGGATACTAGTGAAAAGGAGAGCCAAATTGAAAGGGAGTTGAAGGAAGTGAAGAAGGGTTTGTGCTCCCTTCAAAATAAAATGAAGGTGCTAACCACTATTTTCTTGAAAGTTGTCCACCATGCAGATTCTTCCTTGTTGATTCTATAAGACCTCCCAGAAGAAGATAAAGATATAAAAGGAAAAATTATTATCTTAGAGGACCTTCTCAAGTTCATCAAAGAAGATTGGAAAGATTTGATCAAAAACTAGTATTTTTATTATTCTTAATCCCTAGTCTATTTGTTATTTTCTATCTTGCTTTTATCTATATGTTATTTTTTGGCTATTAGTGGCCTTTGGCCTATTTTTTTTCCCCTTTGGATTTTTGTTCTTGGGATCTACACCCTCTTTGTAAAATTATAATATTAAAAATATATCATAATGTATTGTAAATGCTCACTTCTTGAAATAAGAATTTAGAAAACATTTAATATGGATTACAAATGATGATTACAGACACCCATTACACCATTTTACTTGTTACATTCTATAGCTAGGGGTATCTTTTTAGCTTCCATTGGATGCATAAGTAGTAGTATAGATATTTTAAATATATATCTCTAAAAAATGTGGAGAGATGTCAAATTGTAGACTCCTATTTTAGATTTTTAACATACCATATTGATTAAGACTCCATTAACTTCTTCACTAATTTATAGCTGACAAGAGTATGAAAAACTTTAAGTCATAATATTAAGTACAAGAAAGGTAATTCTAATTAGACTATAGATTACTTAAGTCACCTCTAATTAAGTAATAATTGTACCTTAATATTAGGCACAAGAAAATTAGCTCCAATTACGCTAGAAACTAGTTATGTCACCTTTAATTACAACACTAACAAAGTATTAGATTCATGTGGCCATGAGACTTTTAAATGGCCCATGTTGTATGGAAGTGATCCTTAATTTTATTCACATACCACGTAAAATGCAAAAATATTATTATACTCAATATGTAGAGCATGACTATGATGAATCCATGAATATTTCTCATGAATCAATATTTACAGCATTAGGGAATATAGCTTACTCTAATTTGAAACTCAGGATGAATTAATAAATGTTTTGGTATTAGATATAGGTGCCACCAAACATATGACATAATGATGAGACTTCAAAACATATAAAAACATAATCAATCATTCATTTCACATAAAGAAATAACTATTAAGAAGGCAAAATACTAAAATGTTATTGAGAAAAGGTGTTCTTATAGTAGATACATGACAAAAATATGTCTTTGCTTTGAAAAATGTGTTAATACAAAGTGTGTTTCTTAGTGTTGTGACTGAGAAAATTGAGTTATAATGCCTTTTTTTTCTTATACATCTCCAAAATAGATAAAAACACTAAGAATATCCCTAAAAAACACATTCAAACTATTGCATAAAGTAGTGGGCCAAGCTATCTAATAGCTAGTACATGATAAACATCAACTATATTATTTTTTTCAAATATTTTAGTGGTCACCATGTGAAGGTCCCTTTTTTCTCTTTCAGATGGATAGCTCCATCTATTTTATCTTCATAGTCAAGGGGTATTTTACTTTTAACCTTTAAAATATTTACATTTGCATCTCCTGTTACTTTCAATTTGACTCCATGTACAATAGATAGTGAGTGAATCTGGCCAATGTCCATAGCAGCACCATCAAATGGATCCAACACCTAGACTTTATCCCCTTCTTGGATTTTATTAATAAATGTCTACAAAAACAAAAAAAATACACATTATATTATAAAAATGGAGTAGGGTGATGGTCACATACAGAGTTGCAAAGGAAATTTGAACCGATTTTGGGTTCTTTGAGAATAAAAAAGTGACCTGAGGAAAGGGGATTCAAAAGGTTTTGATGGAAATTTAGGATATGGTAGAGTTGAAGCGAGTCAAAGGGAGAAGATTTTAGCTATTAATTATGTTTTGAATACTAGAGGTGGTTATGCACAAAGCTAGGATGGAAGAGTGCCCTTCCTAATGATATAATGACTTTGTTTCAATACTAGCCCAATATCAAAAGACATTCTACTTATCATTTTTTATGGTTGATAAGTCCCACAATTCTAATCTAGGAACTTTGAAAGGAACATAACAAGAGATTGTTCCAAGATAAGGAAATGAGTCTCAAATCCCTCCAAAACAAGATTAAAGCAAGTATTATGGAAATAGTTAACAACAAATTAAACTCTATTAAGTTAAAATAACATTTTAAGCATGAAGAATGACAAAACATTGGGAAAAATAATTAAAAACTATTATATTACCTCAACTAATTCAACACAACTATGATGATTGTGCTACACATTCTTGTCCAATTCATCATGATCACTATCAATATCATCATCTCTATTAACATCATGAAGGCATTTTTTTTCCTGATGCTTTGATAAAATTGCTCTGCATTTGGTTTAACCATCATGCAAAAAATATACAAAGCATTCAATAGTCAAGTAAAGAATGCAAGTTATAAATTTGTCCAAAAGAACATTTTTTGGATCACTACAATAATAAAGAAATTGGGTTGGATTATCCTATGATAATATTTCAATAATCTACATATTAATAGGAATTTGTATACAAAATTTCCAAATAATAATAAATGAGATCAATAGAACCTCTTACCTCAGTTGAATCCATGAATTTATGCTCATTCCATGAAAACATTATAAGGTTAACAAAAGCAACCAACTGTGAAACTTGCTGAGTGAGACCAAATATGCAACTCATTACCTATTGGTACCCTTCATTTGAGTTGACATGATCTATAGAGACTCCTACTAGGTATTTAATAGATGGATATGAAATATTTGTTGATGAAATAGCTTTCCACTTCATCCCACTCTTAGATTTACTAGGTCGATCTAGTGTTGCCATATAATTGACAATATCTTTTGCACCTACTTTTATATTACTATTTTCCACCTAAAATACAATGTCAATTTCAACATATGGTCAGTTCAATAAAAAATAAAAATAAATAGCACAATGTAAATTGAACCAAAAATCCATACACTTACTATAAATTTGTCCATTTTGGCTTGCAACCCACCTCAGCCAAATACATAGCCAACCCTCACATTATCTCTTTCTCTCTTGCATCTATTACTCTTTTCCAAATATTCTTCAAAATGCATACTTTTTTCAATGCCTCTCACTATTTGGGAGATAGAGTAGACTCTAACCTCTCATTTCCCTCCATGATTAGTTTTTTGCAATTGTATCTAAAATTGTTCATCAAAATTCTCATCTTTTGCTTGTAATATTTTCTAGAGATTTGTCCACCAGTAGTCTCAAAAGCATTTTACATTTTTTATATAACATTTTCCATAGTTCATGGATCTTGCTCTATAAACCTTGATTTTTAAATATCCAAATGTGCCCTATATCTTACACCTAAATCGAAGGCACACTTTGTAGCATTTGGCCCAATGGGCTCACCATCTCTCGATACCTCAACCAAGAATGGAATTTTGACTTCTAATTTTATTTCTTTTGCATTCCTCTTTATATATATATATATATATATATATATATATATATATATATATATATATATATATATATAAATCTTGACTCAATCTTTATCTTTTGACAAAATTAGACACTTCTATTAAACCACTACCAGTATTTCTAGTTGATCCACTAGTTCCATCAAAAGTTCTAGATGCAATAGGTGTACTCTAAGGCACAGTAGATGCAAGCGGTCTCTCTTTATGACTTTCATTAACTAGAACTTCATTCTCCTTGGAAACATTAGGTGTGGCATGAGTAGGTAGATTAGTATCAGTCTCCATATATTTCACTTCAAACACATCCTATAATGTTGAATAAATCATCTGCATACCTATTGTTCCTTTGCTCTAATTTTTTTTCAATAATTTCTCTTCGACTTTATGCTAAGAAATCATCATGATGTTGCACATCACCATGTTCTATATCAGGCTACACATCACCATGTGCTATATCAGGTTGCACATCACCATATACTATATTAGGATGCACATCATCACAACTATTGTTTTCACCAACTACATTTATTGAATCATAAATGTGTTGGCTTCTACAAGATGGTGGCACTATATCTTTTATTTCCTTTTGTTTTTTCTCCACATTTTTTTTCACTCTTTTTCTTGCCTATAAAACAAAAAAATCATATTATGAGTTATATACATAAATTTCTTGCCTATAAAATTTCATTAAACACTATTAAATAAATAATATACTACTTAATGGATTTACAACTTTCTTGTTTGTTAAACCAAGACATGATAAATATTCATTATTCTTGGCCACTTTTTCTCTACAAAATCACTCGTAATCTATCAATTAAATTTCAGCATTATGATCACTATCATCAACTAATTTGTGCCTTACAATCCTTTTCCTCATTTCCTAAAGTCTAAATAAACAATAATGTATATATCAGCAACATGAATCAGTAAAACTTTATTGAGTTCATAAGTTAAAATGAAAACTTAAAATAGAATTCAGTATACAAATTAAAAAAAAATTGTAGTCAAAAACCAAGAAGATGTTTACAATTATAGGTATCAGGATATCAATATGACTATCCCTTATTTCAATTAGATATTGAGACTTATGAATCTTGATCACTCCTATCTACATATGCTTGATTTTTTTCATCATCCTCATCTGTGACATGAAATAAATTATCTCACCCAATCTCTTCATTGGTACTCAAAATATCTTCTTCAAACACTCCATCATCATCTTCATCCACTTCTTTGAATGTTTCTTGTAAATTAACATATTGCCCATCAAGCATTATATCAAAAACTTCCATGAATTTTCATTTGGAATGAGACTTTGTTTGAATGACATACAACCATCTTGGGCTTCTTACATCATCAATTATAAATGATTAGTTCATTTGAATAGGGAAAACATATAGCTCATTCATCTCTGATAAAAACTATCCTATATTTGCACATACAAATCCATACTCATCAAATTGTACTACAAATGGTTCAATCCACTTAAATTT
Source organism: Torreya grandis (assembly GCA_037957365.1). NCBI lineage: Eukaryota > Viridiplantae > Streptophyta > Pinopsida > Cupressales > Taxaceae > Torreya > Torreya grandis. The sequence goes on from JARHVA010004512.1 coordinate 105,102, forward strand.
TAATAATATAGGACTATTTTCACCAAAATACACTTGAATAATTTCTTGGATGAATCCAACATAAATTTATTCTTAGTTTCATGAAGAAATTCAGCACTAACAACACAATCACAATTTGTCTTTCCTTTGTATTTTTCTTCCACTCTTAAATGACTACCATAGGCCCACATTCCACTAAAATGCATAGCCCACTAACATGGAGATTGTGAAAGCTCACTTTCTGCCATTGCCATATCTTAACCTTCTTCTTTTGCATCACTGACTACATTAGCAATCCATTCTTCAAATTTTGGAAAAGAATCACCTCCAATCAAATCATGATGTCTAATCTTTTGAGGTCAATGTTGCATCCAAGATTGATTCTCTTATTCATATTTTCTACATAGAATATTAACATATAAATATTTTGATTGATAATATAAATGTGTAAATACAATTGAGTAAATAAATTATTGTGTAATTTTTTTTACCTACACCACTTATCGAATGAACATGTGTTTTAAAGAATATAGGCATGTATCACACTTCTTTCTTGATGTGATAGCTTGAAGTGATATCCATTGCCTTCTAATACTTTACCTGAAACTCTTTCATCTTTGTAATCATCCCATATACATTGATTGAGAATTTTAAAATCCTTCATATATTATATGCAAAATCCCATGGCCTCTTGCATTGAATATCCCTTAGACATGATGCCTTCTAGTTTTGCCCTAGTATGAACACATTTTTTCAAAACTTCATATATCATTCTATAGGATAAATCCATCTCATTCTTACTGGGCCACAATGCTCTATTTCATATTATAGATGTGTTAAAAGATATATATAAATATTAACGATTGTTAGCAAAAATTATTATTCTAATAGAAAAAGGACTTCAACAACCTCCTTCCTCAAACTATTAAAGTTTAAAGGATATAATACATGTAAACTCATTCTCTTTAATATTAGTCCCAACCTTATAATTTCCAATCTTGGCCCCTTTGCCAAACTTGATATATTTACCACAATAGTTAAAATATTCTCAATTATGACATGATAGTCGTGCATCTTGAGGCCTCTTAAGCCATTAATGTTAGTTTGGATTCTAATACTACTACTTACATATCCAGTGGGAAAGCGAGTTTGAGACATCAACTATAAGAACTATGCACATTGTTCCTTTGTCCAGACATAAGGAACACTAAGTTTTCTATAGTTTTCATCATCACATTTTTCAACCCAAAGATTTTGATGAATGTTTAGTTTTTGAAAGTCTTCACATGATGAAATAGTATTAAAAGTACCAAAAAGAGTTTTTATAATAGCATAGGCTATATTTTTCTTAGTATACATAAAGTCAATAGTATGCCTAATGGCTATATCCTTAAAGTATGGTAACTTATAGAATATACATAACCATTTCACATCACTTTCATTACATGGATAATATATACTACTAACAACCCCATCATTTTCAATAAATGGAATTCTTTATTTTCCATTCTCAATAATGTAATCACCTGTTATTAGTAATGGTGATTCATGACTCTCTTCTTGACCATTGAAATGTATTTTTTGTCGATGATATGGATGATCCATTTTAAGGTAAGCCTAATGTCCATAATAAATACACTTACGCAAACCTCTTGGGTGCCTCAAAAAATCCTTAAAGTTTGAAGTAGGACATCCATGGTATCCATGAATACTGAGACCAGACAATGTGCCATATGCAGGAAGATCATGAATCATAAACAATAAGGAAGCTATTAAAGTTAATTTGATTGAATGACCATTAATTAAAGATTGAATCACTTCAATTCCTTTCCACAATTCCATTATCTCATCATATAATGGCTCTAGATAAGCATCTATTATATCTGAAGTCACACTTTTCTTTCCTGGTATAATTAATGATAACATTAAGAAAAATGGTTTAGTTACTAACCATGGAGGCAAGTTGTAATTTATTATAAACATTGGCCATGTTAACCATTTAGTACTTTGATCTGATAATGGGTTCATTCCATCTAGATCCAAACCCAACCTTATATTATGAGGATCTTGAGAAAAATTAGGCCATATTTTATCAAATTCCATCCACATCTTAGAATCAAGCACATGTCATTATTTTCCATCAGTACTCTTATTTTGGGCATGAAAATGCATAAGTTCAATAATGCCTCTTAACCTATGCATTCAGAATAATCATGGGATTATCCAAAAGTGGTGAAGAACCTTTCTAGGAGCCATAGTTTATTTCAACCCTTGTTCATACCTTGCTTCATGACATTTTAGACATTCACTCTCACTTGCAAGATTATTGAAAAATTATAAACAACCATTCACACATGTGTGGATGTTTTCATACCCTAATCCTAGCTTGGTGATTTGCTTTTTACATTGACTTCATTTTGTTGGCAATGTAGAGTCAGGTGGTAATAATAAACTTAATAAAGCCAATAACTGATCTACACTCTCATTTATCCAACCAAACACCACATGCAAGTTAAGAACTTGAAGGATTGTTATCAAATAACTTAACTTGAAATTAGCATACATAGGATGTAAATAATCCTTCATCAACTTGGCCCAATCATTATTTACACCCTCATTCAACATTCTATCAACTTCAAACCCTTTGTCTAACATTGTTACCTCTTCATCGATGTTTGGTTCCACTTCATCTATGTTTGTTGCCTCTTCATCGATGTTTGGTTCCACTTCATCTATGTTTGTTACATCTTTGTCTCTCACACTCTACAATTCTATCATATCTTAATAATAGTTATAATCCCAAGGGCTTATACCACTATGCCCATATCTTATCATATGTCAATAAATTAGAATTTTTTTACCTTTCCACTAAGACAGTCATTACATGGACATGGATATTTGTCCATGTACCTCTCATTGAATACTCTCTCATCAAATGCATGGTATTGATCCATAGTCAACCTTGACATTGATCCATCTATAATTTTCTACACATAGCAACAAAAATCTTTTATGGGAAAAATTGGAAAATAAAACTTCAAGATTTTTTGAAAATATCGAGAAAAAATCAAATTTTAAAAAAAATGTAAAAAATTATAGACTAAGACAAAAACTATTTTTTTATACTTGAAATATATTTCCATAACAATAGATTTATAGAGATAAAATAAAATAAAGATTTTAACTAATGAATTGTAAAAAATAGATTTTTGTAGTTTATATTCAAATTATTGATTGCACTGCATTGCACATATTTCAAATTCAAAGCATTACTCCAAATTGCATAACTAATAACTATATGCTGAAAGATGACAAAATTTCAATTAAAATATAGTTTTTATAAAGTCAACCTAAGTAGTTATGTAATTAATTCACATTGCATAACTAATAACTAGGAGCAGTTGCCAATTACATTTGCTTGTCATGGCATTCCATGAGACCACATTTATTCGAGGCATTTTTTCAAATAGTTCACTACCTTGTCTATGCTATCACATTTTTTATACATGTCTATCAAATAATTTTATCAAATAGTTCAATACCTTGTTTCTATGGCTAAAATCCTAAAACAAGTGCTTTCGAACAAGCTATGAATGCTTAGAAAAAATATATCAAAGCATAATAGTAAGCAATAACATAGGTAAGGTAGTGAACTGGTTGAAAAAATGCCTCAAATAAATATAGTCTCATGGTTATGGAATGCCATGGTAATCCATAAAAATTCACTTGTCATGGCATTCATCATGGCATTCTATCACCATGAGACCACATTTCTTTGAGACATTTTTTTCTAAAATTCATCCTAGGATTCCATATTCCTTTTACAATTATTCTAGGAATCATTCATAAGCATCCCATATCATGTCCATGTGAAATACATTTGTATTTTGATCATTTATGTGTTGTTTGTCTCTTATCATAGCCCTGTAGTATATTCAAATAGCTTTAGTGGGTGTACAGGAACCAAAGGAAGTGAAAAGATAGTTACTACTTCCCTACAATAAGTAGGAACTTCACTTACAGTGTTGCGGTATATAGAGATTGATTACCATAGCCCCATGGAGGTCTCATAATTAATTGGTAGGCTAGTGGAAAGAGTTTGAGTAACATATAATATTTCACTATGACCCTATGACAAAAAAATGTTGACTTGTGATGATGTGGTAAGAGCAAATAGTGAAGGTTCACCGTAGCCCCATGGTAAACAAGAAGATAAAAGGTGGTATGGTGATAAGGGTAGACTATTATTTTAATAAATATGGTGTATGTATGGTAAGGTGGATTAATGTTACTATAACTTTATATGAGTCATATGGATAACCTTTGATTGAATTTTTATGAAATGAACTTGGAAACTATATTTAATTAGGGATTGGTGGATTGGGTGGGGCTGGTTTAGGGTATTTTAAAATGGTTCCCTAAGTTTTAATTATATTTATATATTTATAATTATTTTTTAAAATTTAATGATAGTAGTATTGTGGTTTATTTTTAAATGTGGAAACCACCATTTTAAAGTTTCATAACAGTTATTATGTTGTTTTATGTTTTTGGTATAATAGTGTATAATCTCATAACATTTCATGACCTTATTTTATGATCATTTTACATCTATTAAAATTATCAAATTTGAATTCAAAGTCACTTCTAAATAGATAAGTGTTGTAACTCATTTTGCACATAAGCATTATCAATTACACAATTAGCTTTGAACATATTCATAATATATGAGACACATATTTTGTTATTTCAATATTCTCATCAATTTTATTATTCTATCACATAGTGTCTCACTATTAAGGGCTATTCAATGGAAATTAGCCACCCAAACCCTAATATATATAGTTAGAGATATTCACTCTCTAAAGTCTGCACTCTAGAATTTTCATATATTTTCCTTGACATTTTAGGTCAAAAATTTAACTATAGAAGGTACATATGAATCACAACAAATGAATTCTCTACTTGAGAACCATATTAGGAGCATTTTGTAAGATCATGGCAACCATCTCCTATCAAATCCAAATGTTAGAGCAACAATAATCACAACTGTAATTGCACATTTCTAGGGTCAAATTTTTTACACAAATTTTATGGAACACTCTATACAACATATGTTATTTCTATCTAGTTTCATATTTCAAAGAAGGTCTTGTGGGATAGTGGTAAGTGGTAAAAGTTATATAAAGTATGTCCCATGCTCCCACCACAGTAAAATCCAATGCTTGTGGTGATATGATAAATAGTGAAGGGATGACAAAAGATCCCACACTCCCATGATGGTCAAATCAAAGGTTGGTAGTAACACAGTATGAGGTATAAGGGGTAACATGTATCCCACCATCTTATGATGATGTGTATCAAGACTTTTAGGGTGGTGGTAAGTGGTGAAAGATGTGGTATAACCATCTAGAATCTCTTGTGGTCCCACAATAGATCTAAATAGGTCTTTTAGTGATTTGATAAAGTATTAAATATTGAAATGACTATATCACCACCCTATATTGGTTATCATTTATGATTTTAATTGAAGTGCCCACTTAGCCATTGGATTGGACCAAATCAATGGTCTATGCTTGAAATACTTGAATGCTAAGATTTATAGATTTCATGACACAAACTAGAGTAATGGCAAAATGACCAACTTCATAGTAGAATAAAATTTGGAATTTATTTGTATTTCATCATTCAAGCAAATTTAGTAGTGATTGTAGATGGTGAATGCAAGCTCTATGTATGTACTTCAGCCATATTCTAATCGGGTAAGTATACCTCATCACTCTCTTAATAAAAGGTGGTATTTATTTTGTGTTTTATTTTCAATTGGTTTGGTAGAGCAAGTGACCATCAAAACCCTAGTTCATAAAAACATCAAACTATGGCACCTTAGAAATCTGAGTCTGTAAGTAAGAGCATTGAACCCCCTATTCCCAAGAAGTGGTGCCTTCAATAATCGCTATTAGACATTTTACCAAATTCAATTGACAAAGGGTATAATAAAATATTCAAGGATGTAGCATAGGGGTGTCAAGATGCTAGAGTCCCTATCTCATGATAGAACCTTTTTAGTATTTTTATGAAAAGAAAAATGGACAAGGACTGATTGTAAACCCATGGAATTTGAATTTGGATAATCTTGTGGTGCCAAATGTACTCATTGATGTGGATTTTATCAAGATATTGGCATAACACTATCATCGAGCCACTAAAACTCTCAACTTACCAAATGGATCAGCATTAGTGCTTGTGGAAATAAATGCAATCAGTGATTGCTTCATGCTCAATAAGTAAGCCCTCATAAAAGTTGACTTGAAGAAGAGTGAACAAGAATATACCAGTCTTATAAATACACATAGGATTAATGAGTTGCCCATATACATGAGGAAAGGGGCTCATAATAGAAGGATTTCAATCCCAATCACTATAATTGAGCCTTTTCCAATTGATGACTTTGTTATGTATTTCAAAAGGACATATTTTACTTTGTGTTATGTGCTAAAAATTGATGCCCAAGATATAATTCTAGTTTGCATGATGATGATGGCCATAAGAATATAGAACCCAAAGGTTAATGTTGAGTATGAATTTGCATCATTTATTGAGAAGAAATTGTATGACAGATTTTTGCAAATAAGGGAGAACAAGACACCTATGGAGTTCAAATATTATTCTTTGTTATGTCATTTAATATTGTATTAGAATAGAAGGAATTGGTCCATCAAGATGGACTTGAGCATGATTGATCAAAAGAGATAGATATTACCTATACAGTGCTATTTTTACAAATGGGAAACTCATTATCCGAATTGTAACTATGTTGTGTTCCATGATAATTTCTCAATCGTAATAATGAATTATTTTGGTAGCCTTTTTCCTAGATTGACCAAAGAGGTTAGATACATGTTGAGGCCTCTTTCTCATAGGCCATAATAGGGTCACAAACATAACTTTTTTGATTGGTATTTCTTGCTTGACCATACTATAATAAAAGTATATGGGTTTACTCAACCACCCCATGTATTGCCAAAATTTGTACCAAATAGAATTGTTTTTCTTAAATTCATGTATTAGATTCTTTGGATGGAGAAAGATGTGATGAAAAAATAAAATAAGGGCACATTTCTTCCATATTCCACTATGTTTGGTGAATGGTACATTGGTGCCGATAAATTGGAGGAGTTGCAAGCCTATTTGAAGGCTAAATATTCTTTAAAACTAGGGATAAAAAGGGTTTGTGATCCAGAGGGTCACTTGAACTTTGTTAGAAAAGTCATCCTTACTAGGATGGGGATATCCCATCAAATCAATTTTGATGAGGATGTGATTAGAAATTGTTTCACTTTTGAAGAGGTATATAATAGGAAAAGAAAATGGGAAATTGTGAACAAGATTAAGGATGATAAAAGAAAACAAAACCCTAATTTTTTAGTATTTTTTATTGAAGAGAAGGACCCTTTGAAAATAATAGATTTGATAATTGATAATTTTGAAAACAAATATATGGCAAGTCTAAGAAGTAGCCTACAAAGTCTAATAACCTTCTTATCAAAAAGCTAATAGGATTTATGATTCAAGAACCTAGTCTAGATTTAATGTCAGTGCAAGATCTAGTTGTTCCTGATTCACCACCTGCCAAAAGACAAAAGATAGATGATGTTTCTCCACTAGTTACATATGAAATGACTGAAGGAGTTAGTGAATTTAAGAAGGTGGCCAATATTTTGAGTCACATGGGAGAGGAAGAGGAAGTTTATCAACCCCTTGTTGGTTAAGAAATAGAAGCACACAAACTAGAAGCAAAAATGGATGAATAGGCACACGATGAGCCTAAACTACAAGAAGATGAAAGGGTTATGGATTCTATGAGGTTCATCAAGGATGATGATTTCATCAATACCCCATAATTCAAAGATTTTTGGTTTAAAATGAAGATGAAATAATTTGAAGAAAAGGTGGAAATAAATAAAATGGGTGCTGATGAATCTTAACATGATCAAATTTTAATATAGAGTTTCAAGGATTTGAAAATTGATGAAATAAATGTTAGCCCTGATGAGGCTAGATAAATGGTTTTGAATAGTAATATGTTGATCATCCCTGGCCTTGAATTGAAAAAAATGTTTTTGTTGGACCAAGTGAGAAATCAAGATGACCCCATGATGGTTTCTAAGTTTGATTATGAAGATGGTGTCAATGGTTGTGGGTTTAAACCAAAGAAAGAGATTCTAGAAATATGGTCCACATAGAAGAACACCAAAAATCAAATCTTACTTGATGTAGTCCAAAAGTTAAGGGGAATAGCTGTGGTGAAAACATTTTAGGACACATCAGTGCTTAAAGCTACCACCCTTACTATGCACTCTGTAATGTTCATACAAGTTGTCAATAAAATGGAGCAAATATTGCTCAACTATGAAAAACTAAAATTGAGATGAATGATAAAGTGAATAGGATGTATTTAGAAAATGTCAAACAAAAGTAATAGCTGAAGGGTGTTGAATTTCAAATCCAAGAAATTGTTCCATACCAAACCCCTATGCCACAAATAACTAGTGATAATATAGTCTTAGTTGATCAGTTAAATGCGTTGAATTTGAAGTTGGAGAAATAAATTAAAGATTTGAAAAATCAAAATTAGAAGACAAAGGATGAGGCCAAATTGAAAATCCTTGAGGTGTTTAAGAAGATTTTGGAATACAGAGTAAAATTGGTTGTTGACAAGTTGGGAAATATGCATGAATGTTATTCTTCCTTGTCTCAGGACATTGATCAGTTGAAGGTCAATATTTCTATTTTGGATCTAATATATAAGAAATGGCATCCTACACACCATACATTGCTAACCTTGTGTAAATTTATACAAATAGATCTTGGTGCTCTAGCCTTATTCAAGCCAATAGAGAAGATAGTGAAAATGATCTTGGATGAATTTTAGTATGTGAATAGTGAGAGCCAAAAAATATAGGCAAAGATTGATTCTTTTACTACCTTTAAACACTAGTTTATTCCTTCCATTTTGATAGAGAATAAAAAGATCAAAGGTTTTGATGCATGGAAAAGTGAATATGGTCAAATAGTTTCTCAAGTTATTGATTTCTTGAAAAAAGATCAAAACATAAATATTCTCAGTTTCAATGTCATTTTGGATAGAGTAATTTCTCTAGATGTTGGCTATGCAAAGTTTATCATTGATGTCAAAGTGTTGCTAGAGAAAAGATGGAAAGATCACCAAGCCAACTTGCTCTAGATCCAAGAATATAAGTGTCCTAATGATTTTAGAGTGTACTAATGGGAGAATCAATATTTGACAATTGAAGAATAAGTAGGCCAAGTATGCAGAGGAGTAATGAGCATCAAGATAGCATCAACATGGCACCAACAAATCTTGGATGTCCTCTTATTTTGTCTTTTTCTTGTTTTTATGCTTTTCAATATGTATTCAAAATATATTTGGTGTTCTTTTTAAGACTTGTCAAAAAGTATATGTTGTAGTGGGTCATATTAAGGGGTGGGTATATGAAAAGTCATTTTTTGGAATGTGAAAGTTTTGAAGCTTGTAACTTCCTTCACCCTTATAATAAGGAAACCAAGACCTTGGAAAATCTCTCTAGGAATTTGATTTTAATAAAAGACATTGTAAGGCCTGCTCTTCAAAGATATATCAATAAAAGCAAACAACATTTCTCTGGTTCTATATATCTATTTCTCAATAGCTTGTTGAATATTCATGTTATATGTTATATGGTTGTCTCCATTTTTGTTTCTCCTTGTTATTTGAATTAAGATATGAAGTATATGTTTATTTCTTCAAAACACATTTACTATTAATGGGTGTTTATCTAATTGGGTTTCCTCAAGTAGGGATTAAATTCCATTGAATAGATCATTGTAACTTGGAGGATTCAATTTGGATAATTAAGAAGAGTCAAGTATTATTAATATTGCATGTTTTTGCTAGTCGTAGACAATCCCATGCCATGTAATTTGAGTTGTGGCTAGATAGAAATCATAAATCTTTCTATGAATAGACTCCATTACAAAATTGTTGAGAAAGGCACTAATCAATTATTTTCTATAATCATTTCCTTACACCATATTCAAAAATTACAATTTTAATTTTCTATTGTGTAAGAGTAGGAATAATAGTAAAATAGAAAATTTTAAAAAAATCTAATTCAAATCATATGCCAATTTGGATTAGGGTGAATTAGATGATTCAATTGACAAAATTACATAAATCCCTTAATCTCCTTTGAGGTCACCAAAAATTTTGAGGATTAATTAGTCATTGGTGAATATAAGGTAATAGCCACCTGGGTAAAGCAAAGCCTAAAGTGTAGAGAATCCTAACCACTTGGGTTAATTTTGTCAGTTGGCCAAATTGGTTGCATAACCTAATCATAAATCTTGGCATCCTTTTAAGGTTTTAAATACTAAAAATTTGAGAACCAATAGAAGGATTTGGAAAATTTAATAAAGGAAACTCACATAGATCCACATGATGACCATGCATTTATCAAAATGGGTGAGTTATTAAGATCATCAAACCCCATTGTAGTGTTAGATTATCTTAAGATGCCAAAGTCTCTTCTGAATAAGAACAGAGAAGAAGTACCCATTGAATTTTAAACAACATTAGGGTTCTTTATTTTGAGCATGATGAACTAGAGTTGGCTCAACAAACTTTTATGGGGGCATTAGGAAATGATGTTTTACCTCTACATAAATCTCTATGGTTAGTTTTGTGCATTTTTTACTTGTAAGATTCTCACAGTTAGTGAAAAAGGTAGTGTTCATGAAGGAATAGAAAAGATGCATAGATCCCTTGAATTATACCCATATTATGCAGTGGCATTGAATCATTTATCGAACCATTTTTTCTTCATAGGGTAGCATTTTCTTATGGAATAGTTGACTGAGATAACTCTTGTTTCAACTAACCACCCTCTCATGAAATTTCATTCATATTATAATCTTTCATGATCTTATCATAGTAAAAGTGATTATGATACCACTGATAGATACTACATGGCATTAGTCAAGGAAATCTAGAGGCCATAGGATTTTGTAGACTAGTTCAATTAAAGCCAGGAGATCTTAAGAGTTCTCTCTCAAATTTTGAAAAGGTTATGGAGCTCCACCTTGAGAAATATGAGAGATTAAAAGTTTTAGGACATATATATGCTTAGAAATGGAAGGTAGAGAAGGCTTTGTAAATTTTAAGAAAGGCAACTCACATAGATCCATGTGACACCCATACATTTATCAAGATGGGTGAGTTATTAATATCGTCAGACCCCAGTGTAGCCTTAGATTATCTTAAGATATAAAAGTCTCTTCTAAAGAAGAGTAAAGAAGAAGTACCCATTAAATTTTTAAAAAATATTGGGGTTCTTCATGTTGAACATGATGAACTAGAGTTGGCTCAACAAAATTTTATGGAGGCATTAGGAAATGGCATTTGGGTCAAAATCATAAATAAAAGCCCTAGTGCCAAATTTTATAGTTTTTTTTGTGCACTTTAAGGATATGTAATTCTTCCAAAGACTATAATAATGTGGTGTTTCACTTGAGTTATAATTTCAATTCCCATATTCTCCAAAATGTGTAGAGAAAACCAATGAAAAAATAATCCCCTAAACCCTAAACTTCCTGTATGGTTCTGGTACTCAGTTGCCTATGTAACTATTATAAGTTTCCAATCATAAAGCTATATATTTTGTGTTTAATGTAATGAGGGTTTTTAATTACCTATAAATTTTCTAAAGAGGGCATCCCCAAATCTGACTTTACTATAGAGGGCTTTGCTGACTTCAAATTCTTTGCAGCAAACTCCAAATTCCTTGCCCACCTTTTTAGATTTCTCTAGGTCCTCTCCAAACAAGATTTATCACCCATGAAAGAAGATAATATAACCAAAAATGTCTTAGTACCAAGCTAATTACCAACTAACAAAATGAGGAAATATTTAATGAATACTGAATCACACACTATACACTCCTGCTAGAATTTTTTTTTTAAATTTTGTCTAATTTGTATTTGTATTTGTCTAATTTTGTCTAATTTGTATTTGTCATTTTTATTTGTATGACTAAATAATTTTTTAGTTGATGACCAAATTATTCATTTGTTTACTCATATATAACTGAGTTGCAAAAAATTAGTAGAATTTAGACATTTTGAGTTGTTGTGATTAAAATTTTTAGTCATGTAGTCATTTATTTGCCAAATTCTACTAGTGTCAAGCCTAGAAGCATCCAAGTGGTCACATCCTTTTCCAATAGGTATTTTATATATGATACTTATATTGAGTTCAAATAATAGCATCGACGTTGCCATCCTAAGCTGACATTAGTGTCCATGACTCCAAAATCATCCAATATAGAATCTGACAATTGTTCTATAACTATCTTCTAGTATGCTTCCTACCTATTCCATATCTATAACTACATTGGCATTAGAACAAGTTAATTACATTAATTATTTGTCATTTTTATATCTATAATAGTTTTACTTACTTTTTTAATCTTATCTCAGCATAAAAAATTCAATATATATTTATATATAAGTTTAGCACCCAATTGGCCTATTGTAGATCTAATCATCACAATTGTGCATTGTCATTTCTATATTCTTAACCCTATCTATCCAATTAAAATGATTCCAAGACCCATTTTAGTGTTAAAAAATAAATATTAGTGTAAGTAGGTTCAAGTCTAGATATAATTAATCTTTAATTGCTTTAGAAATATGATATAGTTTAACATCTGGATTCTCTAAAGTTTCACTTAAAATAACCACATTCCCCCACTATGGTTGGGTTTAGCTCTTGATTTATGTATATAATTTAACAATTTTTATAATGACTAAGCTAATTTATTTAATATTTCCAACTTTTCATCTAGGGATTCTAATTTTTGTTAAGACTCTAATCTTTTATTTGTTTGTTGTAAGCCACTAAACATTTTCTTGAACACTCCCCCTATTGCATCCACCATGGAGATTGGATCCTCTTAGTTTCAACATATTCTCTATGAAGTCTTTTTCTTTTCTTGGTAAATGAGAATAGTTATTCTTCTCTCATAAATTCAATAATAAGTATTGGATCTTCTACAAAAACCATATTCTTCCTTGACATATTTTTTGCTTGAAGTTCTAGATCTACTTAGGTGTCAAGATAAATTCCTTAGTGAGAATTTCCTATAAAAATGTTGTGACTAAGGATGAAGTGTTTGGTGGGTCATGAGAAATTATGGATAAGGTGAAGGGGGTATTCTTGGAATTATGAAAGGTGGATGTGTTGGGAATGGTGGGTTGACCATATTTTCTCTTGAGACCCTAATCTAAGGTGGTATCTTAGTTATATGTTTAATGACATTAGGAGACTCTTTGATAATGGAAACCAAAAGAGACTTTGTTTGGGTGCTTACATGCATTGATACGCTCACTTGAGTGGAATAATTACCTTTAAATGAATATGCTTCAAATATGGAATGTGAGACTAAGTATTCAAAATGTGGCCTTGATGTAGTGACAAAATAGGTTGTGTAATGGCAACCTATGTTATACTTGGTAAGAATTGTGAATTGGTATATATGTAACAATCACTATGTTAATGGTATAAATAGTCATAGTATCAATGACTAAAAAATCAAATGGAAATCTTGTAACCATAGGATTAGTATCAACATGAACATTAATTTGAGTATTGAAAACACTAACTGAATCTAGTGTAATTTTAGTAACTATAGTAATAAAGGAAGGGGTAGATAAAACAAGTGAAACAATAGTGGTAAAGATGAAGTAAACAACTAGAATGCTATAAATATTGGTACCCATGGGACTATCTTCCCTATTTATTTCCTTAGTTATATTACAGCTTGAGTTTGTAGTACTCATAGTTTTTTGATCTACATCACTAGTATGAGGACTAGAAGTAGAAGTTCAAAAATGTAACTATATAATCACATTTTGGAAAACATCAAGTTTTAATTCATATTTTGAGTGCTCCCCTCTTTTTTCTAAATCTTCTTTAGTCAAGTCTTCCTATATTAAATATCTCTTTCCTACCTCATCTTCTGCCAACTCATCCTTAGTATTTGAATAGTCCATGTCCAACAATCCCCCTAAATACAATGATGTCCTTTCCTCTTATGTGACTTTAGGGCCTTAAAAAGTGCTTGGTAATGTCTTATTAGCTTTAGTTTTTATGAGAGTACTGGTTTTAATTGTAATAGATGAGGAGAAGATGAATGACCCATCATTGGTGTTAAATCTAGATGGATTGTGGTAGTTAAAATTATAAATTAAAAAGTAACCTTAGGAATTAAGGGTGACCTTGTTTATATAGATGGAGCTTGTTGCTTTGTATCTTTTGGATTTGGAAGGATCCTAAGCACCCTTACCCTTTTCTACTCATCAATTTATTATGGATCATCATATTTTTTATTTTACTCTATTATTTTTGTGGATTTTTCTTCATTTTATTACTCTATCATAATTACATCATTCTTTGTAATATAAGGATCATATTGAATCATTTGATAAATTTTCATAGACATGTCTTTACTTATTATTCTAATATACACCTAGGAATCATATTCAACATTCAGTAATATATAATAATGGCCATATTTCTTATGCCCATACTTATATTTGAATCCACCCTAGAATTTATTTATGTACTAGACTACCACCCCTCTAGAGTTCTAATATCTAAACTCGACTAATTTGAAATGAAAATAAATTTTGTGATGAGATCGCTTGGCTAGTTATTCATAGTTTTGGAATTGTTGTATTCCTATATTAAGAGGTGTCTTATTTAATATTCTTTGTTTGTCCTTTATAAGGTTTTCATAAATAGTGATGGATAATTAATAAGTTATTTCCTACATAGCTAGCTTGTCTAGGACTATCATGGGACAATAAAATGGTGCTACAAATGTGCCTTCAAATTTTATAACTATATGGTCTAGATAGAACCAATATTCCCCCAAATTTTTAAGTGATATTTTGATTTTTATAGATAACCTTGGCATATTTTATTCATTGATTTCCTTATACACCATTGGGTAGAATGTAAATGTTATTCTTTACATGCAATTTTTGACTTTGTGAATGTGATAAAGGTCAATATCATCAAAAATAATTCTCCTCTTGGTTCCTAGGGCAACATGATAATAGAGTTTAGAATGCCACAAATAGAATATATTATATATGAAAGCATATAAAAATTATTATATGGCCTTTGGTATGTGACCCTCTTAATTTTTAATTTATAATTAATGATCTCTCATAATGTGGGGATACCTTGGCCATCTAAAATTATGGATATTTGTGGAACCCAAAATTCATCATCATATGTTATATATGGGGCTACATGTAGTATATTTAATAGGGCCATATCAATCCTAACACTAGGTCTGAATTTTTCAATTGGGACCTTCTTTGTCATAGAAAATTGTTGGGGTTTTCAAGCTAATTTTTCAAAGTGTTTTTATCCTTGATCTATTTAAATCATTTATTGATTTTTTATGGGTTTTAGGGTGTGTCTATCTCATGTAGTCTATAGTATTTTTAAAAGTATACACCATCTACATAGGTTATTGCTTGTGTACAATTAATCTTGTGAAAAATATCATTTGTGTTTGTGTCTATTATAAAAAGTTTGGATATTAAGTTAGCATAGGGAAATACCTCTAGCTTAGCCACTACTTTTTGTAATCTAATGAATTTTATGGAAATCAAGTCATAAATATTCTCTCTCATCGAGAGTTAAATTGTATTCATTGGTATATGATTGAACAACTTAAACCTTTGTATAAATGGCTGAGTAGTGATGAAAATTATTGTGGAAATAAATTGGGCCAAACTTTGTATCATTGAACTCTTATTTTGTCCCAAATCAAAATTACAATGGAGCTAATTCATGAATCTCATCCTTCATTATAGTATTCATTGAGATATATGTTGGATTTGAAGATTATGGATTTTAGGACATTATAGGGATTTGTTTCTCAATTCATATTTTAACTTTTTTATAAATGGCATTAAATTATTTTTGGGACAAATCATATGGACTATAAGCATCAAGTTCACTACCATGATCTTTCATTTATGATAATTAATTATAAAACAATGGTCTCTGTCACCTATATTTCTATTTTAATTTGATTTTTATGACATACACTTTAGCAAGAATTTGATCGATATGTGTCAATTTTTCAATAATTTCAAGAGCTCAATCACCATTATTGGCTTTAATAAGTATATATGCCTTTCCTAGTTGTCATGATATCACTTAGTCACAATTTGTCTCATATTTATTAATTATAGTTGATTGTGGTCATAGTAATATGTAGCCTCTTATAGTGTCAGTACGGGACAATGGTGGCCTTTTACTTTATCACTAATCTTATCCCCATTATTTAGTATTTGAGTCATGTCAATGTACATAGTTATGAGGTGATGACACATGGTAGTTGACTATTTTGTAATGGACACATATAATCATTTGTGAATGACACATTTTAACCTACCATTTTTTTTTGGTTTATTCCTTTTTAATCTACCATCTCTGGGTATCGGTCTGTATGCTATAATATTATGACATGTGGAGTGATCTCACTTAGTCAAAATGCCATTTTTAACTTATATTTTTTATACCAAGGTCTATGATAAAGTGAGATGGTGACACATAGAGTTAGCTCTCTTAATTATCTAGTTACAGACATGAATGCCTTATAACTTTGAGTAAATACTAGTAATGAACCGAGATGAAGACATTTGGCATGGTCTCATTTAGTTGGGATGTCACAAGTGTAAAATACTTAGCCTTTATTTGTTAAAACTATTCAATAAATCAAAAGAGTGACACATGAACTAATCTCATGTAATGTAGTAGTCAAGAATATTTGGAAAGTATAACATTGAATTGTTCATCTCGATAAAACAAAGAGGTGACATGTAGAATAATATCGCTTAGTCAAGGTGATAAATGTATTAAAAATGTAATGTGTCCTCGATATGAATGCCAAATAAAAATGGGTTTGAACATCCAATTTGTGATGATACCTTGTATTGTTTAAAATTTAAAAATACATATAGTCATTCGATTTTGAGCAAAGAAGTGACATGTGGTGAATACAATGCTAACATGTAAAGTAAATATGACCTGTAAAAAAAATTGATAACTTAGATATTAAAAATGATTAGCTCAATTAATCAAGTAAATACAATAAAAACAAATGTTGACCTTTTAATTAGTTATTTCCTCTATTTTAAACCAAAATTAGTAAAATAATAAGTGAATAATAAAACTTAGGTTTTGGTATGTTTGAGTCTAAGGCCATTTTATGTCTTAATGGGGACCAAATACATATATTTTTTAGCATGACTGGGTCCTTATTTGAATTTTTAAAAATGAGGAATGTTGGTCACAAAAAATTGTGACCCAATGGGGAAATGCTCTTGATTATTTTAGAACCTATTTTTTCTAGTTTAACTATCACACAAAATTACAAACTTTACAAAGAAGAAATAAACATAAAAAATAACTAGAAAACAAGTCAACATAATCATGCAAAGTACTAATCCTTCTCACCTCTAAGATCATGTGTTATTATGTTAAGGTTATTTCCCCTTATTGTGAAATTTTTAACAAAGATTAAACATAAGTTGAGGTCTCTTTACCATATTTTCTCAGGTTATTTTAACTTGTAAGCACAAATGTATGAGAAGCTGAGCATTACTCTCCTGCTAGCTATGTATCTATATCCCTAATAAAAATACCTTTAATTACAATCTAAATATTACTCTACTACCATCTAGGTGTCCATAGCCCAAATAGATATTACTTGAATCACCCTCCTTTCATGAGAGATTTTTTATTTTATTTTATTTATTTTTGTTGAAACTCTTAGAAAAAGGGTTGGGAACCACCATTGGGTGGGTGTATAGGAATAAAATTTATTTTAAATAAGATATTTCAATCATATTTTATCTTTCTCAATGTTTATTATTTTTCAAACAAATTTTAAGAATGTATATGTGTACTTGATCTTTATAAATGAGAATCCTTTCTAAAATTTACATGAAAATATGAAAGTAACTTCTAATACTCTGATAAACTTATTTGATCCAACAAAAAATTTCTATTCAGTGATGATTTGTACCTTGATTCCAAGACTCAGATCCATCATAAGTAAATCCATGAAAATAAATAATCATGAACAACCACCTTATGTGAATCATTTTGGTAAATTATCTACAAGTGGGCACAATGACCTTATTTTTAACCTATGAAAGCATGAAATCTAATCTAGGAAAGATATAAATATAACTAGGAAAGTAATAAATTTAATCTAGCAAAGTAGGAAATCTAATCTAAGAGATCAATAAATATAATATACTCCTACTAATAAATAATAAATCATAATCATTTTGAGACACTTCTAGTTGGAAAAGCCATAAAATAGTGTTTGAAGAACTACCAATTAACTAAAAATGTTAAATCATTACCTTGGAGATCTTTTAATAGAAAAGCATTGTTAACCAAAATTTTAGAAACTTGATATGGTCCAATCTATAATGGAGTTAACTTGTCATGATTTCCTTTATTCTCATGTACATTTTCCCATAGGATGACTAAGTCTAAAATTTTGAAAATTTTGATTTTTTATCTTTTGTAAAACCATCTCTTGATAATGTCTTGATATTCGATGAAATTATACAAGTCATTTATTCATGCATCTTCCATTTGGATAATGTCTATTAATCTTGACTGAATTCTTTAATAATCTTCCATATACTCTTGCATGAATCGATACATTTGTAACTTAAGAGTATTGGTTAAATAGGTTATTATACAAATAATAATAGAAAAGGTGAAGCTTTTAGGGATTGATTATTTTTGGTTCTATCTTCCCACAATTCATACTTTAGTAATAAATGTCATTCTCTAGGTTTTCTCTCTACAAATTTTCTTATGACATAGATCAAATTCTTGTTGGTAAAATCAGCAACTATCAAAATAACCAGTAGAAGGAATCTAATATTTGTTTAATATGATTGATAGGTAAATAAATAAAATAATTAATTGCATAACTTGTAATAACAATGAAGTAATATGTGAAATAAAAGATAAGGCCCATTACATAGTTTTTACATGTGAAATCCTCAATGAGGTAAAAATTTCACAAAGCTTATTCCATTATTTTAGAAACATTATAGACCCTGTAAATTCCTTCTTCACCTCACTTATTCATAATTCTTCGCAAAATATTTGGAGACCACCTCTCCCATAAATAATGGTATTGTAATAATTTTAATATGATATTTCACCAAAGGTCAAAATGCCTTTATAATGGGTGTGCTATTACAACCAACTAATCCACCCTTTTAAATTAATCATAATAGTTTATTACTCACAAAACCAATTTTAAAATATTTGGTTGTGTATAAATAATAAATATATTATTTATTTGATTTATGTAATAATGTGGGCCACAATTTAACCCCATAAATATTATTTTAACACTCTCCCTTAATCTTTAGGGGGTATAAATGTCATAGCCACCTTTTTATACATAAAGAATTACCATTGATAAACCATCCACGATGAGTGTAGGCTATCATATAATACTTTAATAATTTAAACACTTTCATCATTCCAATATCACTTTTTTATACAAAAGGAATTAGAATCCATAAAACACATAGGATGATTTAGGCTAGCATGATAGTGGGACTACATCCCATGGTTTTTCATGGATAATATTACAAGCATTTGAAGCCTTTTATAGCATAAGGACCTCTATTACAGAACATGCTTGGTTATTGGGTACACTGTAAATTCACATAAGGTGAATTTTACATAGAAAAACATAGGGTATTTTTTTTACAATGAATAAGTATATATATGAAAAGGAACACATGGTCATTACAAGGTGATATTTTCATGCACACTCCCCCTCAATGTAATTTTTGAGAGGCCAATCATTGTTCTAAATTTTCAAAATTTTGTAGTACAAAGTGGTTTTGTAAATATATATATACCATTTTATCATCATTAGGATAATAATGTAGATCAATATCACCATCTAAGAAGTTTTATCATATAAAGTGCACATAAACTTTAATAAGCTTCATTATTTAGTGTTGAACTCATTTTTTTCCAACATTATACAAATTTGACTATCATAAATAAGAATTATACTATGAGAGACACTCATATGTTCTTATAACAACCTTTGCAACCACATGTTTCTTTAGAAACTTCCATAGCACTTTTATCTCTACTTTTGTAGAAGAGATAGAAATCATATGTTATTTTTTTACTAATCCAAAGAATTAAACCTACACTAAACTTAAAATTATATCCAAAAGTAGATTTATGATCTATAACACCACTAACATGGTCAGCATCATAATAACCATATAAATTAGTATTACTGATGAAAGAATAGTATAAATCAAATTTAATAATTCCTTTGATATACCTAAGCATTATTTTTGATAATTTCCTATGATCTAAATGTGGATCTTGAATGAATATGAAATTAACACCTACATAATATGAACTATATGGTCTTGTAATAGTTAGATAAATAAAACTTCCAAATAATTTTCTATATAAATTCAGATGTTTTGGATAAAGATTAAAACCAAATTCAATTAGTATAAAAACATGCTTATGATCAATCACATTAAATTTAACAATTTATGTGCATACTGAGATTGATATATTAATATGTAATTGTTATCATGAAATACAACCATTATTATAAAATGATGAAGCAAACCTAGATCAATCATCTCAAAACATTTATTTAGTTTAGATTTACATTCAATAATCAAACTAGTTTGACTGCTAGTAAGAAGGTCATCTACATATAACACAATTATGATAATATGACTATTTTCAATTTCAAAAAGATATTATTATATAAATAATAATTATAAAAACCTATTTGAAAAAAAAAATGATATTTCAAATTATTAAGCTTGAGGAGCTTATTTTAAACCATTCAAATATTTTTTTAACTTACATACATAATGTTATTTGTTAGGTTCTTCAAAACCTTTTAGTTGAGTCATAAATTTTTTTTTTTCTAAGTCACCATTCAAGAAAGAATTTTTTACATCTATTTGGTGTATTTCCCAACCATTTTGAACTAGAAGAGAAATAAGTAATCTAATATTACTCATTGTTTCCAAAGGAGTAAAGGTTTCAACATAATCAATACTAGTTTTTTGAGTAGAGCCTTAAGCAACTAACATAATTTTAAATTTGTCAATTTTCCCAATTGAGTTCTATTTAATTTTATAAATCCATCTATAACCAACAATATTTATTTTAGGAAGAGGTGGGACAAGATCCCAACTCTAATTTTTAATTAAGACTCTATATTCATATTTTATAGCATATTTTCATCTATCATTTTTAATGGTTTCCACGAAATATTGTGGTTCACATTCATAAAAAATCATTAAAGTATGATAAGTATGTTGACTTATAGTCATTTTTTTAACATGTTCAAGATTACAATATTGAATTAAGGATTCAACCCATTTAGGTCTTTTATACCCAATATAAAATGGATAAGGATCCCCTTCAAACTCAAAGTTATCCAAATTTTGATGATCTTCCTCTAAGGTATTTGTTTCTTCATAAGGAGGAACATATGTGTCTAGTCTTAAAAATAAGAAGCATGAGATGGTTTTATATAAGGTTCACAAAAAGATTTTGAAAGAATTTTGTCATTCATTTTTTCAATGATTTATCATTTAGATAGATAATACAACCTTAATTCATTATTTATTCTTCCAAAACCTATTAAAATTTAAGAGTAAGAGGTAGGAACAAGTTTCTTTCTTTTGACTTTAGGAATAAAAATAAAATCAAGACCTCTAAATGTCCTAAGGTGAGTAACACTTTATTTTTAATTATACCACTTTTATATATGAGTAGATAGATTCAAGGATTTAATAGTAAATCTATTAATAATATTTATAGTAGTGTTCATGTCTTTGGCCCAAAGAAACTTAGGAACACTTGTTAAATACAATAAAGTTTTAACCATTTCTAGGATAGTCTTATTTTTTCTCTCATAAATTCCATTTTGTTGTGGAGAGTAGGGAATTTTTAGTTATCTTTGAATACACATCAAAATAAAAATGAATAAAATTATTTACTAATATATTTACCACCCTTATCAATTCTTAATCTGTTAATTTTTAGGTTAGAATAATTTGCAATAAAAGCTTTAAATTTAGACAACACTTCATGTTTTTTCATTATAAAATAAATCTAAATCATTCTAATGTGATCATAAATAAAATCTAAATCATATAAATATATATTAAGATATGCAACTTAAAGTGGTCTTGTAACATCACTATGAATAAATTCTAAAGGATGAGAGGATTTTGCATCATGTTTTTTTGTGAAAAAGGTTGAGTATATTGCTTATCGCATAAGCAACATACACATGTTTTATGATAGGTTTCAATTTTTAGGTAATCATATTATAATATCATGTCTCGACATATCACAAAGATTCTTAAGATTTAACATGTCCAAGACTTTAATGCCATAATTGAGACTAAATTTTGATTTAAGATTAAAGTCAAGATGGAGAAGAAAAATTAGTAAAAATATAAAGACCATTCTTATGAATACCTTCAACAATTAGAGAACCAAATTTATTTGTAATGCACCATTTATACTTATGGAGTATTATAATTAAATTATCATGTGTAAGTTAGGAACAAGATTAAAAAAATTCTCAAGTTTAGAACATTAAAAACATCTTTTAAGAATCTATTTGTAAATTTTGTTCTACCTCATTTAGTTACTTCTAAAAATAAATTATCACCTAAATATATTCTTTCATATATATTTTTAGTATCAGATAAAATATTATAAAATTGTGTCATGTGATGCATATCATCACTATCTATTTATTATCATTAGAAGAAAACAAAGCAACATAAAGAGCAATAGTATTAACATTTTGATCCTAATTGTTATTTGTATTATGATTTAGAATGTTATGTTTATTTTAATTAGCTAATTTATTTCCTTTTTTATTTTTATGATTTTTATAATTTGGTCCCCTTTTGTTTTTATAAAAATCTTCCTTTTATGACCAAATTTACCATAGAGTTTACAATTCTTGTTAAATTTGACTTTATAGTTATTGTTTACAGGTTTCTTGTTCCCATCATTATATTTGACATTTGAAGGTTTTTATTTTGATATTGATTTCAATTTATGGTTTTCATTGTTTTTTGGGACATTCTTTTAAGAGAGAAGTGCCTAAGTGGCATTCTCTTTAGAATCAAAATTTGTCATTACTTAGTTTTCTTAAATGAGAAGAGCCAAAAGGGTAGTGACATCATGGATATATTTCTCTATTTGATATTAAGTTAAGAATGTAAATAAAATTTCTAAATTTCTAAAGGATATTTAATTAAATAATAAAATAAAGAAGTTGATCTTAAATTAAATAACAATTACATTTATCTAACTATGATTTGATATTTTTTATTTTAGAAAGGAAATTAACAAATTTTTCATCACTTTTCATGGGGGTCTTCATGATTTCAATAATAATTTTATAAATTCATGTACATCCATGCATTGACTTAAGAGGTTTCCAATTTTTGCTAAGAGATTCTATATTTTTGACATGGAGTAAGAATTCATTCTTAACAGTTTTTTGAGATTTACGTTGATAAGTATTTATATTTTTGGTTGTCACATGTCTTCCACATGGAGGTTTCTCATTCCCTTTAACAACATTCCATAAATTTTTAGCCATAAATTTATCTTTAATACAAATGTGCCAAATATTATAGTTGGTTCCATTTAAAATTTGAGATATCCATATTTAAGCTTTGGGGGGCTATTTTTTTATGACTATAACACTTTACAAAAAAAGGAAAATAAAAATATGTACATAAACATTTACACATTTTTGTGTCTAATCAATAGTGATAAAATGGCCAATGCATATGTTTATGGTTGCACAATAGAATAAATATAGGTTTAATTTCATGATAAATAAAGATTGACTGAAAAAGAGAAAATGTTTACTTTTATTTAAAAGTAGACTTTTTGATTAAGCATGCTAGCATGAATACTTCATTTTTAATCAAACATCTATTATCAATTATAAATGAAAAATTAACTTCAATTACACATGTTGTGAGCTTTAGGAGGGAAGAGAGCTAGTAAAAAATATCACCCAGATTTTCTTCTTTGAGGATCAATAATGAAAAAATAAATTTTATGTGTGGTCATGGCTAAAATTTAGATTTAACTAAACCTATCAGTTCAAAATTTATTGAAATATATCTCTTTGTAAAAATAAATAAATATTTCACTTAATACAAAAATATTAACATTTGAGGCTCGACACTCTTATTAATACTTAAATTCCTTAAATTTTCACTTAACTAAACATATATGTTTTGATACACAAAACTCATATTAAATCATTGACATAATAGTAACTAATGATTTGAATGCTTTATCAAATTATAATATTATTCAAATATTTTGGTATAGTTATAATATTTATTTATATAAAACAAAGGAATCTATATAAAAAAACTAAGCCTTTTGTTATTCACTATAAAATTACTCAAAAAAAACTTTACCATGTCATAGTAAAAAAATTATTAAAATGAAATATTTTAAGGCTAATAACAAAATTCCCATGCAAGCCTTTAACATAACATTAAAATAAAATACTAAAAATAATACTTGATTTTTAACCTAACTCTTGACATAGTAAAATAAATTTACTATAGTAATGTTTAGGGTGAAAAGAATTACTATAAATAATATTTTATCTTTAACTTTAACTTATCTTAGCATAGAAAAATAAAATTTCTATAATAAATATTAAGGTTAAAATAATTACTATAAAGAATACTTGCTCTTTAACTTTAACTTATCTTAACATAGTAATAAATATTTAGGGTAAAAAAATTAACTATAAAGAATATTTGCTCTTTAAATTTAACTTATCTTAAGATAGTAGCATAAAATTACTATAATAAATATTTAGAGTTATGGGACTAGTGTTAATAAAAGTAAATGAATGCTTAATAATTTTTAAAACACAATTAGGGGTATTATTTGTTCATTTCTTATTTGTTTTTTATTTTATATTAATAAACAAAATAACAACAACAACAAATATTTTTTATAATGTTTTAATATATATAAAAGATATATATTTTATAATATACACACACACACACACACATACATATATCCCATTAATGGTTCATTGGTAAAAAATTTGGCCTAAGTAGATATGCAAATGTGGATTAGATCTCACCCCTTGCTAGCTAGTTTAAACTAAATTTTGATGGTGATTCTTATGGAAAACCTAGGGCATCTGGCACTAGTTGCATCATTAAGGATTTATGTGGCTCCTTTATTAGATAAATATTCCTCAAAAATGATCTATGGAATTAATAACAAGGAAAAGGATAAGGTTTTGGTCTTGGGAATCAATTTGTAACTTTAGTGTGGCTTGGATAATCTAATCGTTGTGGGAGAATCAATGATCATGATTTGAGCAATAAATAAAAATGCATCAAAGGATTTTCCACTTAATAATATCCTTGAGTGTATTTGGCCCTATTTTTAGTCTCTATCTTCATTTAAATTCCAACATTGCTTCCATGAATAAGATTTAGTTTACGACTTTATTCCTAACCAAGGAATTTTTAAAGATAAAGATCTTGTGGTGGATAATGTGATGAACACTTTGTCTACTTTATTTTTTCTCCTTTGGTCATATTATGTTAGGGATAGTGTTTACCTTCATATCCTTCCCTCTATTTTGTGTTATTTAACACACTCATGTTTTTTTATAGTTAGTGCGTAACCTTTTTTCATAATTTACAAATAATACCCCTAACCTCCAACCATGTCTTGTGTTGGTGGTATTCTGGGATCCTTTCCTAATGTAATGATACACTCATGTAGTGGGTGTGGAGCCTTAAATCCTCCCCATCTCTTTTTTTTCCTCATAATTAGGTTGTTTATTGTCCTTTCTCCTCATCTCTCTAACTTATTACTCATGGTTGCCATAGATCAATCATAGATGGTCATTGCTACATAACCATTGCTATGTGTTTGAGGGAAGAAGAGGGATATGGTGTTTTTTAATGAGGTAATGGAGAATAGGGTGAATCAAGTCTTCTAGGTGTTCCCACACATCTTTAGTTAATCTTGAAAATTCTGGGTGATACCTTTATCAACTCTCTCAACAAGGTAAAGGTTAATTCAGCCTTGGTTTTAGTGTTCAAAAATAATTTATTATTACTTATAGAATAAAAATAGAAGATCATATATTTAGTTTTTTTTTTTTTTTTTGCAAACCAATTCATAAGTTGGGTGTGGTTGAGTCAATGAAGGTGTTTAATCTGGGTAGCTATATCAATCTACCCTTTCTAGGGTGAGATGAAGTAGTCTTGGTGTCTTTATATCTCTTCAGGGAGTTGAAAGAGAAGTTTGTGACTCACTTGAAAACAATCAGTAGGTTTTAGAAGCTTGGAAAGACACCCCATCCTAGGTTGGGCCTATGCTTTTGGCTCTTCCTTTGGATTTTTAAAAAACCTTATCCCAAATTTTTAGACTCCATTCATGCCAAAAGCTTGCCAATCAAAGTGGTGGAAGTTAAATTTATTTTTCACATTATGGGTAGGGTAGTAGTTTTATTACCTAGCTACGTTAAGGCTCCTCTTGGGATTTGCCTCTATGCATCCTCTAGTATCTTATAATCCTGGATGGACTCGAATAGACTTAGCCCTTCTATAGATGGTAAGTTTGTGTAGAGTAGAGGTTGGGTGGGTAGTGTTTCATCTTTAGCTCACCCTCATTTCCTAAAAATAGACATGGTGTTGGACTCTGAGGTGGTTGATGTACTAGGGGAATGAGACATGAGTGGTGACACAAAAAGCTCCCTAGGTGGTGACTGTGTGGTGGTAAATTATGACTTCCTATTTTAATCTTGATAGTCAACTTTATGTTGGATTGTAGTTGGTTAGTGCTCCATTTCTTGGTTTCTTTGCTCACAAGCCTCTAATAAGTATTTTGGTTTTCTTTGTATGGCTTCACCTCCTTTTCTAATGGAGTTTTTTTTATGTGACCATTCTTTCCCTAGGTTTCATGAACTATATTGTTGATGGTATACCTATTTTTCTATAATGTTTTTTGGTATGCTAACATATGGGTGAGGGACCCTTTAAAACCTTTAATAACTAATGTATGTATGTATGTATTATATATAATGTATAATATATATAAATATATTTATCTTATATAATGATTTATATTTTTATATTTTTATTATAACAATTTTTTTAAATGATATTTATAATTCACATATTTACAATTATAAATTATATCACAATATGTCCAACAAAAAAATTCTAAACAAAACTACAATATTTATTTCATACAACCTTATTGTAATAATATATATAATATTTTTTAACAATAATCCAGACTACTTGTAAACAAGTTAAACAGCTTATGGTTTTGGTACCATGTCAAAATAACTAGAGAAAGGAATTTAATTTTTGTTTAATATGAATGATAGGTAAATAAATAAAATAATTAATTAAATAACTTGTAATAACAATGAAATAATTTAGGGAAAAAAAGAGAAATCATATTACATAGTTTTAACATGGGAAAACCTCAATGACGTAAAAAAACCAATAAAGCTTATTTCATTATTTGAGAAACATTTATAGACCTATTAAATTCCTTCTTCACCTCACTTCTTCATAAAATATTCATAAACTACCACTCTCATATAACCAATCAATCTATCCTTTTAAATTAATCATAATAATTTATTACTCGTACAAATAAATTTTAAATATTTGGATGTGTAAATGATAAATATATTATTTATTTGATTTATGGAACAATGTGGACCACAATGTTACCCTAAAAACATTATTATTTCAATAAAAAATACATTCCCTTATGGATAATAATTTATATAAAAATAGATAGTAATATAATTTTTATAGGCCCATTCAGATAATTTAGTTGATTGAAAAGCAAGACATTATCACACACCAAGGAGATTGGTGTTAAAAATCTGGTTAAGACGCTCTTAAAAAATTGATTACATCTTGTGCTCTCAAGTTTTTTTAGTAAAAAATTAAGTCCATCTAGTGTAATTATGTGTTCTTTTCAATATAATCTTGTGTCTGGCTAATTAATTGGGATTAATGACTCCTAAAAAAACTAGGCCCCATTGTGCAAAAGGGTGTCCTTAAATCACATGTTTCAAAGGCATAACTACATTTATTTCTCTTTTCCCAAGTACTTAACATTCATGGAAAGTTATGATATGATTTATTCATCCTTGAAAATAGTGGGCCAATAGTATCCCATTCTTAGAATGTTATGGATTATGGCATTTCTTGAAGGATGTTCATTGCCTATCTTTTGATGAAAACTATTAAGGATATCTACAACTTCTTCTCTATAAATGCATCTCAATTAGATACCTTGGTAAATTTTCAATACAATAATCCATTTTTTATCCTATAGTGTGTTTATTTCAGCTTGAGTTCTCTTATTTATACTATGTTTAGTTCAAGAGGACATGTGCCTATAAGTAGGTAGTGAATAATTTGATTGTACTAATCAACACCAGCTATCTAAGAATGGTTGACTTGTTCAATGGATATGTGTGGATTAATTTATAGAATCAATTTAATGATGGATTGTCCTTATACCATTTTCGTAGGTATAATTTCTAGATAAAACCATTACAACTTATCCATCCACTTACCTCTTTATTATCCTAATTCATTCTACCCAAGTGTAAGCTTTATGGATGGGTTTAGGACAATGGTGTATATCTTGTTTCATAGAATGTAGTGCCTATATTTATTCATGCCCTTGATCAAAGAATAGATTTTTTTGTCTATAATATATTACTTTAATTTTTCATCTTTAAAATTGGTGCTCATGAATGTGATAAGGCTTCATTGTCTTCCACCTTTTATGTGAGTACTAATGCTACAGTGTGTTCTAATGTAAATCAATACAAGAAGTCCTCGGTGAAGTCTGAGCTAATCAAAATTGAAGCTTGAGTGATGGAAATTTTAATGTCTTGAAATGATTTCCCAGATTATGTTTTTTATTCCACCTTTACATCATGTTTTAACAAAGCATTCGATAGTTTTACAATTTCTATAAATTCATAAATGAATTTTCAAACAAAATTTATCTTACCAAAGAAATATTTGAGTTCATTCTTATTGATAGGATATGGAATTTTTCAACTAGATTAAACTCTTTCAAGTTCAATAGAAATAGCTTCTTATGACACTATTTCTAAATTATATAGCACCTCAGTCTTGTACACTTGAAAAATATATATATTAGATGTGCATTGAGCTTCTAGACCTCACTCGCTACCAAAAGGCTCAAGTACACTCTCTTTGTACATAATTTATTAAATGTTAGTCTAACCTATGTATTAAGATTACCCAATCCTTCTATCTTTCCTAGAATGTTATAAATATGTTCATCTTCCACCTTGACAAGTTTTAGACCTTATCTACTTTAATGTTTCTCAGACACTTGCATCCTAGTTAGACACCTACATTGATGTAAGTGTCCTTACCTAATGTAATTCCAATTCCCTAAAGTCCTCCAATTTACAAATGAAACGTATCTTAAATGCCAACCTAAGTTTTTTAATGTGATACATTCTCCAAGAGGATTGGTATAATTATAAGATCAACCTTTATTCATTCCTCACCTAGAACAAACCTAGATAGACCAAGGTAAATTACCCAAAGCATTATATCAAACATTTAAGTGATCAAAAGATTCTCTATTTTATATTTTTTCCATATCAATCATGTAGATAACACATCTATATTTTTTAATTACTAAATAAGTAATCCAAGATCTATATTCTCTAAGTTATAAGCTAGGTCACTATTATGATTTCTTATCACACATTACATGATTCACACACAATCCAACACATAGGGGATAACTACATAAGTTTGAGTCCCCCTTCAAATTATTTTATATGTAAGTATTGCTCATTAATAGAGGGGTCTTTGGGTAAGCTTGAAACCATGTTCCCAATAACGCATTTTTATCACAACCAATATAAATATGAATGATTAGGGTTTTACTATTTGACAAGGAGTAACAATCCATGACCCATATCTAAATGCACTAGAGTGAAGGTGACAAAAACCCCAAAATCATCTAAGTGGTCACATCCAAATTTAGTAGGTATTATATACTAGACACCTACATCTCATCTAAATAATAGCATTAATGCAACCATCTGAGCTTGACATAAGTGTCCACAGTTACACATGTACAATTTATAGAATCAAGTGACTATTACATAATCCAAATCTAGTCCACTGTTTACCTATTATAGATAAAAATATTTATTAGCATCAAAACTAACTAAGGATATTATTTTTCATTATTATTGTAATATATATCATAGTTTTACATTCTATTTTTATCATCTCATCATAATAAATTTAGTATATGTTTATCTAATTTTCAAACAAAAATTAGCCAACTCTAGAGATAGTCTACCATCCTTATGCCCTAGGCTCTATCTTACCCCTTTAACCCTAGATTCACTCTAATCTAGATTTTAGGGTTAAACATTTAGGGAACCTAATCTATGAACATCATTCTTTCCTAAGCACACCTTATAGAATGCTTCTTGCCTAATTTGTCCTAATCTTTGTGTTCTTCATCTCTCTTATCATGAATGATATTGATTGTTTTGATGGATATGATAATTAATCCCTCCAACCTTCTATCAAAGAAGGGGTAAAAATTGACTACTCTTATATTCTTCTAAATTCTAAAGCATTTAATCTAAAATATTTTAATGGTGGTAGCTACCATCCCTCTACTTAGGTCCATTCTATCACTCCTTCAATGGGTAAGGTATATGGTATATGTATGCATATTCAATCAAAGGTACTTAAGGTATGTGATTTTGAATCCCTAAGAGATTAAATCACTATTATGATCAAATTAATAATATAATTAAATATTTATATTACACTCTTACATAATCCAACACATGATAGTGTTAATTATGTGTATATGCATCCTCATATGTTAATGTTCTGTCAAACAAGGTTTCACATTCAAATGAAAATCTAAAATAAAATACATCCAAAACAAGTGATTTAAAAAGTGACCAAAAGGCTACTAAGAGACCAAGTGAAACCTTAAGATATATGGTTAGAAATAAAGTAATTCAATTACCTCCTCCACATCTTATAAGGAGATCCAAATACTATTATGCATTTAATAAAATGCATGGGCATCATACAGATTATTATTTTGCATTGAAGAACAAAATACAAAGTCACAAAGGTAATGGTGATCTTATCATTGATACATCAACAAAGAAAACCACTCACATTATTAGTATCTCACCTAAACCAAAAATACCAAAATAGCAAATGTGGGTGCCAAAGAGAATTTTAGAGCAAAACTAGTTGCAAATATCAAACTTAGAGAAAGAAAATGTTCAAAATGAAAATTCAGGACAAGAAAAGGATACAAATTTACCTACCAATAATGATAATCTATTTTACAAATAATATGGTTTTGGAAATAAAAATTTACATAACCTTGGTTATCATGGTCAAGGATTGGAAAAATATTCCCAAGGCATAACTCATCCTATTTCCACATCTAATCAAAATGACCATTAAGTCTTGGGATATATTTTCAATACTAATGAAAATAATTAAAATATAAATTTTATCAAATAAAAATAACCTAAAATTTATAAAAATTCAAATAATAAAACATAAATATAAATGGTAACGACACAAAAATAATAATTGGCACATCAAAAATCTAAACTAGGACGTATAACAAAGGAAGTCAAAAATCAAGAGACACTTAACAAATTTAATGTTTCAAATATGGATATAAAGGAGGAAACTATAAACTCTTACTCATATCAAGGAATTTTTACTATCACTACTCAAGTTGAGGAATAACGATTTAAAGATATCAATGTTATGGACTTTTAAGATACAAATTTTTGTTCCATGTCATTTCTTAGCTCTCTTGAAAATAAGCTTCAACATGTGGATGAAACTAATTCAATTCTAAAAATTATGGGAGAAATTAAGTTAAGAGTTTAATTTGATTCAAAATAATGTTCTCATAATTTTTAGGTTATTGATAATCGAAGGGCTTATAATATTGTGCTT
Source organism: Torreya grandis (assembly GCA_037957365.1). NCBI lineage: Eukaryota > Viridiplantae > Streptophyta > Pinopsida > Cupressales > Taxaceae > Torreya > Torreya grandis. The sequence goes on from JARHVA010004512.1 coordinate 137,370, forward strand.
GGAAAATCATGGTTACACTCAATAGGAGCAATGGTTGATAGAAATAATAGTTGTATATCCTTTGATCATCAAGGAAAACTTAAACCTTTTCCAAAAAATGAAATATATATTCAGATATCATACAAATATATATATCATCTACAATGATATAATAGAAACTAAAAGTTTCATTACCACTTGATCATTACAGTCGAGTTTTCTTATTTCCAACCAGGTTTTATTATATATGGTAATTACTTCATTACCACTAAATTGAAAGTTTAATTAAATTGAAATATTTTATACTACCTACCATATTTAGATATCCAAATACCATAACATGTTCCTATTACTTATACTCTAAATAAATAACAAAACACTCAATGATGGGTTCCATGAACCCTTACTCCTACCCCTATTATTTCATGACCATAGAGTCTGATTTTAAATATACAAAGCATCATAGATATTATAGTGATAAATATCATACATGTGCATACTCTTTAATAGCATCACCACTTTATTACACTAAGTCCACAGTGGGGATATATCTATAACCATTGTTTTTATGTGATCATATTATAGTTTTTTCACTTTCACATATTCCAAAAATACCAAAAAAATCAAAAAACATGCAAAAATCCAAAAATATTTTTAGCATTTACGTGTTCTATTATCCCCTTGGTATATATATTATCAGTTTCATGTTGGTGGGTGGCATATTATTATTTCCTATATACATGTGTTTCACACATCTTTTGAGTGTGATTCAGGAATACACAAATATGTTATCTATGTACTTTTAGATGTTGGGTTTTCATTTTACTCACATCAACAATACATTAGGGACATCCACCTATATGATCACAATACATCTACTTTATACCATTTTATTGTTGTTTTTACATTATCATTTTGAGCTTAATATGTAATTCCACATGCCTTTATCTATGCTTATCCCTTTTAGAGTGTACTTGATATGCTATGTACTTGACATTTTTTGCTAACACATATATCTAGAGAATAGTATGATATGTTTATGTTGGTTTCTTATTCTTTTATTTATGCATTTACTTGAGTGTCTTGCCTTGATATTGTCTTTTTTATTTGATATATTGAATATGCTCCATTTTTTGTAGCCATGTGCCTTTGTTTGCCTCTTTGACATTTGAATATGTCATTGCTTGTTGTATGTTGACATTCGAATATGTCATTTTTAACTTTGTGTACATTTTAATAATTCATGTTCCTTTGATTGTGCAACATTTAAACGTGCCCATTATTTCAAGGTCTCCTTAGACTACTGTATTTTGACTTGATTTTGAGTGATTTTATGTGTGGTGTTTGATTTACTTATTGAGCTTGTATTATAGCTATGTAGACATTGCCATGATTCACATCATGCATCTTAAGACTTGTTGTGATTGTATTCTTCTTGATTAAATGATTCATATACCTAGACATGTTCCTTTTATATGTTATATGGTACATTCATACTTTACATGGTTATCTTATCATTTTGAGGTAAGGTAACTACCAATTTATGTATTCCCTCATCTTAAAATTGGGATCATATTAGTGGGGGCATGCCACAAAAGCATGAATTCCACATTACTTCATAGATTTAGTGGGGGCATGTTATGTAAACATGTTATCCACACTTATTCAGTATGTATTATACCCAGATTATAGTAGGGGCATGTTTTAGAAACATGTCCTCCAAATCGACACTTATATCAGTTTTTAGTTTCAAGTTATATTGGGGGCATACTTTGAAATAGTTTTAAATTATCTAAATTAAGTAGTTATATGATTTAGATACATATTTATGGTATAATTATATATATTGGTACCATTTTTATACATAGTTTAAGCATGAGACATATATAAGGTGCATATGTTATGTAATAGTGCCTAATATTCTAAAATCAAATCATTTCAAATTTTAAACACTTTTAGGACTATCATTACCCACCAAGTTGGAATTTTATGGACTATGTTGAGTCAATCTATTATAGTATTGGTTCAATTTTTGGTATGGTTGAGGTGATTAAATCACTAAATATTTCCAAATTTATAGGTGGACTTTATTGTATCATCCATCCTCATTAGTTTTATAGTTTTAGTTGACTTGGTTCACTTACATTCACCAACTTATAAGTATGATTAGGTTACACAGTTGAGCTAGTCTCAACTGCAAGGTGGTAATCCATTTTTATCCAAGGTTAGAAGCATGTTCCCTCCAATATTTCTCTCTCTATCTCTTTATATATATGAACTTTTTAATTTATATTTGTCATAATATTAGTTTCAATGAATCACAATGATACATCTTTCAAATGAAATTTTCAAAAGGTAAGATGGTTGCATCAATACACGTGTACTCCTAAACCTTGCTCTTTTTCAATTTCAATAATTTTAATACCTTACATTTTAGATTATATACAATAATTATATATTATAATGTGCTTTTGGTTTTATTTCAATCACCAATAAATCATATAATTTGGACTCAAGAAAAGACAAGGTGTGTTATACACACCCAGGTAAGCATTCCTTTTCCTTTAAATTAGAAAATTAATTAATAGATTAAAGGAGATGAATTGTATACACTATTTCTAAATTATATAGTACCTTAGTCTTCTACACTTGGAAAATACATATCATGGATGTACCTTCAATGTTTAGACCTTTCCCACTACCAAAAGTCTCACATACACTATCTCTTTGTGCCTAATTATTTATCACTTAATCTAATATATGAATAATAATGACTTGGGACTTATATATTTCCTAAAATGTTATAAACCTACTTATCTTCCACCTCTATAGGTTCTAGACCTATACTAAATTGTATGCTTCCTAAACACTTATCTCCCAATCAAATGCCTATATCGACATAAGTGTCCTTACTTGATGCAAACATCCAATGCCCTAAAGTCATCCAATTTACAAATGAAAAGTATCTTAAAGGTTAGATTAAGTGATTTAATTCAAGATAATATCTAATAGAATTGGTATAAATATAATATCAACCTGTATCCATTCCTCACATAGCATAGACCTAGAACATACTTAGAGACCAAGGAAACTTACCAAAAGAATTCTATCAAGCACTTAAATTGTCAAAATCTTCCCTATTTTATCCTATTTCCATATCAGTCATAAGGACAACACATCTACATGTCTAAAGTACTAAAGGAGAATCCCAAAGGCTATATTTTCCATGTCATAAATTAGGTCATTACTATACTTTATTATCACACATTACATGATTCACACACAAGCCAACACATAAGGGAAAACTACATAAGTCTGATGCTCTATTTAAAGTATTGTTTATGTAGGCAAGGCTCATTAATAGAGGGATATTTGGGGAAGCTTGACACCATATGCCTACTAACCCATTTTTCCCAAAGCTAATATGAATATGAAGAACTAGGGTTTTACTATTTGATAAGGAGTGATAGTCCATGACCTAAACTGAATGCACTAGAGTGAAAGAAATGAAAAACCTAGAAGCATCTAGGTGGTTACATATAGATTTATTAGGTATTTTTTACTATAAAGTTGTGTTTGTTTTAAATAATATCATAGACATAATCATCCCAAGTTAACATAAGTGTATGTAGCTATAGAGTTACAATTTATAGAATTAGGTGACTATTCTAGAATCCATATCCAATCCACTTTCTACCTGTTCTAGATCTAAATCTATATTAGCATCAAAAATAAATAAGTACCTTATTTTTCATTTTTATTGAAATATCTATCATAGTTGTAATTTAATTTCTTAGCATCTTAGCATAATAAATTTAGTATATGTTTATCTAAGTCTTGCAAACAATTAGCCTACTCTAGATATAGTCTACCATCCTTATGCCCTAGGATATCTCTTACCCCTTTAATCCTATATTCATCATAATCTATATTTTAGGGTTAAACACTTCCTTGGTGATAACATGGCTCAATAACTTACCTTCTATGACTCCAAATTTACTCTTTTTTAGATTCAATGATATTCCATACCTATTTCACCTATCAAATACTCTCTACAAATAGGAAACATGATCTATCCCATCCTTGGAGAAGATAGTCAAGTCATCCACGTAAATAAGAATGCACTTTCTAATTATTATTTGATATTCAAAGTCCATGGCATGTTGAAAATTAACACCTACATTTTTTCATCCAAAAGGCATCCTCTTGTATTCAAAACTTCCCCATTTAATAGTGGAAATTTTTTTCATTCAATTATCATTTTCTACTAGTACCTAGTTGTATCCTAAAAATCCATCTAGGAAAGACATCATTTCAAACCCAATCACTATCTAAATCACTTCACCTAAGGAAGGTAATGGGTAATTATATCTCTTTGAAGATCTATTGAGGTTTCTTTTAATTTCACACCATTCTTCTTTCACATAGGGACCAAATGAGCAATCCAAGTATAATGTATGATTGGAAATGTGATTTTGGCATCTAATAGTTTTTAAACTTCCTTCTAAATGAGGGATTATAGGATGGGATTGATTGGTATTTTTCTTCTCCTAAAAGTTTTATGTCCCTCTCTAAGTGGTATAGTATTTGTTATGACTCTAAGATCAAAAATATTTAAATATTAATAAGACCGAGCAATTACATCTATGTATTCACCAATAGTTATTTCAATTTCTATCTTTTTTTCTCAAAATAGATTAATCTAATGTTGACATGCTAAGGATACTCTTATGTTCCTATGTTTACCTTGTCAAAATTGGATTCACTTGTTTTAGATTTATTTTGTTTTTAAGTTTGGAAATCCATGTCAAAAACCTCTTTTTAATGATACCATCCCTTTTAGTATTTTATTTTCTTTTAGTTTAATTATATCATCATCTCAAAAAAAAAAAAAAAAATCATTGGATTGAAATCTGTATCATCAATTATTTGGGATTAAAAATCACCATAATTATTCATGAACTATATAATTTATTGATAATCATCAAATACTTGAAAATTATCTACATTATTAGGGATTAAGGGACGAGGAACCAATTATACTAATGATTTATACAATTTTGACTCATGAAGAGGGGACAAATTTGTTATAAAAGTAACTAGATAATATGTAGTTTGGTTCTATTCTCTTTAGATTTATTTAATGTTGAAGGCTTTAAATGATTAGATCAAATCCTAAGATCTATACTTATATTTATTTAGATATGAAAATTTGTATTGGTATTGACCCTAACTTTTTTGAGAATTATCTCTAAGTCTCCAAACATCAACATTTATTTGAATTATGTTTCAATTCAAATTGTAACCTAAGATCAAGGCTTCATACTCTGCACAGTTATTGGTGCATGGAAACTATAGTCTAAAAGTATAAATGTATTTATTACCATTAGCATCAATCGGAGTTATCCCTATACCAAAACCTTGTTTTGACTAAGCACCATCAAAATATAAGATCCATGATTGTGAAGGACCTTCAAATTCTTGTACATCATATCAAGATTTGTTCTAAAAGTGTAAACTCCTACGTGTGATGAGGTAAAGTTGACTCTTTAAAAATTGTGTTGTATTATGTAATTGCATATTTCATTTTTGTCTCTCTATCAACTCTAATATTACTAGATACTCATTTCAAAGGTATCCACATGTGTGAAAAGTTTGTTGCCATATATCCATTTAATGTATTTAACCAATTGTGACTTACAAGTAGACCATAAGCCTTAAGGATGACAACTATAATATTCTCAATGTATTATTAGACACATGGCTCAAAAAAAAGTTTTATGTGGACATTTAATAACTCTCCAAATACTTGGACCAAATATGTTTAGAATTATAGGACCGCTATCTTGGACTTATCTAGGGTCATATCTAACTTCTTCAAGATTCATGTGGGCATCACATTGACTGAAGCTCTTAAATAAACTAAGTAATTATGCAAAAAAAATTCAAAGATTATAATAGTCAACAAGAAAGGTGGAACTTCAAATTTTTCTTTATATATGACCATGTTAGCATGTGTAGCCTTTGAATTTCCTATCGATGGTTTATTTATCATGGATTTTAACAAAAAATATATTTGTTATATAGTAAGGTCCAACTCATGGATGGTGATGTTTTATTTGATTTTATTCATATCCTAAAATATATTATATCCATTATTGGTATGTGGGTCAACATGTTGATATTGATCATTTACTTTAATGGGAGGTAGATTATTATTAGATTTTGGATCAAAAGTAATGACATTGTTGTTTAGAGGTATGGAATTCATGAAAGGCTTTTGATTCTTGTTTCTCATATTTTAATTATTTATTTGAAACTACTTAAAATAATTAATCTCATATATGGTGTCTTATGTTTCATTCTCATCCTAAATTGGGAATGAAAAATCATATGTTTTAAACACCATTACAATACTAGAAGAACTGGGTGCACCAAATTTGAATGAATCAGGTTGATTAGGGACAATAACATACCCATCCATATCCTTTTGGAATATTTCATAGGTAGTATAGAATTATATATAGTATAGATCAATATGTTGTGTAGTATTGTAAACTCTACATCAATTGGGTAATATTACCTCACATATAGTTATTTTAGGTAGTTTATTAGGAGATGGCTCTGGGTTATTGTTTGGCCTATGGAATGGTTTATTATATCTCTATAATTTTAAATCCATATTATTTTATTTTCCTATTGTGTTCCCTAATAATTTTTTTCATATCAAGAAAATCAGTGCTAAGATTCTACACCATGCATTGAATGACATCTAATTTTTTTTAGCAGAAGTGTAGGCTATACCTTGCATAGTTGATTTTTTTACTATAACTATGGATTAGTTATTAATATTCTAGTTAGACATAGGTACAAAATTATTCAATGAGCTTAAGTTTTTGTTTAGTACAACATGAACTAGGGGTAATTAATTAAAAACCTAAATTTGAATGTTGGTCATGACATTTTGGTTGACATTTGGAATAGGATTCAAAGTTGATAAATTTGGATTGATGTTGGGTATAAAAAAATCTTTCAATTTATTATTTAATTTATGTTAAACATTAATGGATTGGGCATAGACATCTAATAGACTTTTGGTATTCTAGGCCTTGCATAATAATACTGTAGTCATTAAATCTAGGTAATTTTTGTAAATCTCTAGGACTAACTCAAAATTAGGTCTATAAATAATATCTATATAGTTGTATAATTCTATAATCTTCCATTAAATACTCTATTTGTCTTAGTAGGTTCCTTTTTCATACTGGCAATATGTTTATTAACCACACTAGGGCTAGTAACTTGTCCAAATTATATAATAAATATATTGTGTCATTGGTTCCATAAGGTAGTTGAATTATCTAGAAGATCTAAGAACTAGTCATATACAACACCCTATAAATTGAAAGGGAATAGTATATATGAAACATCATCTTGGACAACACCAACTACAATAATGGCAGGGCTAGATAGCTATCCCTTGGTGAAATGTTGAGGTTGATTCCCTTGGATTAGTGAGTTTGGTGGGGTTATGGATATCATAATAACTCTATCTAATTTTAGTCTTAAATGAACCTGTAAAGGTGATAATAATATTAGACTAGAATTATAATTGAACCTTATTAACCTTACTAGTGGATCTAGTGTATGCAACTTGAGTGATATCAATGGCTAAACATTATGGGCCATCATTATAGTTTTAGATATAAATTGTTTATGTGGGTTTTATGCACACCAAATATTTTTAGGAAATAGACCCTCTCATGTTAGGATCAGTGATAAATCACTCTAAGGCATGAGTTATGGGTATTGGTTTTGTAAATTATCATGTGGTAGAAAAGTGGTGAGTGTAGTGGTTGTTTATCTTAGATAGTTTGGATGTGACTTGCATCCAATATCTAATTTAAAGTTTTAAGAGATAAAATATAGTGTATGGATGGATCTAAACTAAGGTGGATCTAATAAAAAAAAGAGGGAAGGGTAAGGCATAAAATGAAGGATTTGTAATTCAATTAAAGATTAGACCCTTACAAGCTAACTGACTATAATAAGACTATGTACCTATCATTGACTAATGTATGTCATAAGCTTGTTTCCAACATAAAACACAATAAAAATAATAAATATTTTGAGGAATTGATTTCAATATAATCCAATGATCATAACCAAAAATATTTTTAGTATTTAATTACTAAGCATAATCACTCTACTAAGAAGGTCAAAGTATGATCTAGAATCAAAAGATCAACAAGATTAAAGTAAATTTCAATCAAATCATTTCATTAAATAGTATACATAAGAAATCATATAGTATGTCAATTCAATGTAAATTTTTCAAGTTAAAACATAGATTTGGAAGATAAATCACATTAAAACAAACTCATAAAATAGTTATAGAAACGTTCTTTATTTTCATTAATTTCTAAAATTATCCTCTTTTTACAATGAATAGGAATCAGACATATATATATTTGGATGGTCACAGCCTCATCTTAAAATTTCATTACATGTATATAAAATCTAAAATAAAACCAACTCTTAATTTTAGAATTCAATCTTTGCATGATTATAATGTTTATAAATAAACAAGTCAAGGTTTGTCTTCCTCACATATACAAAAGGGGCCAAGAAAAGATATAAATAATATGCCAAAATTAGACTCAAAAGGTCAATTTACCAATTTTTAATGGAACTATTGGTTAAAATTGGTCTTAAACTAGTCATAACTCCAGTTGAAACCATTTTTCAATTATACTGCAAATAGGGGCCATTGACATAGTTAAAACTGTAATTTTTATTAGGATGGTATTGGTTTAAACATGCATTGGAGTTAAACTAGACTCAATATGAGAATATGAAAGTACCACCAAGGTGTGTACAAATGTATTTATTGGAGTAGTATAATTAATCATAGATGTTTGTGTTGAAGATGAAGCTTTTGCTTGAGTTACCAACTACCTCTTTTTTTCCTTATTTTTCCTTGAGCATGCATCAAAATATAAATCAATGGTGCTAATGATTGGCCTTTTAAATAATATAAGAATCATGTTTAGTATATTTTTATGTATGTTTAATGATACTTTGAAGAAATCAATAAGTGTTTATTCTTTATCAAGATTCCCTTTTGCAAATGTAGTTTTTTGAACAATCTGATCACCACCTCTAGGAGGAATGTGATCAACACTTACCTTGAAATTTTTTACATATGTATGGAGTAGGGTGTAAAAATATGGTTAGATGATTATTTTATGATGCACTATGTATAGGCTTGAAATGACCACTTATTTTAACATATTTATTTCCTTGGTCTATTGGTATGTCAACTATTTTACCATTTATTTCATCTAATTGTGTCAATCATGTAAGTATTTTCTATTTTAGCTTATTAAATCATGTTACAGATTAATATATATTAGTGGTATTAGGTTCAATTCTATATTTAATTCATCTCTGACTAATTTAACAATATGATATAGTTTATCATCCAAAATATTTAAACATTCACTAAAATTAACCATATTCATCCACTATGGTTGGGATTCAACTTATACTTTATGTGTAGATGTTACCAATTTGTATAATGATTGAGATAAGTTTTTGAATTTTTTCAATACATCATTTGAGGATTCCATTTTATTTTGAGGCTTTAGTCTCTTATTCTCTTTTTATAATCCAAAAAACATTTTCTTCAACACTCCCCATGTTGCATCCACCATGGAGATTAGATCCTCTTAGATTTCATCATCTTCTCTAAAAAGGGTTTTCCTTTTCTTGGGCAATGATAAGAGTTCTTCTTCTCTCCTAAATTCAATATGTTCCTCTCCTCTTTCCATATTCATATTTCTTATCCTCTTCAACTAATTAAATTTTTCATTAAGTTCAATAGTTAGATTTGGCTCTTCTACTATAACAAAATTATGCTTTGGCATATTATGTGATTGTAAGTTATGGATTTATAGAGGTGTAAAGATAAATTCCTCAATGAGATATAACTATAAATATGTGGTGACTAAGGATTAATTGGTTGGTGGAGGAATGAGTAATGATGGATCGGGTGAAGGGGGTGTGCTTTGAGCTATGTAAGGTGTGGGTGTTGGGAATGGTGGGTTGACCATATTTTATCTTGAGACCCTAATATAAGGAGGGATCCTAGTTATATTATTAATGTCCTTAAGATACTCTTTGATTATGAGACTAAATCAAACTTTATTTAGGTGTTGCAGGTATTGATGAGCTAAATTGAATGGAAGAATGACCTTTTAATGGGTAAGTAGTAAATATGGATTATGAGACTAAGTCTTCAAAATGTGGGAATATTGTAGTGGGAAAAATAGGTTTTGTAATGGAAAAATTTGTTATCCTTTACAATAATTGTGTATTTGGTATATATGTAATAGTCATAGTGGTAGTGGTAGAAATAATGTTAGTAGAACTGACCAAAGAATCAAATGGAAAGCTTATAGCCACATGATCAATAGAAATAGGTATATTAGGCAAAGTATAAATAAACACTTATTAAATCCAATGGAATTATAACAACTATAATAATAATAGAAAGGGAAACAACAAATAAAATAATAGTGGTAATAACAACTAGAATACTATCAATAGTGGTACCCATGGGACTGTCTTGCTTGTTTATGTCCTCAATTATAATGGGGCCTAGTTTTTTAGTTATCATAGTTATTTTATTTGGATCACTCATATAAGGAGGACTAAACTAGAAGTTTTAAAATGTACATATATAGGCACCTTTTCAAAAAAAAAAGTTGTGGTTCATAATATGAGTCCTCCCACATTTTTTAAAAATATTTTTAAGTCAAGTCTTATCCTATTGAATCTCTCTCTCTCCTACCTCATCTTATACCAAGTAATATTTTATGTCTACATAGACCTGGTCTATTAACCCCCTTGAATAATTTGATGGTCTTTCCTCTTATATGACATTGGGGATTACATAGTGCTTAGTAAGGTCTTCTTAACTTGAGTTGCTAATGGAGCACTAACTATAATGTGTACTCGAGGAGGAGTAGGTGAATGATCCACCACTAATGTTGTAACTAATTTGACTATGGAAATAACATGTGTAAATGCAAAACTAACCTTAGGAATTAAATGTTCTCTTATTTCTATAAAAAGATCCTCCTCCTCTATGTCTTTTAAATTTTGGAAGCACCTGAGGACCCTTTCCCTCATCTATTCATTAGTTTCTTGTAGCTCATATAATTTTTTAGTTTCCCCTACTATTTTTGTGTATTTTTATTCCTCTTATTGTTTATCCTAATTTCATCATCATTTTTAATAAAAGAGAAGGATCATATTAAATCATTTGTGTAATTTTCATAGACATGTTTGTACCTCTCATTCTAATATACATTTTGGAATCATCTTCAATATTTAGAAAGATATATTTGAACCTACCTTGGAAAATATTTATGTGCTATACTACCACCCATATAAGGTCCCAATATCTAAACTCAACTAATTTTAAATGGAAATAACTTTTGTGATGTAAGAACTTAGGTATTTATTCCTAGTATTAGAATTGTTTCCTATACCAAGATGTGTCTTATGTAATCTTCCTTATTTATCCCTTCTAAGGTTTTCATCAATATTATTGGATAAATGATAAGATATTTCTTACTTGGATAGCTTGTCTAGGATTAGCCAAGGAAAATAAAATGGTACTACCAATGTGCCTTCAACTATGATAACTATACAGTCCATGTAGAACTAATAGTTCCCCAATGATTTAAGTGATCTTTTGATTTATATAGATAACCTAAGCATAGGGTTCTCGTTGATTTCCTTATACACCATTGGGTATAATGTATAAGTTATTATTTACATGCAATTTATGAATTTTTTAATGTGATAAAGGTCAAAATCATCATAGATTCTATTTTTCATTCTTGGTTCCCAGGAAGGTGTGATAGTAGAGCTTAGAGTACCACAAATAGAATATATTAAATATGAGAGCATATATAAAATACTATATGGCCTATTTTATTTGACCCTTTGAAATTCAAGTTTTAACTAATGATCTCTCCCAATGTTGGGATACCTTGGCCATCTAAAATTATAGATAACAATGGAACATATAATTCATCAACATAGGTTATGGATGGGGCTCCATGTAGTGTTTTTAATAAGGCCATAATATTCCTAACACCAACATAAATTGTGCGATTGGGACCTTCTTTCTCATGGAAAATTTGTTGAGGTTTTTAGCCCAATTTTTCAAAGTGTCCTTAACCTTATTGTGCTTAAACCATTCATTGATTTTTTTTAGTTGTAATATGTGTATGGCTTAGGTATTTTGTGATATTTTTATTTTTAAAAACATCATTTATGCATGTGCATTGTAAAAAAATTGAATATTAAGCCAACATATGGAAATACTTATGGCTTAGTCCTTACCTTGTGTAATATGATGAATTTAACGGCAATTAAGTCATCCTCTTATTTTATCTCACCAAGAGCCAAATTATCTTCATCAGTATATTTTTAAATAACTTTAACCTCTACATAAATGGCCTAGTAGTGATGAAACAACCTTGTGAAGAGAAATCTAGGAAAAATCTATATATTTGAACTCTTGTTTAGTCCCAAAGGAAAACAACTATGGATTTGGTTCTTGGTTATCATCTACCATTACAATATTCACTGAGCTTTATGTTATATTTAAAATTAATTATTTTATGACACTATAGGAATCTAATTCTCAATTTTAAGTTAAGTTTGTTTGTAAATGGCATTGAGTTATTTTTGGGACAATGCATATGAACTATAAGCACCAAATTCATTTACATAATCTTTCATTCATGAGAATTAATTGTAGAACAATGGCCTATGTCACCTATCTTTATATTTCAATTTTAATTCTATGATGCACACTATAGTGGGGCTTTGATCAATGCATGTCAATTTTTCACTAATTGTAGGAGCTTAATAACTAGTATTGGCTTTTATACATCTATTTACCTTTCACACCTATCATGATATCACTTACTCATGATCTATATAATATTTTTTAATTTTAGTTCATTATGTTCATAGTAATATGTTTCATATGATAGTTTCATTATGGGAAATGTGGTGGCATTTCACTTTATCACTAAGCTTATGTCTATTATTTCATATTTGAGTCATGTCAATAAAAAAAGATATGAGGTGACAACACGTGGCATGACAATGGCAAATGCATATTTTAGAATGGACATGTGGTAGTGTCTATGAATGAAAAGTGGTTTTTGACTATGTAAAGGATGATACATGGCATCATGTCACTTGATTTATGATTTTTGAATCTACCATAACTTGGTATTGGTCTCCATGTTGTGACATGATGAGCTTGATGTGATCTTGATTATTTGGTATGTTGTTACTTTTGTAACTTAGCTTTTTGGACCAAGGTCTACACTAAAGAGAGATGGTGACACATGGAGTAATCTCACTTAGTGGGTAGTTATAGGCATGAATTACTTAAACTTTGAGGAAATATGAATGATGAATTGAGATGAAGACACTTGGCATGATCTCAGTTAGTCAAGATTTCATTAGTGTAAAATACTTAGCCATTATTTTCAAAAATATGTGATAGACTGAGAGAGAGAGAGAGACATGGACTAATCAATTGGAATTTAGTGGTCAGGAGCCTTTGGAAAGTATAACTTTGAACTATTTATCTCAATATAATGAAGAGGTAACACATATAATAATATCACTTAGTCAGGGTGCCAAATGTATACATAGTTCAATGTGTCCTCTATGTGAATGCCCAATAAAAATTGGTCTAAACAACCAATTTTTTATGAGATCTTATACTATTTAAATCTTGAAAAAGACACATATAGTCATTATATTTTGAGTGATTAAGTGACATGTAAAATCCAATGTTGACTTGTAAATTAAAAATGACATGTAAATAAATGACCCAATAACTTGGACAATAAAAATGATTATCATGATTATTTCTATTAAGAATAAGTTCATCAAGTTAAAGAATGTTCTAGGCTTGATCAAGTCAACTTCTCATGCTAAACAAAGGTTAAAAAGAGGTGTTTTGATGATGGAGGATGATGGCAAAGTTAACATAGGTAATGGGGATGGCAAGGGTTTAGGGATAGACAAAAAAAGCATAAGGAATAATAGTGATAAGGGCAAGGATGGCAATGGTAAGGGAAGTGGTGGTAGGGGAAAAGAGGTAGGTATAATGGTGGAAGGATTAGCAAGGATAGGAGTAATGAAGAAGCACAGACATCAATCTAAATAAGATCCAAAAAATTAGGTAGACCATCTTCTAATAAGTATGGCCAAGTAAATGGTTCCAGGGAAGACTAGATTGAGTTGGATTTTTTAGGGTTGAGGATAAAAAATAAGCAGTAACCTCAAGTAGAACCTCTTCTCGATCTAAGGTCTATGTTGATTGTCAAAATGTTTCAAATCCCTTTCACTTTTGTGGGTATTTAAAAAAATCCTCCATCATTTAGGTTTTCTCTGATATCAATTCCTAATTGGTATCAAGAGACCAGTTACCTATTTTTTAACCCTTAGTGGTAGAGAAAGAGGCTATAGTAGGAGCTAAAGGGAATGTGGAGGAAGGAGCTTAGAATAACTCAGTAGGGGAACTAGAATTCTTTGGGGATGTTCCTCTAGTTTTCTCAAATAATCCTCCTATTGTTGAGATATAAAATGAAGAATTAACTACCATTGATATGGAAATAGGGGGTGAAACCCTCATTGGTAGAAGAAATGGAATAAGACCTTCTAAGGTGGAAATTTTGAATTGGGGTAAGTTTTCGTAGCCTTTATTGGCAAAAATTTCACTTACTATTCTCCCCAATGGTTTTTTCATGTTTATCTTTCATTCTATAGAAGAAAGGTATTTTTTTTAGAATAATGGCCCTTTGTTTATAGGGAAGAAAGGGTTATTTTTGTTCCCTTGGTCCCCTTTTTTTATCCTACTACTATAGTTATTTTGAATGCTCTAGTCTTGGTTAAAATTTATAATCTTCCCTTGGCTTTGCATGATTCTGCATTATTGCAATGTTTGGTTAATAAAATTGGTGTGTTTATTAAATATGATCAAAGTTTGAAGGAACATTAATAGTTTGTGAGGTTTTATGTTTTGGTTGATTTATCTAAACTAA